>PDHQ01000026.1:0-235547 GCA_003339415.1 Ophiocordyceps camponoti-saundersi (nom. inval.) | reverse complement strand
AAAAAAGGAAAAGAAGAAGGGGGGGCCGGGGGGGGGGGGGGTGGCGGGAGGGGGGGGGGGGGGGGGGGGGGGGGGGGGGGGGGGGGGGGGGGGGCACACACACACACACACATTCTCTCTCTGCGGGCCCCAACGGGATCGGCTGGCCAATCTTCGCTGTACATAGTAATCTCTCGGCCAGCTGCAACCGCTACCCAGACGCTCGGGGCTTGCTGCAGCGGCCTGTTTTAGTCGCGGCCAATCAGACTCCAGACGGCAGCCAACCGTCCGTCTTTTTTTCTTCTTTTCTTTTCCTTTTTCCTTTTTTCTTTTCTTCTCGCTTTTTTTTCTTTTCAACTCTTTGGCTCTTCCCTCCCGCCCGGTAGACTCTGTAGGTCTTGTGCTGTAGGTCTTGTAGGCCCTCTCCAGACGTACACAGTCGGTAGGCGGTACTTTTGCTCCTACCGTTCGTTACATGGCTTTGCCCGTACCTGTGTAAACCTTGTACCTGCTTGTACCGTGGCTTAGGAGGTATCGTCGTCTGTCCCAGCCAGCCAGCCAGCCAGCGGCCCTGACCGGTGCTGCTGCTGCACAGTCAGTCAGTCCCCTGGCCCTCTCTCTTCTCCCTTTCTTTCTTTCTCCTCTGTGTCTCTGTCTCTGTCATACTCTCTCTCTCTCTCTCTCTCTCTCTCTCTCTCTCTCTCTCTCTCTCTCTCCCTCTCTCTCTCTCTTCATCCTTCTCCTCCTTTTCCATTCTACTCCATCCTCATCTCTCCCCCGTTTCCGCTCCTCGTCCATTTCCACCCCTTCATCCCATCCGTCCTTCCTCCCGTGCAGTTCCCCCGCCTGGACTCTCACCAACCGGCCGGCCGGCCGTCGTCAAATCACCGTCGCAGGCCATCATCTCACAATTTTTTTTTCCCTCCCCCCCTCTACTCCCTGCCTCCCTCTCCATCGTCTTCTCGCCATTTCCCGCCACTGGCGACACTGATGTGTCGTCCACCTCATCATCCTTACCATCTTCACCATCATCATTATCAAGTCATAACAACCACCTTCTCCTCGCCCGCGCAATGGCGACGCCGGCTTCCATTCCCACAAACTGCTCCCGCGACTCGGTCCAGTGTATCCACCGAGTCACCAGGGAAAATCGCAGTTTGTGGTACCAGTTGACTGTCCTTCAACAACCTGAACGCGCCCGGGCCTGTGGCTCTGGCATGAAAGGTAGCCCCCGGTCCTCCGACGTCGTCCTCCCCCCGACTGACTCGCTCCCAAAGCCAACAGTGACCGCCGTCCTGTGGATCCGCCGCCCGTCGTGGAGCTCCGCATCATTGAGGGTCCTTCGGTGGAGGAGGGCAAGGATATCACCTTTGACTACAATGCCAACTTCTTCCTCTATGCTAGCCTCGAGCAGGCCCGCAGCATGGCTCATGGCCGCGTCCAGACGCCCGCCGCCACGAACCCGCCTATCCTGACGGGTGTCCCCGCCTCGGGCATGGCCTACCTCGATCGCCCTGCCGAGGCTGGCTACTTCATCTTTCCCGATCTGTCTGTCCGCCACGAGGGCTATTTCCGCCTGTCCTTTAGCCTCTTCGAGACCACCAAGGAGGAGAGAGACTTTGACCTGCATCCCTCCGAAGGCGGAGACTTGCCCCCGGGCGTCGACTGGCGTATGGAGATCAAGACGCAGACCTTCAACGTCTTCAGCGCCAAGAAATTCCCCGGCCTCATGGAGAGCACCCAGCTCAGCAAGACCGTGGCTGACCAGGGCTGCCGTGTCCGCATTCGTCGCGACGTTCGAATGAGAAAGCGGGACGGCAAATCGAACGGCTTCGACCGCCGCGAAGACGACTTCTCCCGACGCCGTACCGTCACTCCCGCCGCCGACGACCTCCGTCCCCGATCTCTCAGCAGTTCGAGCGAGCACCGTGCGCCCTACTCCACCAATGACGCGGCCGCCCCGCGAAGGCCGTCGGCTGTCGTCGACGCCTACCCGCCTCCTCCTCCGCCACCTCCTCCACCCCCGCCGCCGGCGCCGGCACCGCCTCCTCCACCTCGGCCCCCGCTTTCGGCTTACGACGCCCCGCGCGGCCATCTCTCCTTCGGCGACGCGCCCCGACACATGTCCCATCAGCTTCCTGCGTCGCCTAGCGGCCCCTACCCTCCCGCCCAGTCGCCCTACGGCTTCCACCATCCCCGACCCGTTGGCTCCGCCTGTCCATCGCCCGCCTTGTCCGCCAATCATGAACCTTACGACCGGGCTTCGAGCAGCTATGTGACGCCGTCGCCGTCTGCCTACTCCTCGGCAGAGGGCCATTCGAGGAAGGACTCGCGCAACTCCTTCTCCGCCGCGCCCCTCCTGCCGGCTCCCCCTCCGCAGAGGGTCAGCAAGCCGCGTCCGTCTCTGGCTCCGCTCAAGATAGCCTCCTTGATGTCCCCCTTGCCGCCCATCGAGGCTCAGACGGAGCCGTTGCCTGCTGTGTCGACGGGTGGCAAGCGCAAACACGAAATCGTCTTCCCACAGAGCGTCCAGCCGCTACATAATGGTCGTCGTCAGCAGGATCCCCATTACGGCCATCCCCCAGGCGCCCTGGCGGATTCGGGGCAGGGCATGTACTCGCGCGCCGACGGCAAGATGGGCGTCGTGACCTTTAGCCAGTGGCAATAGCCTCTCTGCTATGGGGAAGAAACTTGATGCCTAGCCCGCTGTCCGGAAGAGGTTGGGCTACCGTGGTGTTTGGATGACGCTGAACCGGTGGGCCTATGAAAGGAAAGCTGAGCGCCCAGAAGAGATGGCACAAGCGTGTTGCTCTCAGAGGGCAACAGGGGGACTGGGGAGGGCGAGAACTGGCCCATTTAGGAGTGCAGTTTGATCTTGCTTCCTCCAGCCCACCCATAACAGCCTTATATATGGTTGAAATTCACGGCCAATCCTGTTGTGGTCCAACAAATTAGCCGGGCAATGGCAAGAGTGTAAGCACCGCCGATATTGATCTATCGAGGCAAATTATCGAGGCAAATTATCGCCTCGTCCGACCCCCTTATACCCATGGAACCGACCCGAACTCATGAACATGCTACCAGAAACTTCCATCACTCATCGTCGGAAGAGCATGTTCATGAGGATTGATGATGCCGCTCTCCGTCCACTCTGCAAAATAATCACAAGTCGACCGAAGACATGAGTCGGAGAAACCCTTACACTGACTGACAAACGTCGAGGGTTTCGGTCATGAAGCGGCTGTATCAGACGGCAGGCCGAAAATCGTGTTGATTCTTCGAAGAGCCCGAGTTGGATTCCCTTTCTCTTTTTTCCCCCTTTCTCATGTCCTGGCGGAATCGGCACGAGTTGTGTTCGTGTGACAGAAGCACAAAGTCCGGCAGCCATGCCTCGGCCGTGAAGGATCTGCCACTGATGGCGTTCTATGAGCTGGATGATTCCACGATTGTCACATCTGTCGAGGCTGGTCTCGACGATTGGTTTCAGAACAGTCTCCGTGGGCGAGGTTTTACGAGGCTTTCCATATGTGGAATCCTTGATGTAGGCGAATGAGGTGATGGTTCCAAAGTCCGCATTCTGCATCCTACTCATGCGAGAGTCTAGACATGGCTTCAGAGGGTGCTATCTATAGCGTATCTTCTTCTACCACCAATTTTCACGATGATGATAATGACAGGGCCTTTTACGTGTCTTCCGAGGAGTGATGTGATGCCGGGTCGCCTACGAAGATGAAGGAGAAGGATGGGTGAGAGGCGGCACGAGGCTTTCGTGGTGACTGTGTACGGCATGGTGCTATCGAGCTAGACGGTGTATACAGTAGTGTCTCCGAGTCAGGTTTTCTTTTTTTTTACCGCAGGTTACTGGGCGGATGGTTCATCTCGCGAGGTGTGAAAAGGGAGGTTAATCACCGGACGTGTCTATATCGAGACGACAACCCGGCGTATCCAACTTGGACTTTATGCAACCGTCGACGAAGATGCCGGAGCTCGACAGGGCGCCGAACTGGCCGAGGGAGAGATTGTGCGAACCGTGGACGTCGTGACCCTTCATCCTCCTCCGCTCGATGGCCTCTTGGCTGTCCGGATCTGGATTCTCCCCGACGGCCCCTGGCCCGTCTGACACGCCGACTACGAGCCGTGCAGGACGTGGCGGGCGGTATAGAGGTTCCGACGCGGTGGCGAAGAACTGGATGCGTGATCCTGGCGGCGCAATTTCAAAAGTGCCCGTGTCTGGTAGCATTTCGCCGTCATCTTCGCCGGGGCAGGGATGAGACTGTTGCGGATCGAGGGAAAGAAGACCCTTTTTGTTGCCCCATCCGCCGCCGCCGCTCACTGTTCTGGGTCAGTAAGCTAGACAGGCAGGTTTTTACCATGGAAGGGTCCTGGAATCTCACGAATGCGATATAAACGTCCGCCGGACTTGCACAGTTGCTCGAGATGCTGTGATGAAGTCTTGAGATGATCTTGAGAGACTGGCTCTGTGAGTGGGAAAGGTGAGAGATTTGGAACGTCTTTTGCGCTGCTCTCTGCCGTCACCATGGCCCAGATGCCCCAGGACTCGGGAGGGACGCCGGACGGAAACCTCTTCGAAGCCAATGTCTCCACGGCCTTCTCGAGCTCCATTGATGCTGGGACTGACTTCTTACCGTTGACCTCGACGGTCTTGATTATGTTGCCGAAACTGTCGGTGACGATGCGGGAATGGGTGATGGGTACCAGGGGAATCCGGAGGAACAGATTCCTGCCTTTTACCGGAGGGAGCACAATGCGTTGACGATTCTTCTCGAGAGATTTCTCCAAAGTAAGAGATTCGCCCGAGGTTGTATATTGAAGGGCGACGAGCGTCGAGGTCATGCCGTTGAGAAAGGTCGTCCTCGCCAGCGGCAGCGTGATACGGGCATCACCGGTGTCGAATTCGATGGCCCCTACCGAATCCGCTTCACGGGAGGAGGAGGATGCCAAACGAGGTTTCCACATATCCGGTAGTAACTCTTCGAGTCGGCCGCTCAAGACTGAGAGGGCTTTCTTCGTGGGAGTCCCTGCCGGTAAAGTAGACGGTATGCCATCGACGACGGCAATCAGGATATGAAATGGGCGAGACGGACTTTTCCGGGGGAGTTTCGAGATTATGGGACTGATGACGTCGTAGTTTTCCGTGATGTCGGTGTAAAAGTCTGGCGTTACGAGGATTACGGCTGATTCGGGGAAGGGGTCGAGGTCTGCCAGTAGATTGAAGAGCCTTTGATAGTCGATCTAGGGAACGGTGAGCGAGTGAATATGGTATTTGTTTCTTTTCGAAGGTTACAGGCGCACTTTCTCTTGCGGCTTTGCGAAATAGGAGAATCGGAAATGGTCAAAGGTTGAGGAGGAGGAGAGTGAGGAAGATGGTATCGAGGAGGAGGATGACGCCGAGGATGAGGTCGACGAATAGTACCGCACCGCCGTCTTCCTTGGCCATGATGAGCTGAATGATCTGACCAAGCATTGGCCGAAAAGGCCACGGAATCTACCGAGAGCCGCCATCTATAGCTGATGGCGAAGAGGGAATTCATACGATGGATGAAGTCGTCGTCTTCTTGCTAAGAGGCGAGGCTGAGGCGGAGACGAGGCTGACAGCTAAGACCCTCTGCACCGCCACAACTTCTCTCTCACCGAGTCACCACAGTCGTGGCGTAGCGGGGTGAGTTGGGTTCAACGTTTTTCACGGGCGTGTGAAAGCAATCAGTTGAAGAGCCTCTCCATCTATTCCGACAGTGTCATCTCCGCTCGGCACGACGTTACGATTCTCTGTGCGAGCGCTCAGGGCGCGCCTCGTGCTCTCAACTCAGCGCTTTACCGGCTCAATGGCTACCAATAGCGGGCGAGGAAACCCGAGTATGAGACTCGTGCCCAAACCCTAGTGAAGAGGAATCGAAAGATTACTGACGCGCCTCTGTCTGCAGTCGGGGCGAGTGAGGGCCTTGCTGAAAGCACAAACACTCCTCCTCCGGTCTCAGCTGCTGTCAAGCAAGACGTCGCTCATGAGGCCAAAGGCCTTCATGCCTCCGGTCCCGATGCCGGCACCGCCCCTCCCAAGATCAAGTCGGAGAAAGAGTGTAAGAAGCTTGGCTTCCCGGTTACTTCCAGCGGGAAACGCTCTCGCTGACCGAATGCTGTTGCAGTGGAAAAGGAGCGCAAAAAGGCTGACAAGGCTGCCAAACTTGAGGCGAAAAAGGCAAAGGCCGCTCAGGTAGCCGCCGCCCCGACCAAGGATAAAAAGGTCAAGGAGAAGAAGGAAGAGGAGGTCGTTCCGCCTTACGAGGTAGACACCCCCGTCGGCATGAAGAAGCGCATCCGTCCGTTCGACGACCCCAATTTCAAGGCCTACGACCCTGTCGCCGTCGAGGCTTCCTGGTACGACTGGTGGCAGAATGAAGGCCTATTCAAGCCCGAATTCAAACCGGATGGCAAGGTCAAGGACGAGGGAAATTTCGTCATCGTCCACCCTCCGCCCAACGTCACCGGCTCGTTGCACATGGGTCACGCACTGGGCGATTCTCTGCAAGACGTCATGATCCGGTGGAATCGCATGAGGGGCAAGACGACTCTCTGGGTACCAGGCTGCGATCATGCTGGGATCTCGACACAGAGCGTCGTCGAGAATATGCTGTGGCGGCGGGAGCAGAAGACGCGCCATGACCTGGGTCGTGAGGCGTTCGTCAAGACGGTGTGGGACTGGAAACAAGAATACCATGCGCGCATCAACGCCGCTCTCACCCGCATGGGCGGATCGTTTGACTGGAGCCGAGAGGGTAAAGTATTTTCCCTTTCTTCTATGTCGCCAAGGGGAGCGCTAATCAAGGTAGGGGAAAAGCCTTTACCATGGACGAGAACCTGTCAGCCGCTGTGGTGGAAACTTTTGTGAAGCTTCACGAGGAGGGTGTCATCTATCGGGCAAATAGGCTCGTCAACTGGTGTACCAAGCTCAACACCGCCCTTTCCAACCTCGAGGTCTCCAACAAAGAGCTGCTGGGCCGCACGCTGCTGGATGTTCCAGGCTACGAGAGGAAGGTCGAGTTCGGCGTCATCGTTCACTTCAAGTATCCCGTCGAAGGCTCAGACGAGACGCTGGAAGTGGCCACGACTCGTGTCGAGACGATGCTTGGTGACACGGGCATAGCCGTTCACCCCAAAGATAAACGATACAACCACCTCGTCGGCAAGAATGCGATACACCCCTTTATCCCCGGTCGAAAGCTCCCCATCGTCGCCGACGAATACGTCGACATGGAATTCGGCACGGGCGCCGTCAAGCTAACCCCTGCCCACGACCCCAACGACTTTACGCTGGGCCAGAAGCACAAGCTCGAATTCATCAACATCTTGACCGACGACGGTCTCATGAACGACAACGCCGGCCCATACAAGGGCCAGAAGCGGTTCGACGTTCGGTACGCCATCCAGGAGGCACTCAAGGAGAAGGGTCTGTATGTGGATAAGAAAGACAACCCGATGAAGGTTCCGCTTTGCGAAAAGTCCAAAGACGTCATCGAGCCCATCATGAAGCCCCAGTGGTGGGTTCGGATGAAAGAGATGGCCCAGCCGGCAATGGAGGCTGTCCGAGACGGCCGCATCACCATCAAGCCTGACACCGCCGAGCGAAGCTATTTCCGCTGGATGGAGGACATCAACGACTGGTGCATCAGCAGACAGCTATGGTGGGGGCATCGCTGTCCCGTGTACTTTGCCAAGGTTCAGGGGGGCGCCCCCGACGTGCCGGAAGACAAGCTCTGGTTTTCCGGCCGGAGCCGTGAGGAAGCCGAGAAGAAGGCTGCAGCCGCTCTTCCTGGCAGGGAGTTTACTCTGCATCAAGACGAGGATGTGCTCGACAGTGAGTATTTTATACACTGGACGGGGCTCTTTTGATGATGATGATGGAGTGGGTTCGAGTGCTGACACCGCTCTCGACAGCTTGGTTCTCTTCCGGCCTGTGGCCCTTCAGCACTCTAGGCTGGCCCAAGAAGACGAATGACCTAAAGTTGCTCTATCCCACGTCGATTCTCGAGACTGGCTGGGACATTCTCTTCTTCTGGATCGCCCGCATGATCATGCTCGGCCTCAAGATGACGGGCCAGGTCCCATTTAAGGAGGTCTACTGTCACAGTCTCGTTCGCGACTCGGAGGGCAGGAAGATGAGCAAAAGCTTGGGCAACGTCATCGACCCCTTGGACGTCATCTCGGGCATCTCACTGGAGCGACTTCACGAGAAGCTGTACCAAGGCAACCTGCATCCCAGCGAAGTGCAAAAGGCCATCAAGTACCAGAAGACGGCGTTTCCCGACGGCATCCCCCAATGTGGTGCCGACGCGTTGCGCTTCACCATGGTCAACGCCACGACGGGCGGAGCAGACATCAATCTTGATGTCAAGGTGTAAGTCGAGCAAAGCGAATGTTTCGTGTCGCCAACTGATGGGCCGGCAGGATTCATGGCTATCGCAAGTTTTGTAACAAGATCGTGAGTTGTCCCGCACTGCTTGTTTTCACGATATGACTTTGTCTAATGCGCGCGGGCGCCGATACAGTTTCAAGCGACCAAATACGTCCTCGGCTGTCTTCCCGAGGGCTTCACGCCGGCCAGAGAGGGATCGAAATCGGCTCGAGGGGCGACGCTGGCCGAGCGCTGGATCTTGCACAAGATGAACAGCGCCGCGCGGGATATCAACGCGGCCCTGGCCGAGCGCGAGTTCTCGAGGGCGACCATCATCGTGTACCGGTACTGGTACGGCGAGCTTTGCGACGTCTACATCGAAAATTCCAAGGCCATCCTCCGCGAGGGCACGGCCGAGGAGCGCGACTCTGCGCTGCAGACGCTGTACACCGCCCTCGAGTCGGCCCTGACCATGATACACCCCTTCATGCCCTTTATCACGGAGGAGATGTGGCAGAGGATGCCCCGAAGACCGGGCGACGAGACCATGTCCATCATGCTGGCCCGGTATCCGCAGTACGACGCCGGGCTGGACGACGCCGAGTCGGAGGCGGCGTACGAGCTCGTTCTGGGCTGCACCAAGGCGGCCCGGTCGCTCATGGCCGAGTACTCCGTCAAGACGGACGCCCAACTCGTCATCCAGGCCCTGACGGAAAGGGCGCTGGGGACGTGCAACAACGAGGTGGCGTCGATCAAGTCCCTGAGCGGCAAGGCCGTCAAGGAGATGGTCGTCTCGGGCCCGGACGCCGCCCGCCCGCCCGGCTGCGTCGCCTACCCTGTCTCCACCCAGGCGACCGTCTTCCTCCAGGTCCGCGGCAGGGTTGACATGGAGGCCGAGATCGCCAAGGCGAACAAGAAGCTGGACAAGGCTAGGGCCACGGTCCAGAAGCAGGAGAAGCTGCTCGCCGACGCCGGCTACAGGGAAAAGGTGGCGGAGGCGGTGCAGGAGGCTGATCGGCAGAAGCTGGCGGATGCTAAGCAGGAGGAGCAGAGCTATCTCGAGACTATTAGGCAGTTTGAGCAGCTGAAGATGGAGTGAGTTAGGGGTGAAGAGGAGATGGGAATTTGAATGGTTTTGTTTCCTCTTCTTCTGCTTCAGTTGTGACGGAAATTTGGGGGGAGGTTGAAGAAGAGCAAGACTTTTTCTTCTCTCCCCCTTTTCCCCTGTATCTTTTATATATCTATGTACACGTTAAAGCTCTCTTACCATCCTCCTTTACCCCCCCCTCCACCACCACCACCTCTCTCCCCCCCTCGATCCCCTCCTCTATCTCGATCTCCTCCTCCGCCGCCGCCAGCAGCAGCGGCAGCGGCAGCCTCATCCTTCCTAGAGGCAGAACCACGAACAGGTTTCGTCTGAGCAGCTTCATGACGACGCAACTCCTCTGGAACTTTCGAGATGGAGCTCTTGCTGAGCATCTGACGCAGGTCATAGAGGACGTCTGCGTCCTCGTTTGCCACGAAGGTGATGGCCACTCCGCTCTTGCCCGCGCGGCCCGTCCTGCCTATGCGGTGGGTGTAGCTCTCGATGGAGGTGGCCATGTTGAAGTTGACGACGAGCGAGACGTCCGGAACGTCTATGCCTCTGCCCGCCAGGTCGGTGGCTACCAGCACCTGGGTCTGGCCCGAGCGGACCGAGCCCAGGGCAGCCTCTCTCTGCTCCTGCGTCTTGGAGCCGTGGAGGGTGACGGCGGAGTAGCCCATTGTCTTGATGTCGCGGGCTACGGCGTCGCAGTTTCGTTTGATGTTGACGAAGACGATGATCGGGGGCGCGAATTGTTTCGAGGCTAGTATCTCTTGTAGCCTGCGCTTGCGACGGTCTTCGCCGGAGATGAACTCGACGCGCTGCTCGACCGTGTCGACGGCCTCGCCGGCGTTTCCGATAGTCGCCATGGCCGGTCGCCGGAGGTACTTCTTCGCTATCCGCTCCACCAGCGGCGGCATGGTGGCCGTGTACATCATGGTCTGGCGGTAGCGGTCTCTTCCTCCGAGGCGACGCTTCATCAGCTGAGCGTTCTCCGCCTCTTCGCTGTCCGGCTTCTCGTTGCTGACGGGGAGGGCGTCGAGGATGCGGTTGACCGAGTCCTCGAAGCCGAGGTCGATCATTCGGTCCGCCTCGTCCATGATGACGTAGCAGCACTGGGCCAGCACCAGGAGCCTCCTCTCTATGCAGTCGACCAATCTTCCCGGGGTGGCGACGATGATCTCGGCGCCGTTGCGGAGGGAGAATGCCTGCTCCTCTAGCGAGTGGCCTCCGACGATGCTCACGCAGCGGAAGCCGAGCGGTTGGGCGAACTTGAGCGCCTCCGTCTCGATCTGCTGCACCAGTTCGCGCGTCGGGGCGAGGATGAGGCCGTACGGCCCGTCGTTCTTGTTCCCCTCCGTCAGGGGCGGGAGGTCAGAAATGTAGACGAGTAAAGGGAGGAGGAAAGCGGCCGTCTTTCCGGATCCCGTCACGGCCACGCCGATGAGGTCTCGGGCCTGGAGAGCGATTGGTATGGCGGCCCGCTGGATCGGGGTCGGCGCCTTGTAGCCCACGCGGTCGACGATATCGAGCAGCCTGGGCGGGAGGCCCGACTCGTCCCAGCTGCGCATCGGGTTGGGGATGCTGCCTCCCTTTGTAGCGATGCCAAAGTCCTCCTTGAAGATGCGCCAGTCTCGCTCGCGCATGTCGTGCAACGGCTTTTTCGACCAGTGCGTCCCGAGACCGGTCCTTTCGGCCCTGTTGGAAGCCTTGGTGCGGGCACGGTAGAAGGTCCGGAGAAGCTCAGCAGCCCGTTCCTTGCCGTGCTCAGGGTCCTTTTCCTCTATCATGCGGGCACGCTTGATAGCCTGATGCTCGGCTTCCTCGTCGTATTCGCCTCCGACGCCGGCGAGGGAGTTGCCTCGGTTCTTCGACTGGTTCGAGTAGATGGGGTCGTGCTCCCTCGACGTATCGTCCTCGGCGTCCCAGTCAAAGTTGAACTTCTTCTCCGTCGTCCGCATCCGCTTCTTCTTCGCCGAAAAGCTCGACTGCTGATTCACCTCCGGGCCGAGGTAGCGCGATCGTAGAAGCGTCGCCTCGATCTCCTCGGCCGACCGCTTGTCGCCCATGGCCTTTTCGCCGCCCTTCTTGCCTTCCTTGCCGCCGCCCTTCTGATTCATGGCGCGCGGCCCGGTTGGGACGGCGCTGGATGAGGCGGACCCGTTGAGGCCCGATGGCGGCGGAGGTGGCATCCTCGCCCTGTCTTTCCATTTCCGCTCCTCTTCCCGCCTTCGCCTTACTTCGGCCGCGGCCTTGCGTTGCTTCTCATCCTCCTGCTTCTGGAACTGCTCGACCGCGAGGCGATTTCGCTCAGCCTTTGGGATGAAGCGAGGTTTCGCCGCGGCCGCTTCGGCTTCTTTTCGCTTCTTGAGGATCTGCTCGATGTCGAGCGGCATCTCTGCTGAGAAGAGTAGACGTAGGTATGTATGTATGTATGGATGGATGGATGGTTTGGCTTGACTGCTCGACTGTCACCCGTGTTTGTGATTTACGCGACGACCGGCGAGGCTGCGACGGAGAAAGAGACGGGCCGAAAAGCTTCATCAGCAGCCAATTAGAGTGCCTAATTAGAATTCAGTGGCTAGAGCTCTTTCTCTCAGCCTCATCCATCACTTCGTGAAGAAGCTCCCGCACATAAACAGTAAATTACGACGACAAATCATTCTCTCATCATTGCTCTCGGATAGCAAAAACGAGATACCACCGCCCGTCAAAGATGGCGATGACCACACCCACAGCCTCGCACCTCATCTCCCTAGCCAAGTCCCTCCCACCACAGCTACAGCGTTTCCTAGCACGCTGGCCACCAGCCTCCATCGTCGGCCCTGACGCCGAGCCGACGCCGTGGCAGAAGGAACGACCGAACCCTTTCCGCTGCGCAATAGATCCCGTAACGGGGAAGCGAAAGGATCCCGTATACTCGCAGCGTCGACAGGCCGAGCTCGTCAAGATGGCTCGCAATCACGGCATCGAGGAGCTCCTGCCCAAGACCCCCAAGGGAACCGAGTTCCAGATCGCCCGCAGGGTCAGGCTCGGCTTGAGGGTCAAGGGTACCGGCGTCGGACAAAAGGTCAAGGGTCACATCTTCGAGAGAAACATGATTCCAAGGTATGGAGGGGGGAAATATTTCTCTTTTTCCATCTTCGTTTTTGTCTTCGCCATTTGCTTGCTGACTTGATGATCAGGATGGAGGAGAGGAGAAAGGCCATGTTGGCAATGCCCAGACTCATCAAGGATTTCAAACGGGTAAGTCTCGTCGCTGTCATCTTCTCATCCCGCAAGGGGACTAACCGTGCGTCCTTGTACAGGTCGGCAGATATCGGTGGAAGAGTTGGCCCAAGGAGTGAAAGCATACCCACGCTATCTCGCCTGTATAATCTCTTTTCATGTCATCCTATCTATTCAAAAATCACACACATGTACATACATGTTCCACTTCCCTGTTTCCATCCTCCTCCAATACCAAAGACACGACGGCTCGTGCCGCTGCCAAAAGCTTGTCAGTCGTCGTGGTGGTCACGTGATATCATGTGCCATCGAAAAGTTGAAGTCAACTCCGGTCTCCACGACATTCTCCCTACGTTCCTACGGTAGTTACTCTAGAATCTAGATCAATGCTCGACCCTCCAGCGCACCGATTAACCGGCTCTCTCATTTCATGGCCGCTCCTCCATCAACTTCCATCACCCACTATGAAGTCCTCGGCCTCAGCTCCTCGATCCTCGACACCGTCGCCCAAGACCCTTCTCGCCTCGTAAGACAAGCCTACCGGCGCGCACTACTACGAAACCACCCCGACAAGGCCGGCGCCATCTCCTTGTCCACTTCCTTCCCCTCCCCATCTTCTTCCTCCTCTTCCTCCGGCTCCTACGCTTCATCTCCCGCCGATCGGACACCGCCGCAGCGGGATGAACAGACACCAAGACGAAACCCCTTGTATACAGTCGATCAAATCAGTCAGGCCTTCGCCGTGCTCGCCTCACCCTCCCGTCGAGCAGACTACGACGCCTCCCTCCGTCTAGTCGCCGAAGCCTCCCGGACCGGTCTGGGCCCGACGCGCTTCCAAATAGGCGTCGAGAACGTAGATCTCGACGACCTACCCTTCGACGAAGGCGGTGACCGCTGGTACCGCTCCTGTCGCTGCGGCAACGACAGGGGCTATTCCTTCGACGAGGCCGACTTGGCCGAAGTCGCCGACGAGGGGCTGCTCATCGTCGGCTGCCTCGACTGCAGCCTCTGGCTGAGGGTTCACTTCGCCGCTGTGGACGAGGAAGAACACATCGCCGCCGCCCACACCTGACGGCTCAACGAGGCGCAACTATGTTTGGTGTGTATTGAAAGCAAATTTACTACTTTTTTCTCTTCATTTGTCCAGACGGCCGCGCACTAGAGTCTAAAAGCAGAACCTCCAATTTTGCTCTTCTTTAGTCTCCTTGCCGATCCGTTGGCTGTCAGCTCCTCCGTCCGTTGCGTATGCGCGTGTTTACCTAAACGATGCCGAAGCTCTGGGCCAACATAAGAAAAAGGGGGGGAAGGGGGGGAAAAAAAGGTAAAACGAGGTCTTCCGTCCACTCCGTAGACACCAGTCCGCCCTGTACCAGCACGACCAAAGCCCCATGCTGTCTTCCGCCACTTGAGGTCCTTATTCGGCAGCCTTGGACTCCTCGGCCGCAGCAGGGGCGGCGGCAGCATCACTGGCGGCGGCCGTGTCCTCCTTAGCAGTCGAGTCCGTCTGCCCGGCGGCGGCAGCACCAGCTTCAGCCTCGGACGAGGTCCAGAGCGTCTGTTGACAGGTAAGCTAGGTCCGGATCGCGAGAGGCATAAAACGTACCAGGTTATCACGAAGGAGCTGCATGATGAGCGTAGAGTCCTTGTAGCTTTCCTCACTAAGGGTGTCGAGCTCTGTGGCAGTCGAATTGTCAGAGACGGTGAGCGACGAAACGTCGACAGCCAACATACCAGCAATGGCATCGTCAAACGCCTGCTTGGCAAGATGGCAAGCTTGGTCGGGAGCGTTGAGAATCTCATAGTAGAAGACGGAGAAGTTGAGAGCCAGACCAAGACGAATAGGGTGAGTAGGGGGCAATTCGGTCTGGGCGACCTCGGTAGCGGCCTTGTAGGCCTCCAAAGACTTGTCGGCGGATTCCTTGCGGCGGTCGCCGATGGCGAACTCGGCGAGGTAACGGTGGTAATCGCCCTTCCTGTAGCACAGGTTAGCCGACGCGACGACGCGTACCAGGGCACGGGGGTGAGACGAACATCTTGTGGTAGAAGACCTTTGACTCTCCCGTGGCGGCCGAAGGAATCAAATGCTGGTCGAGCACGTCGAGGATATCATCACAGATCTTGGCAAGCTCCGCCTCGATCTTCTGTCTGTACTCTTTAATGAGGGTAACCTGGGACGAGTTGCCCTTGGACTCCTCCTTCTGCTCAATCGAAGTGACTATTCTCCAAGAGGCACGACGGGCGCCAATGACGTTCTTGTAGGCGACGGAGAGCAGGTTACGCTCCTCGACGGTGAGGTCGCGGTCCTCGGAAGCGACAATCTTCATGTTCTCGACCATTTCTGCAGCCCGTGTCAGTACAGTGTCGGGAACAGCGAGACGCGTCGACTTTACCTTCGTAGCGCTCGGCCTGCTCGGCGAGCTTGGCCAGGTAGACGGCATCTTCGTGACCCATTTTGAACGGCAACAGGGCTTCAGAGGGGGGAAATCGAGGAGAAAGTTAGCAGATCACAAGAGAGAAAGAGAGAAGTAGAGGGAGAGCTTGGAAAGCGAGCGTGAATCGATGACTTGAGCAGGTGATGAAGTGGGCAAGGGAGGGGCAAGGGAAATTTGGAGAGGGATGAAGAAGGGAAGACAAGTGGCAGCGGTTGGCAGCCAGCCCAGCAGGCACCTGAAGGCCTACGCCAGGCGGGCCGACAACGGCAACCGCACCCTACTGGTGGGCGTCGAGGGATAACCAAAAGAAGATGCAAAATATGGGTTTCTTGATGGAAAATAAAGGGGGAAATAATATCCGTGAAGGAGAGGCTTGACAAGAAATGCAAGACGACACTAGCCGCGACAACTAAGGTATCAAGGCCACTGTCGAAGCTCGACGAGGCCTACCCATCGAACCGCCCCAAGAGACGCGAGGATATCGGGAGGAGTTGAAGCCGTCGCGACGCTGCGCTGGCTTTTCCCACCATCATGCGGATGACGACAGAGGAGGGGTGAGGGGAGGAGGGGGGGGCAAGGGACAGAGGGAAGAGCCTCAGAGGGGGGCATGGGGAGTAGGGGGGGATGGAGGGGGGGGGGGGAGAGGCAGCTGTCGGGACACGCAAAGCAGAACCACGTACCGAAGTTGAAGGACGATGACGAGCCCGGAGAGGAAGAGAAGAAGAAAAAAGGGGGGGGAGGGGTGTTGTGGGCGGAAGTCGCGAGGGCGAGAAGAAGGTTGACGAGGTGTTTTTTTCTTCTTTCCGCTCTGGAATTCTATTCCCGTGCTTGCGACGAAAGCAGAGCGACGAAGTCGAAGGCGACGACGATGGCGATGCTGGTGGTGGTTTTTTATTTGTTGGGAGTCGGCTGGCTTCGTGCGGTGTGTTTGCTGGGCGAAAAAGAGGGTAGCGAAAAAAGGCAGTAGTAAGGGGGGGGGGGGGGGGGGGGGGGGGGGGGGGGGAGTTCGGGAAGAAGCCCGGGTCAAGCAACAGGCTATGTTGAACTTTTATGCAGGCGCCCAAATCGCCAATCACGTCGTATGTATCCTCATGTACCCCTCGCAGTGCAGTCAGGGCCCTAGGCTTAGCAATTTTCTCCCGCAGAGGGGTGGGGGGGGAGCGGCCAGAGCACGCGAGGAGGAGGGGGGGGGGGGGGGGGGGGGGGGGGGGGCCGAAATTCCTCCTTGGTGACGCGCTGTGAACGCGGCGAAAGTAGCTTATGACTCCTGGGGTACCTAATTAAACGCACAGTCTTATGGGAAAGATCCTGGTCACTAATGAGGCCGTCGATACCTCTTATCATCCCTACAACATCGCGTCGGGGCCAGCCAACAGGAGAGTGCCATTTCAGCTAATGAGGGCTTTGTACCGTCAAGTACCGCCGCCGAAGGTGCTAGAGAGATTGGCTGTTTGACAGGGGCGGTACTCGCCGCCGGCCGAACCAGCTTTCCTGGCCCGGAGCTTACCCTGAACCCCGCAACGGTATGTATGACGACGACGCATGCCATTTTAACCTACCTAGCATCTTCTTATCTTCCTGACGGGCTGTTCTGACATCTTTGTCATATATATGTACATACGTAGGTGTGTATGTACAGTATGTAGGTCTGTGTGGTTGTCGTCCATCATCATCATTAGCATCAGCATCATCGTCAAGTTCATCATTTCCCTTCCCATGAATCATGCTTACGTTTCCGCCAAGCAGCTCCGTGCTTCCAGGACGTTACAGATGCCAGGTGTCCGAATCGACGTCACGCACCAAGGAAGGAAACCAAAACAAAAAGGAAAGACGCAGGGAATATGATGCTTTAGAGACAAAATGTAAAATTAAAGAAGAAAACGATCAACATAAACACATCTCTCCACCTCTCGCTTTCTCTCTCTCTCTCTCTCACGCGCTCACACACACACCTTCTCTCTATGTGTGTAATCTATCCTCTTCATTCTATGTTAGTATTTCTCCTTGATACTGTAAAAGAAGATAAAACCCAGTTGATGACGATCCATCTGTACTTAACACACAGCACTGTTTCCGTATCCGTAGTATCACCGTCGGAGACCCTGGGGTGCTACGCGTCTACCTCATTCTTAATACTCATCGTAGCCAGATAAGTAGGTACCGCACTAACGACCAGCTTTCTTCTCCCAAACCTGACCTCCCGTCTCCACCCCCATCTTCGGCCTCCTTCTACCACCACCACCACCAGCAGTCCTCCACCTCCAACGAGTGTCCACCAATAACCAACTACCACCATCGAAGCAATTTTCCCACCACATAAACTCGTCCTCCTTCCCTCCCAGGCTCCCACGTCATAGCCCAACGACACCACCAAAACCTCCTCCCTCACCACAACCAAGCCCAAACCCCAAAATATGCTCACCCTCCGCACAGCCGCCTCCCGTACGGTCACCGGCCCCTTCCGCGCTGCCGCCTTTTCCACCACCATCCGAGTCATGGCCCAAGGAGACGTTGGCGCACCGCCCAAAGCCGGCGGCCAAGGGTAAGGGGACTCATCTTTTTCTTCCCGCCCACCTCAACATCCCCAAAGAGGTTTCAATATACATAACTAAATCTCTGACTTCCATCTCTCTTCTCTTCGATCTAGTGATGCTTTCCAGCGACGCGAGAGAGCCAGCGAGGACATGGCTATCCGCAAGCGCGAGCAAGAGAAGCTTCTAGAGCTCAGGAAAAAGCTCCAAGAGCAACAGGAGCATCTTAATCGTCTGTCCAAACACATGTTCGTTGCTTCATCCCGCTTCTCCCCTTCTTTTCTTTCGCCACAGCCTTCTGACCTCGTTGGCTTAATCTTGGTAGCGATGAAATCACCAAGGAGCAAAACGGTGGCGAGCAAAACTAAATACCTCGGTCGACTCCAGTCGCTACCTCGTCCATCAAACTGGGAGAGATACATTCGCATTAAACCCCTCGCCGTCGCAGACGATTCCGACGCTGTATTTATTTTGTCGCCGTTGATAATTCTTACATGTACAAGGAAGGGGATGGCGAAAGCGAAAATGATAACATCGCCTCGTCCTTGCGAGCTTCCCATGTCCCAATGCCTCTCTGAGAGCCCCCTCTGCTATCTGACACGCTCTTCACCGTCGCCCCATGTAGGACCTATAGAAACTCTCCGCGGCGTCATTATCCATCCCAGCGTAGTGGTTGTTAAGCGCCCCGCTCGACTTCTGTGCGGCCGCCACTTTGGCTTGCAGCGCCGCCGAGTGGGCGTCGATCCACTGCAGCTGGGTGAGGTGCCCGTTGAGGACGCGTACAATCTGGCTCAGCTGCGAGTTTCAACCGTCAGCATCGTCCCATGACTTTCAAGAGGGCAGAATTGGGGTTGAAAATCTGTTTACTTACAGGATCCTCAGCCTTTGTCCCTTTGGTCAGGCTTCCCGAGATGTCGTTGATCTCCTTGACCATCTTGGAGAGGTCTCGCGACTTCTCGTCCAGCTGCTGCGTGAGCTTCTCGGCCAGCTTGTAGGTTCGCTCCCGCTCCTGATCAGGACCGGCGAGCTGCTCGCTCGGGCCGACCTGCTTGGCCATCATGTCTTGCACTTCTGATTCGTATCGGTCCAGCCAAGCCTCGAGCTCGTCCTGCTGGCTCTCTACCGCTACCAGCTGCCGTTCGATCTCGTGACTCGCTCTTTCGGCTTCAAAGGTGTCCAGGTAGAGCTTCTGTATCTTCTCTCCGTTGTCGACCAGGTTTCTGTCCCAAGTCGACACAACCGTGGCCTGCTCCTTAAAGTCCTTCTGATATTTCGCCAGGTCCGAAGCCCAGCGGGTAATGATATCTTCCATGGTCTTGTTCTTCAGCCGCGGTATCTGCGAAGTTGGGCCGCTCGTTGAGGCGCCCAGTGCACTCGTCGCCCCGTTCTGAGCCGCGGGCTTGGCGGCTTGGGCATCCTGGGCCTTGTCCTTGTCCTTGTCCGCGCTATCCGTGCCCGTCTTGGTTCCAAACAGCCCGCCGGCCGTCGCTGTTGCCCCTCCTGTCGACACTGGCTGTGAAGTGTTCGAAGCGGGAGGCGCGCCAAAGAGTGACGAGGTTGTCTTTGGAGCCGTTGCGCTGGCGGATGGCTGAGGGGCCCCAAACAAGCCGCCCGAAGTCGACGACATCGCCGGTGCCGCAGCGGATGTCGTGGCAGGCGGGGCTGACGTATTGCCAAATAGTCCACCGCTAGGAGCCTGTGTAGTCCCTGTCGTCGAAGCGGTAGACGTGGCCGTGACGTTGCCGAAGAGTCCGCCTCCGGTCGTCGGTGCTCCAGGCGCCGCCTCAGGCGCTGCCGCTTTCGTCCCGAACAGAGACACGCCCGTCGAAGGCGCTGCAGAGCTCTGCGTCGACGCAGGAAACGACGAGGAGGTAGGACCGCTTCCAACGTTTCCGAATAATCCGCCGGCGGGAGTTGCCACTGGTTTGGAGCTCAATAGACCCTCACCAACGCCTGGGATGTTGCTACTCGTCTTCGCGGTGCCAAAAAGCGACTGAGACGTGGTTTGCGACGAGGCGGCCGCAGGCTGCGATGAGTCGGCTGGAGGTGCCCCTGCTGGAGTCGTTGAGGCTAGGGCAAACATGGGCTTTGCGGGAGTGGAGGCTGCTGCCGTGAGTGAATCATTCTTCTGCGCACCGAAAAGGCCGCCAGCCGGGGTCAGGCTGCTGCCCCCCGCAGCAGCAGGAGCGCCAAACAGATTCGTCGCCGGTTTGCTTAGGTTACCAAAAAGACCTCCAGCCTTCTGATTCGAGGCTGCCGGAGTCGAAGTGGTAGAACCCACGGCGCCAAAGAGGGGAGTAGAGCTATTGCCTCCCAGAAGGCCCCCCCCGGTCTGAGTGGCGGTTCCGCCGAAAATAGGCGCTGGTGTAGATGAAGACGCGGCAGCCTTCTGCGCGTCTCCACCAGCGGCCTGCTGCTGCTGCTGCTGCTGCTGCTGTCCGGAAAAAAGGCTTGTGTTGGCGGGAGGCGTAGCGTTGTTAGCCGCGGCTGCATTTCCCACATTGCCGAAGGAGAAGACGGCCTGCGGAGCAACCTGCGGAGCAGCTGAAGCAGCGCCGAAGAGACCGCCCGTGGCAGGTGCCGAAGTAGTGGTCGCGTTCGACGGTCCGCTCGATGAGCTGGGTGTACCGAAATTGAACGACATGGCGGTAGGGATGAGGGAGAGTGAATAGCAGTCGGAGGTCGACGACCAAGGAATAAGACACCAAGCCACTAGGGCCAGGTGAATAAGAAAGGATGGGGGCGACACGAGTCCAATAAGAGCGGTTTGTCGATGAGATGCACAGCTAGGTTAGTAAGGCTGTTATTTGTTGTCTCTGCAAGGTAGAAACCGTTGCTGATGGGGAGGCTGAGGAGAAGTGTGAACAAAGCCTCTTGAGAGTGACGCGCCACGGCGTGGAGAAAGAAGGAAGAAAAAACGCGGTTGCGAGGCTGAGACAGCCGCACCGCCACATCTATCGATAACGGTTTCATCACGTGATAGACCTCCTTCGATCGATTCTAAGAAGACGACCCGATCGGGACTCCCTTACCACGACGTCTTTAAGTTAACTGATATCCCCTACATTCGAAGCTATTCTAGAGTACATTATCGTGCGGCTATCCAGAACGAAGGACCCTTCAAGACAGAGACTCCCATCGACATTGCAGCTCCGACCCTTTCCTTATTTACACGCATACAGATACCCCCTGAATCACCAGCACCGGCTTCGAACACCGAAGCTACACGCCGAGGCGAGGCAATGTCCGCCTCCGAGGGCCGGGAATCTCTTCCCTCGGAGATGAAAGCATCAGATACGGGGAAAGGTTTGCTGCTCTACGCCCGACTCTGTCACCCCGAAGCTGATATATAGCTTTTACCCCCTATAGGCGAGTCATCAGACGAGGACGACCAGTTTACAGATGCGCAGTCCGGTCCCGCCAGTCCTCGAGGCGCGTCTCCAACAAAGTCCTTTACAGACCCTCAGGTCGCCAGCGCATCATCAGACGGTGACGCAGCGAAAAAAACCGCATGCGCCGACGACGACCAGAGTGAGCTAGATCCTGAGACGCCTTCTCCAGTTGCTGGAAACAAGACGCCTTCCACGGTGCGAGTCGACTCCGACGCGGGAGCCAGCTCGACCTCTGGGGAGCCCGAACTAGAAGGCGGTGCCGAGGCTGCGCCGAGTATTGAGGCGGATGCCGCTGGCGAGAACCGGAGCGGTCATGATGAGGATGGCGACGATTTCGATGACTTCGCAGAAGGCGACGACTTCGGCGACTTTGAAGAAGGCTTCCAGCCTGCGCCTCCCGCGGCTCAGCCTCCCCCTTCCGCGCAGCCGACCCAATTGCCATTCGTAAGTGCCGGTTTCGTCTTTGCCGCCCTCTCCCCTGAGCTCCCCCCTCTGACGACAGCTACAGCCAATACCCGACTTCCAAGGATTGAGTCCGGACGAAGTCACATCCTCGACAGAGCCGTATCTGTCTGCGCTTTTCCCACCCGACCAACTGAATTACATCACCTTACCACCTCCGCCCAAGGACATGTCCGTCTTCTCTACCCCGCGAGCCGCACCCTTATGGTCTCAGCTCGTCGCTCCCCCACCTCTCGCGCCCCCAGACTGGATCCGGTCGCGCACCCGTCGTCTCTTTCTCGTCTCCCTAGGCGTACCTGTAGACCTGGACGAGATCCTACCCGCCTCGAAGCAGAAGAAGCTGATCCTCCCCTCGCTGAGCGCGCCGACCACGTCGCCCCGAAACTCGAGCGACTCGCGGTCGGCCTCGCGCAACCGCCGAGACGGGGCCAACGCCTCCTCCACCTCGGTAGATGCACAGGGGAATAAGCGTACCGCGTCCAAGGGCCGCAAAGGTCCGCCCCCGCAGCCCGAGCTGGATCTCGTCGCTGCTCGGTACCTCTGCACAACCACGGACGAGGCGCTCAACGGCATGACGGACGACGAGCTCAAGGAGCACGTGAAGAAGCTCGAGTCCATGCAGGACGCGGCCAAGGAGCTCTTGGAGTACTGGAAGCAGAGGACCGACGAGAAGATCGGAGACCGGGAGGCCTTTGAGGGTGTCATAGAGAATCTCGTTAAGCACGCGCGAAAGGTGCGGAAATAAAAAGGACCTTGAGTTGGGTGACTGGCATGCGCCATGCCTCGACGGATATCTACATAGAAACGCTGCTGAGCAGCCTACCCTATCGATCCTCGTCACCGTGGTAACTAATCAGCTCTTTCCCGTCCTCCTCTTGACGCCGGCCTGGCCCATCATCATTTTCTTCGCCAGTATAATGTTAATTAGCCACGCGTTAACAAGTCTCTCACATGAGCATGTAGGAGTTAGATACCTAGCTTGCGTGAGGATGACCACCTACTAGGTGTAACCTGTACGGATGACTGAACTTGTCATTGGGAGCTATCATGTCCCTCTGATTAACTGTATGACCAACGGGTGTCCATCCACTGAGCAAGCTGACATACTACTTTGCATACCAAAGCACGTCAAGATTCACTTGTTTCCAATACCTGTAGGAATACACCTCTGGGTGCGCAATCACCGCACCCTTCAATTCGTATACCAAGGCAGGGTTCGGCGCCAATACTTAACGCGTAGCTCGCGGTATCTCTTTCTCCCTGGTCGCGTATAAGGAGACGACAATTTATTCTCCCAAGAGGCAGCTCTAGGATAATGCTGCTTACATAGTATTGTTCACGTGACCTTTAAATCATGTCACTGAGCCACTCTAAGACAGGCTGGGCTCAATAGTTACACCGCTAAAGGCGTATGTATGTTAGCAAGGCGGCGGATAGCAGGAAGCACAGCAATTCAGATAGAGGACTTACGCAGCGATGGTGGCCCAACCGATAAGACGCCAATGCTTCTCGATACGTCGGCTCAACGCCACCTTCTCTCCGATATTAGTGCAAGCAGGGGTCGTCAAAACAAGCTTGGCGGCGTCATTCTTGATGGCAGCAACCTTGGCGCCAGTCGAGGTCGACCCGATGTTGACCATGATGACTTCGTTCTTGGCCAGTTTAGCCACCTTTGCTTGCTTGCCGTCGGCGGTTCTCACGCCGAGCAGACGACGGAGGAGGTAAAAGTTGACCTCGATCTCGCTGTAAATGTCGGGAAGTCTGCCCCTGAGGCCGAGTACGAAGCCGACTAGGCGGTCGGCTCGGCACAAGGTAGGGTCGATCCTGGTCCCGACACCGATAAGGCCGCCGGGGACGGCATATTTGAGGTCGTTGTCTTCCGAGTTGAGAGAGACGACTCTGCTGAAGATGGGGGTGCACTTGAGAGAGCCGCTTTCGTCGCGAGACACGATGCCGGGCCGAATCTCAATCTCATCGCCGAGCTTGAGAACGCCGTGCAAGATACTTCCACCGGCGACGCCACCTTTGAGCTCGTCGATTTCTGCGCCAGGCTTATTGACATCAAAGGATCGAATGATGATCATGCGTGGGTCCATGGAAAAATCCCTGAGAGGCACGGGAACCGTGTTTACGATGGCCTCAATGACGGCATCGATGTTGAACTTGAGCTGAGCGGAGACGGGTATGATGGGAGAGTTGCGGGCGACTGTTCCTCGAATAAACTTGAGGATGGATTCATAGTGTTGCTGTGCGGCCTCTTCCCTGATAAGATCAACCTTGTTTTGAAGGATGATGATCTTGTCGAGCTTCATAATCTCAATGGCGGCCAAATGTTCCGCGGTCTGAGGCTGAGGGCATGATTCGTTCCCAGCAATCAAGAGAAGAGCGGCATCCATGACGGCAGCGCCCGACAACATAGTGCTCATGAGAATATCATGACCAGGGCAGTCGACGAACCTATATCGAGGCTGCATCAGAACAGATTTCTCTTCTCGCCGTAACTGACCTGGACTTACGATACATGCCGGAGGAGCCTCAAAGTGCCGCCGCAACCCGGGCGCTCGCAGGCAGGGTCGACCTCTTTGTCGCTCTTGTAGCTCTTGTAGCAACCCGGGCGAGGACACTTGGGGTTATCACACTTGTAGATCTTGGCATTGGCGTAGCCCAACTTGATGGTGATGTTGCGAACCAGCTCGTTCTTGAAACGAACCGTCTGCACGCCGGAGATGGCCTTGACGACGGTGGATTTTCCGTGAGCCACATGCCCTATAGTGCCGATATTGATTGTTGCTTGCCGGGCGATGATCTCTGGTGTTAGAGGATTCAGGCTGGCGACGTCGAGATCTTTGGGATCCGTTTGAGGAGGCAGCGGAGGGCGTTGAATGGACTGATCTGGTATCACAGGGTGTGACTTCTTAAGAGCTGACTTGAGAGGCTGATTTGCGCCCTCGCCGACGTCCTGGCCGTCAAAGGACTCGCCGGAATCCGACTCGGAGTCGACATCGTCGATCTTGGGATCGCCTTCGGCAGACATTTTTCAGTCAGTCGAGGCGGATAAGAGATGGAGGGAAGGCCGTGGCGCAGGTGATGCGATGTTTTGTCGTGGCCGCAGAATTTCGCTTCGTGTGCAGAGCTGGTGAATCATAGGCACTAAGATTTTGAGGGAGGAGTAGGAGAGAGGTAAGAATAGTCTGCGCTAAACCTATCCGGGCCTAACAGGCTCGTGTCACGTGGCCAGACGGACTAAGGTCGCAAGCAACTCCCTAGGTACCTAATGGCGGGGGACTAAAGTGGAAGGCAGAATTGACACGGGCTGATGCTCAGATTGGAACTCATCTTCTTCTTGATCAGGACATACCTGCTCCTACAACCTGCAATTTACGCGGGTCTTTGGGCCAAGACAGCAGCAAAAACGCAGTCAGGTGAAGAATGATGTGTCAATGACCTGGGGGGAGTCCTCGAGCCAAGCTAACGCTAGGTATGAATGCTGTTATGAGCCACGTGTTTTGCTCTTGAAGCTGCTGGCAACTGTACGGAGTAAAGTGGCACTCTTCACGGATACTCGGTTCATGATGTTGATGACATGAGAGTCTTGATTGATGAAGTGAAGGGCGAGCTAAGCCTCAGACCAGCCTGTATTCCGTGTGACCATGCCATCTTATGTGAAGGTGCATCTACCTATTCATTGGAATGAAATCTTATCTTATCCACACAGACTTCGACCGAAGAGATGAAGAAAACAACGAGCACGACATATTTCTCGACAGAGACTTGACATGTTTCCAAGACTTCCGAAACACCATTATACCCGTAGAAACTAACCTCTATCATCCTTGTGGTCTGTATGTATGTACAATGAGCGGAAAATCGGCTGAACAAAGAAGCCTAGTAAGGGACCGAGTTTCTAATTTAAGACGACAACGAATCGGGGCCTTGACGGCCACTCGGTACTCATTCGAGAGATCGACAAGCGCCGTGAAACGACAGCGAATCCGGGGGCTTACATTGGCGCCCATTCGATAGTGGCAGGGGGGGGGGGAGGTACATACATACTCGGGGGGGGGGGAGGCAAAAGAAGGCGGGCGGCGTCTATCCAGCAGTACACCCAATCATCTGCTGTCAGCCGCGCAACGCAACACACATAGTTCTGATTACAACACTGCAAAGTCGAGGTGGGGGTTGAAAGGGGAAGTGAAAGTGAAAGGGGGGGGGAGAGTGCGAGATGGACGCCCGGTGCGCGCCATCGCCCGCACCGTATCACGTCCTCATCAACATCTCACTAGACTCTCTCAAAGGATAGAGAGCCTCTTCACGGACCCTCGCCGTTGGCTCAGGCCTTTCTATGGCCCTTCCAGAGGGCTCTCGGTTAAATTCGTTTTCTCTGTCTTGTCGTCGTCGTCGTCGTCGTCTTCGCCGCCACCAACAATAAGCCCCCCCCCCCCTCCTCTCTTCCCTTCGTCGCCTCGCACAGCATATCCAGCCTTCACCTGCTGCAGCAGTACGACGAACGACTTGCATGGCTCCACTCTAGCCCAGCCGCCGGGCCAGTCGTCGTCGCATCGTCATCGTCCCTTTGGCCCTGTGCAGCCGCTGGACCCCCGGCCCGGGCTCTATCAAATCAGGCCTAAGCTGGACCCCCCCCCCTTGCCCCCCCCCCCCCCCCCCCCCCCTCTGCTGCAGCTTTGCCTCTGATGGGCTGCTCAAAACTGCCCTGAGTCCCTCCTCCGGCTTCTCTTCTCTCCCCTTTCTCCTCGACAGCTGGTCTCTCCCCCATTTTCTTTCGCCTCTTTCCCTCTGAGCCGTGTTCGGGACGTTGCTTGCGACTGGTTTGAAAGCCTTGTTCCCGTATCGAGCGCCAACCCCCCCCGTCTTACACACATACAAACGCATCACCGATCTGCTTGACATTCTGCTTCAACCACCATGGCCCTCGAACAAGGTCCGTCGTCTTTGGTCCATCCCGTCTCTCTATATTCTGTCTAACTCTTTGTCCCGTGTTTTGGCCTGTAGGCTTTGCCGAGAAGAAACGGCCTACGGCTCTGAATCTGACGCCCACTCGCTCCACGTCTGCTTCATCTTCTTCAACCAACTCGCTCAAGCTTCCTCGTACGCCTCGTTTTGCCGAGGCTACCTCGGTTCACTCGCCCATCGGCCCAGTGTCTCCCTTCTCCGATCCGGTCAAGTTTCAAACAGTTCAGTCTCAACCAGGTGATATCGGCTTCGGCTACATCAACGGCAATCAGACCAGACCAGAGTCCGTAGCCGTCCCCGCCACCCCGATGTCACCACCGCTCAAGAGCGCCATCAAGACGCCGGGGACCCCCGGCAGGCAGTTCACGAACCCGCTCAGCCCTACCTTTCGTGAGGAGGAGATGCTCGAGAAACGTGAGCTGTCGACCGACAAGGAGCAGGTCAAGGACGTTGTAAGTGCCGTCTGGGATTGCACCAAAGGCCTTGGAGTGACGCGACCGCTGACGGCCTTGACAGAAGATGAAGACGCGGGTTCGAATGGCCAAGTTTGCTCTTCGCGGTGTCAGTTTCAGTTGCTCTCTCATTATTCTTTCCATGCTCTCTGCTTCGTTTTCCATCTTCAACGCCACCAAGAGTCTGCCCAACCAGAGCAACATGCCGGCATGGGCGCCCAATACCTCGTCCAAGGCATGGCCGCAGAAGCTCGCTCTGGCCATGGCCTGCCTCTCTCTCTTTGTCTGCATCGTCGTTTTTGCCGCCTACTGTCGGGGCGGGCACAAGCGCGCGGAAAAGGTCAACACTTACTACCAGACCTTTGCCGTCGGCTGGGTGAGTTATATTTTTCTCTTCTTCTTTTGCAAAACACGTCAACAACTGCTCCGGCCTTGACTGACTCTGACTCTGGTTCCAGTTCATCACCAGTCTCCTTCTCTGGGTCATCACAGCTGCCCTCTTCCAGCATACCAGGGATCACGGCAACAACAAGGACATGTGGGGATGGGCCTGCGTCGACAACACTCGCTCCGACGTCTTCAGCCAAAAGGTCGACTATCAGCTGGTCTGTCGTCTGCAAAACTGGTCCTTGGTGTGCATCGTCATCGAGATCGTCATCGAGGTCATCTCCATCGCCCTCTACAGCATCGTCTTCTACCGCTACTACACCAAGCGCCGCCTCTTCAAGTCCATGGACCTGCGGGACAGGGCCCGTTCCGATCTTTACCTGGCACAGCTACGTTCCCAGTCGGCCCCCAACACGCCCGGCTTCGGCGGTCCCAAGTCCCCTTCCCTCAGCCATTACGCCATGTCCCCTCGCCACCCGCCCGCCGCGTACCGTAACCTCTCCGACATCGACGAGGTCAACCCCTTCACCCCCGGCGGCCACGTCGTCGAGCCCCAGTCCCAGTTCTCGACACCCCAGTTCTCGGCACCCCTCCCCGGCTTCAAGCTGCAGCCGCCCCCGACCAAGGCCCCTTCTGCCACGCCAAAGCTGAACCAGGGTGCCTTCGCCCCCAACCCGGCTCCTACTGCCAGGACGCCCACCTCGCCAACCGAGACCATGGCCGAGCACGCCCCCGGAGCGGCCGGCGAGCCGACATACGAGGCCGTTCCCATCCCTGGTGCGTACGCCGGCCAGGCCATTAAGAGTCCTCCGCCGACGGCAACTTCTTTTCCCCGGGGATGTTGAAGGGGAAAAGGGGGAAGGCGGGCAATGATTTAAAAAAAAAAACAGGAGATGAGAATGAGGAGAATGAGACTTTTACAGGGGCAGCACGTGCCTGTCTGCCAACGATGATCGAGGAGTGGTGCGCCTTTTAGCCTTTTACTTTATACCACCGGCGTTGATAATGGACGGCCTGGAGTCACGGGCTGGTGTGTGTGTGTGTGTGTGTGTGTGTATGCGATGATCGGATGATTCTTTCGATAGGGCTTGGACAGCCATATTTTACCTTTCTTTTGTTATTTATTTTTTATCTCAACTCTTCGTGTTCGTCTCTCGGGACTGCATGTGATATCGACTGACTTCTCTGGCTTCTGCATCGAGGCTACGACCGACCCCAAGTGGTGGTAGAATCTGTCCTCTTCAGTCCAAGGTTCGCCCCGTCTTTGGAGTGTATATGTATGATCATACACACATACATACGTGGTGTCTGAATCCATTCTGTTCCGTCGTCCTTCGACGCAGCTAATACATATAAGTACTCACCTTACTACCCATCACGATATCGATAAGTTGAACAGTAGTTGAAGGCAGGTAAGGAATCACGTAACTGCGTCAAGTAGTAGTAATGAAACGAAGCTCGGCCTAGATACAGTGACTGGGGTGACTCAATGATAAAAGACATGACAAAGGAATTAGATAAATGAAAAGACAAGAGCCGTTGCATTACTTTTCTTTCTTCGTCTCTCTCACTCTCCTCCTCCACCCCCTCCGTCTTCTCCTCTCCTCCTCCACCCCCTCCGTCTTCTCCTCTCCTCTCTCTCTCTCTCTTCTGTTGGTAGCCCTCCCACACACAAGACAGCCGTTCCGACTACTACCGAGGTGCCAATACCAACTTCCCCCCCTCTCGTGCAGCCAGTCCCCGAGTTTTCTGCCCTCCAGCGACCGCGAGACGGATCACGTCGACACGGGTTCGTCTCGGATGTATCTCTAGAAACGCAAAAATCTATCAACAGCTGCCCTGAGAAAATCACCGCAAACACCCCTGCAGATGCCAAAACTGTCGTCGTCGTCTACCTCGGGTCTCAACCGCCCCGGGAAACGACTATCAATCAAGGTCGAGCTGCTTTAGATGAGATCAGCCACATTCATGGGCATTTCCTCAATCTGGGTGCTGTAAAATTGCTCGATTTCGCGCATCATGCGCACATCCTCAGCGGTGACAAAGTTGATGGCAACGCCCTTGCGGCCGAAACGACCGCCGCGACCGATGCGGTGAATGTAGTTTTCGCGGTTGGCCGGCAAGTCATAGTTGATGACGAGGGAAACCTGCTGGACGTCGATGCCGCGGGCAAGGAGGTCGGTGGCGATGAGGACGCGCGAGGAGCCGGAACGGAACTCCTTCATAATCAAGTCGCGCTGAGCCTGGTCCATGTCGCCGTGCATGGCGGAGACGGTAAAGTCACGGGCGGTGAGCTTGTCGGTGAGCCAGTCAACCTTTCTGCGAGTGTTGCAGAAGATGACGGCCTGTGTAATGGTGACCGTCTCGTAAAGATCGGAGAGGGTATCGAGCTTCCACTCCTCCTTCTCCACAGCGATGTAGAACTGCTTGATACCCTCAAGGGTAAGCTCGTCCTTTTTGACGAGGATGCGGATCGGATCACGCATAAAGCGGGTGGTAACCTCGAGCACATCCTGAGGCATGGTGGCCGACAGAAGGACTACCTGGGTGGACTGGGGCAGGAGCTGGAAGATTTCGTAGATTTGGTCGGTGAAACCGCGCTTGACGAGGGCGTGTTAGAGAAGAGTGAAAAGAGCATGCCAGCGGAAGAGTCTTACCGAAAGCATCTCGTCTGCCTCGTCGAGGACAAACATCTTCATTTCATCAGTCTTGAGGAAACGACGCTGAATCATGTCGTGAACACGGCCAGGGGTGCCGACGACAACCTGGGGGCCTTCCTGAAGAGATTTCATATCCTCTCGCACGCTGGTGCCACCGATGCAGGCGTGGCATTCGACGTTCATGAAGTCACCAATGGCGACGACGACCTTTTGGATCTGCTGGGCGAGTTCACGAGTGGGGGCCAAGATCAGGGCCTGACACTGCTTCATGGCCGGATCAATCTTTTGGAGAACCGAGATGGAAAATGTGGCCGTCTTTCCAGTTCCAGACTGCGCCTGGGCAATGACATCGTGACCCTTGATGACAGGCATGATGGCCCGCTGCTGGATGGCGGAAGGCCGTTCGAAGCCATAGGCGTAGACTTTGAGGGGCGAATTAGTTGATTGTTCCGAGCGCAGAGGGGTCTAGTAATGGCTCGGGGACAAGAGAGGAAACTCACCGCCGCGGAGCAGCTCAGCCTTGAGGTTCATGTCATCGAAGGAGTCGACCGTCTCATCCCAGTTGGACTCGATCTGTCCTGTAGGCCGAAGGTGTCAGACGGAGGTTCTCCACGATGTCATACGGAGGTCGATGGTGAAGATGGAGGAAATAAGCACTTACCCTCAGGGACATCCTCGAGTCCCTTGTCGGTAGCCATATTGGTGGAAGAGTGAAGATAAAATCTAGATCAAGCACAGCTCGACCTAGATTTGGAAAATAAAAATTGAGTAGATGCGCGGGAGGCGATACTAGAATGCGACAAGAGCGCGAACCCAAGAAAGACCGAAGGCGAAGATTATATGAATCGAGACTGACTCGAATATCGGCGCTCAAGTGCCGAGAAGATGTGCGAGGTGCTTTGGCGAGATGCTCGCGAGATGATTGTCCTCTTCAAGGATGAAGGAGAAATAGAGGGGAGAGGGAAAAAAAGGGTTGGAGGAGAAAAAAAAAAGAGAAGAAGGAAAGAGGGGCTCACAAGACTTTTTTTACATCCTTCCCTGTTTGGGGGCCAATCAGCAGTGCCCAATCCTTGTGGGGGGTGGACCCGTGAATGCTTATATAAGTATTTTTCCGCGAGATTGAACCCTGTTTTTATTAGCATTGTGTGTTGCAAATTCTAGGGCACAATAGGGAGCCTCACTACAGATAGTAGGCAACTAGTAGGTAGGTGCACTCACTAATTCACATGTGCTATGCTGCTACTACGGATAGTTCAATCGTGAATCAGTCCACAGGTATTTTCTCAAAGGCAATGCACGAACATGACGCACACATAATACATATTACCTGCGTACATAGCACTCTCTTCGCTGACGCCTCCTCCTTCTCCTCCTCCTTCTCCTCCTCCTCCTATCTATCATCTACCTCCTTCCGGCCAAACAGCCAATGACGGCGGCCACTCTCCGGCTCGCTCCGGCTTCCACGTCGTACCGCGAGCCGTCAGACATCTCCTTCGAAGCAGATGGCCACTCTATCCCCTCGCATCCTCTCCGGGTCAAGCCCCTGGGTAATCTTCTCCTCGCACGTGGTCCCGATGCACGCGCCGCCCTAGGTGCGTGGGGGTCTCTTCCAGATGAAACTTTGATGTTGGTTCTGGAGCATCTCGACCAGTCGGAGCTTATTACCCTCGGCTCTACTTGCAAGTTTCTGTACGCCTTTTGTCATTCGGATGAGTTGTGGAAGGCTATTTATCTTCGGTAACTTTCTTGCTTGCATGCTTGAACCCCATACACGACGCTCTGACACTGTCGCCGCAGGCTACCCGAAACGCGTAGCCGCTTGCTTGAATGGCGTGGTTCCTGGAGAAGCACGGTCAGAGCTTTTCCCAAGAACATCGAGACGAGCATCGACTGTGGCGGTGTCTTTTCCGACATCCTACATAGACCTTTTGCTTGCACCAACATCAAGTTGTCGCAATACGTCAGAGGTATCCCAAAGGCTAACCTCATCCCTCGCTTCGATAACCTTACGTATGACGAATTTGCCGAGCGATGGACCGAACAACCTTTCATCTTGACGCAATGCATTCAGAACTGGCCAGCTTGCTCTCTATGGACGCTAGAGAGTCTTCTCCGTGACTATGCCGACGTAGAGTTTCGAGCAGAGGCCGTTGACTGGACGCTACGTCGGTATTGGAGCTACATGAACGACAGTCGGGACGAAAGCCCGCTGTACTTGTTCGACCGCAAGTTCGTGGAGAAGATGGACATCAAAGTCGGGCGCGATGCCGACGCGGCGTATTGGCGGCCGGATTGCTTCGGGCCCGATCTGCTGGAGGTACTGGGGAGGGAGCGGCCGGCACACCGGTGGCTGATTGCGGGACCCGAAAGAAGCGGCTCGACTTTCCACAAGGATCCCAATGGAACTAGCGCCTGGAACGCCGTCATTCAAGGGGCCAAGTATTGGATCATGTTTCCTCCGGCGGCGCAAGTGCCCGGGGTTTATGTGTCGCCGGACAGCAGCGAGGTGACGAGCCCGCTGAGCATCGCCGAGTGGCTCCTCACCTTTCACGGTGAAGCACGCCGGCTGCCCGGATGCGTCGAGGGTGTTTGCCTCGCGGGGGAGATCCTCCACGTACCAAGTGGATGGTGGCACCTCGTGGTCAACCTCGAGAGCGGCATCGCCGTGACGCAGAACTTTGTGCCTGTATCACCGAGCCTGAACCTCGTCTCCGAGGTGCTCTCCTTTTTGCGCGACAAGCCAGATCAGGTGTCTGGCTTTCCAACACGGGTCGAGGATCCCTACAAGCTCTTCGTCGAGAGACTGCGGGCAGCGTATCCCGACGTCCTCGACAGGGCCTTGGACCTGGCTTCGACCAAGGGCGGCAAGAAGCGCAAATGGGAGACGGCCGTCGGGCGGAACGAAGAAGCTGAAGAAGGATTCAGTTTCGGCTTTGGAGACGGCGAAGACGACGACGGGGTGCCTTGAAGGCCGGGTCGCCGTTTTCGGAGGACATATAGTATGTATGGATGGATGTACATATGAACAAACGTGTGGCTGTATGTGCATACCTGCATCCATACATGCCTACCTAGGTATATTCTTGTGCGAAGACATTCAGATATACACGTCCAGTACACATACGATGCAATGCACATTGCGAGACGCGATGCTGCTGCGAGATCCCTCTCGGATGCCACGAGGCACTGTCATGATTGTAACGTGGCACCTGACGCTCTCTGGGCCGCGTCCGACCAAGCCATGCCGCAGCCCCTGCAGTAGCCAGCGACGGGAAGAGGGATGATGACGATGACGAGAAAGGACAGGATGTGTATGTATAATGTAGGTTTCTTACTTTATCCAGTTACGAATGGGTTTCTGGAACTGTTGGTTTGTCTGTAAAATAAGAATCCCCGGGAGTGAGGGCATGCTGTAAATAAACGAGACGATGGTGAAGTTGTCAATTCTCATGATCAACTACTCGCTGGCCCTCGGTTCACACATATGTACACATGTGAAAACAAGCCAAAAAACTCGCCACACGATCCTAACTGGTCAAAGACCCAACGTGAACAATCGGTATGACATCCTCAGGCGTGTCAAACATGTACTGCCTTCGAAAGACCTTACAAAAGAGACTCATCGGCATGTTGCACGGCGTCGATCCCGCAATGACGTTGAAACTCAGTTCCAGGCAGTTGAAGTTGGCAGACTTGGGACCACGGTAAAGCGGCTCGAGCTCGCGCTCGTATACGTAGAGAGCACTCTGTGGCTCTCGATATAGGCCCGGCGTCTCGCCCTCTTCCTTGCAGATGTATACGTTGCCGCATAGGCAGCTGCTGTCGCCGGCGCGTGGACAGTGATAGTCTACTCTCCTGCAAGTAGCCGCTACCATGGCCAGTTGGCTGAAGAGGTAAAGGAGGATTTTCATGTCGTTTTGCAGGCTGCCGGCGTCGATTAGTTTCGTTTATTGTTTGACAGAAAGGGGACCAAGTAGGGATACCTTCAAGTTCAAGGATAGATGCAAGTAATTCGGGTCTTGCTTCTGAAGACTTGGGCCTCTTTATCTCTCGACTCAGTCAAAGCAGGGCCATTGTATTATACTCGGGCCGGAAAGAGTTTATCAATCAAGCATGATGTGGAATCGAAACGGTCAGATGCCTTTCTCTTGTGAGTAAAGTATGCGAGTGGTATTAAGGCAAGGAGCAATGCCGTTGGACTAACACACGACCGAGATACGGGCTTCGTTTAACACGGATTGTCGGCCATCTCGATTGTTTCTCCATCCTTTGTTCGCAGTGAGTCAAGGTCATCTCGATGGTACGATAAGCTTCTTTTCAGCTTCGATGAGTAATGTCAACGTTTACTTGTACATAAGATGGATTCCGAATGCTTGCTACGGCTTTGAAAACACCGCTCTCGTCCTCAGGGGCTTGATGAGATGTGGAAGGGTGATATTATCGTGCATTGTTTGAACGTCTTCTTTGGTACACTCATTATAATGTTGTTCTCTTCTCTGCCTTCCCAGTCGTAGCGATGATATCGATAGCTAGTTTTCCCTTCAACAGACTGGGGAAGTTTTCATAGTGGTCGCCCTCGACTATCCGCTATTCGCCCGCTTTAGAGTTTTATTCTCGGTCTTCCCGCTCTATCGGCCGAATCTTCTATCGTTCTATGGCGGCTGAGGACCCCTCTCTCGTTAGCTCAGGTCTCTTGTTTTTCTATAATGGTAGATTTCGTTTGTTATCTTCGTTACCTCCGTCTTAATATGAAGGGTGGTTCTCTCTACTTCCTCCATACATAGACGCCGTGTCTCTCCGCAGCCGCTCGCTTAATATGACACGCTAGAGTTCTCGTCTCTGATACTCCATCAAAGCTTGCAACCCGGCTTTGTGTTTCCCCATCGTGTTCCCGAGAATCGTTCGTTGTTCGGACAGAAGCTCCGTTAAGGCTTCCCTCTCCTTCCATGATGTCATGTATAGCTTCTACAGAGTACATACGGGATCCTGTTAAGCTCATTCACTGCATTCTATAACTACTCCTGCGATGTTGAAGCAAATACTCCACTATCCCCCATTCCCCTGCCAAACCACCTGCCTACCTAAGTAGTAGGTAGACCGTAGATGATGCGAATACCTGCAGTACCATGCAACTCCCTTGTCGTGAACGACGGTGAAGAAGCCGTGAAAGCCAGCAGACGCGTAAAAAGCACGAGATAGATACCTTTGGCAGCTGCGAGAAAAGACTATTATAAGGAGTACCCGTAGGTCCTAGGCTCGCTGTTTCTCGCCTAAACAGCGAGCCTAGGACCTACCTATGTATGTACGGGTAGGTGCCGTGGCAAACATGTATGAATACTTCTAGAGAAACAGCTACTATCCCTGCTGCGCTACAAAGATAGCGGCATAGGCTATAGCTACCTAGGTAGACAAGCTCTCCACCTAAAGATCAAAGATGAAGCCCACAGGTCGTCAAAGGGACGATTGGAACGCAAGTTGATGACAGCCTGGTTAATGAATTGATGTGTGTCCCGCTAGGAAATGAGAAATGCCCCTGTGGGCAGTATCCTAGGATGCGAACCACCCGGTTAATCGTCTGGCTCATAACTTGAGGAAGATGTTCAGACCACGCTGTCTCCGTTGGTTGGGGTCCTGATATATTCAGTAGGGATAAGTTGGCGGATATTATTCCGTGCAAGCTCAAGCCCTCGTCCATTCCCCTCGTTTCAACCCTGGGCACCACCATCTGCTCTGATCACAGGCCCTAATCAGGAACCCCTGAGCTTCGTTTCTTCAGTCGCGAAGGCTTCTCTCAGACCCTTTAAAAATTTCCCAGGCAGTTCCAGCGTGGCCTCGTGGCGGGAATCATTCTCCCCAAGTATTCTGTACGACATCTTTGCGTAGCCGTGAACAAATGCATTCCAGGCCCGCCTCTCAATAATGGACTTTCCATGAGGCCTCGGAAAGTAGGGATCATTGATCTTGACGGCGTTGATAGCTTTGGCGACGCCATCATCGTCCAAGGTGATAGGCTGTACTTGGTTGAAGTCGAGAGCCCACAGCTCAGTTGTTCGAATTGAAAAGTCCTGGTTCCTGGGCTTCGGTGGTCCAACGTAGTACCATGGCTTGTCTGTGCCCTTGTCCTCCAGGATAAGAGGGATAGAGAGAGCATTCTTCTCGACCGAGCTGCCGAGCGCAAACTCCACGTCTCGGGCATCGGTCTTCGCAGCCCAGTGCATGATGGCGAGAGCACTGCCCATCTTATGGGCAAGTGTCTCGACATCGAGGTGCAGTTCGTCCATCTGGTTCAGATGCAACTTGAAATTTCTGAGGGAGAAGAAATTCGCGATTGTTCGGCCTCTGAGAGAGCCCAAGTATAGCCTCACTAGGCAGTCTTTGTTTGCCGCGTCTTGAAGTGCGATGGGTCGAATTCTCGCGGCGCAATATTTCTCGATGAGTTGCTGGCGTATTGGTTGAGGTAGTGGCCAAACCCTTTCCGAGATGAGGACATGCGAAGGATCTGAGCACTCTTCCGATGCAACTTGAAAAAGTTTGGGGTGATTGGCGAAATATTCTGTTGTCGATTCCGGCACGTATCCGAAAAACTGGGGGATTTTAAAAGAATGAAGATCAGTGCCGCCAAACTTGTCAAAGGCTGCCTTTATCGCGGTGTGCATCTTGGCATCGTTCCACAGGTCGGCCTCGTAGCCGGCCTTTGCGACCTTGAAAGCCAATGGCGTGCCAATTTGATTGAACACCACGCCGCACGCGCCGGCGCCGATCTTTCTGTATTCTTCATCGTCTTCAGACTGCGCCGTGTCGTGAAGCAAAGCCGACGACGACGACGAGGTGTTGCTGTGAACGCTGTGCAGAGAAAGCATTCGACAGAGATCTGATTCGACGGGGTTTTGGGCTGAATTTCCAGAATCTGTAAAGTCCTCGATAACATCAAGTAGGTCGACCATTTTGAAGTTGTCATTGATGAGGACAGAGCTGAGAGAGTCTTGAAAAGAAACGTTTGTTCTGCGGGACATATTTGCTGGATGAGAAATCTTGACGGAAAGGGAGGGAAAGGTGCTTCTTCTGGATGATGAAGAGATGATGGAAGAAGGGCAAGATATTTGCTGGGGGTGAGAGGTGCGCGGATTGGCATATGTATATATAGCCACTGTGGGTGCCTGAGAGGAGATGGGCTCCGTGCTCTAGCCCTGAGGCTCAGCAGCTGCATATTCGTTGACTCATATTTAGAGTAGAAGAGGAAGGCTTTGGGTAGGTAGGAAGTGTCTGCAAGCCCCGAGCTTGAGGGCAAGCCTGCAGGCACCTCAATGAGGCTCAAGTCGACAAGTCGGATGGAAGCTCGACTGCTGTTGGGAGCCACATGGCTGTCACTACACGTGACCACCTTGGGGGGGGCCTCTTCTTCTTCTTCTTCTTCCTCATCTCCTCCCCTTTGCCCCCTGTGCTAGCCTTTTTCTTCTTAGCTAGCACGATACACTGCTTGATCCATGTTTCTGCTCCTTGTGACGCCCGAGACCGTAAGGCACTGTTAGTGATAGCTGCTGCTGTTGTTGCTATTTTGGTCGTCGTGGTTGCTGCTGCTGGGTTTAAGAAGGAAGACGAGAGAAGAAGAAAGAGATGAGTCTTTGAGCACGGTTTTGATACATAGGTTCGTTTTCTTTATCTTATCTCGATTCTGGCAGCTGGCAACTCCGGATCTTACAGTCTTTTCTTGCAGCTGCCAACTGGCTACCCAGGTACAGTGGGGTGTCGAATTGCGGCTGTTGTGGCGGCAGGGGGCTGGTAAACAAACTACTGACGATAGCTTCAAATAGTCTATCTTCTGTGGATCCTAGAGAATATCTCCACTATTCAATTGGGGCTTAAAATGGGTGACAAATAGAGCTTTGAAGATGGGTGTTATATCGGCTAGAATTGGGGTCATCCGGCACGTCGCGTTATTTTTGTCCGGCGACTGATCTATATCTCTTACTTTTTACGCGTCTGCTGGCTTTCACGGCTTCTTCACCGTCGTTCACGACAAGGGAGTTACATGTTACTGCAGGTATTCGATGAGACAGCAGGGGAATGGGGGAGAGTTGAGTACATACGGACGATGGCCTTGTACGGATATTTGCTCGTCTTCTCCGATCTTCACCTGATTCTCTCAAGCCTTATGTATAAGCAACGGTCACCGCGTTGGATGCCTCAGGCACACTGCACAGCGTCGTCAGAGGAGCACCCATTTCTGCCTTCTTCTCTCTTCTTACTCCTTCCAAACTCCGCATCCCCATAGCATCATCGCACAACTCACACGAGGCTTTTGTCTGAGGCTGTTGAGATGATTCTACCTTTGATCTTCTCCTAGGATCCCCCCCCAATCGGTCGGAAAAAAAGAAAGCGTTGATCTTATGCTCTTGGCGACACATGCGGATACTACGTAGTTAGTCTGATCACATCGCCGCTGGCGGGAACGCATTCACATGCCGGTTCAGATTGTCACAGCAATCGATGTTTACAGAGCCATCCCTTGACGACCACAGACTTGATCTCTTCGAAAGAGCTTCCAATGTGGGAATCCGTGGCTACTGATGACGGACAACGGATGACGTATAAGATGCTATCCCTCCAACATCTGCTGTAGACAAACGACATGTGTATAAACATGTGTATAAACATATGTTTAAACATATCTTTAAGCATCTTTGCTGGCTGAGACATCACCAATGGCATGCTCGACATCAGCCACGCACTCTCCCTGACGAGATCGAGACCGTAACTCCTTGTTCCAGTCCCCTACCTCCAAGACATCCTCATCAACGGTCTACACACAAGGTATGACGGTACCCCTCTCTAGATTCTGACACTCTCTCCCCCTCGTTAGACCCCTTTCATCATGCTGCGTCGCGCTCTTTACGTAGCCCTCGCCATCGTCTCGGTTCTCACACCACCTGTATCAGCCAAGAGGCTGCACGGTACCGACGCCGTCGAGCTACCGACCCAAGATCCATTCTACCTCGTACCAGATGACGTTGAAAAGTCGTCGCCGGGAACGATTCTCAGGCGTCGCAGGCCGCCGTCTCCGCTCGTCACGGCGGGAAAAGACGAGTATGCCGAGGAAGTGCATCAGATTCTTTACAGGACGACAGACGAGGATGGGAGCGCCACGGCTACCATCTTGACCGTCTTGATACCCAAGAATGCCGACCGTAACAAGGTCGTGTCCTTTCAAGCGGCGTCGCACGCCTTGACCATCGACTGCGCCGCGTCCTTTACCTTCTTCAACGCCTCGTTGTCCTATCCAGATCTCGTATCGCCAAGTTCACAAGCTCAGCTTCTGTTTGCCGAGGCGGCCCTCGCTAGGGGATGGATCGTACTGGTGCCGGATTACAACGGTCCTCAGTCTAAGCCTTTCGACGCCAAGCTGATGGAGCAGTCTATCCTCGACGGCATCCGAGCCGGAATCAACTCTGGCCTTTTCAACAGGGATGCGACCGTCGCTCTTTGGGGTTATTCTGGTGGTGGCACGGCTACCCTCAGGGCTATTCAGGCTCAGCCTTCGTATGCGCCTGAGCTCAAGCTTGCTGGGGCTGCCATCGGAGGAGCGCCTATCCTCAACCCTGACCTGGCCCCTTCGTTGGTGTCGAACAAGACGCCGTATGCGGGCTTCATCCCCATCTTCATCTTGGGTTATGCCGCGACACGACCTTGGTTACGAGACTTGATCGAAATGAACCTGAAGCCTAAATATCGCCATCGATTCTATCTGTCTCAGCATCAATGCATGGATGAGATTTTGCGATCCTTACAGGGAGCTGATATCATCTCCTGGTTTAAAGACGCGACCTTTCTATTGAACATACCTTCCCCGTCAGACGAAAGCGCGAAACGAAAAATCCCACGCGACATTCCCATCTATTGGTATCGACTAGGCCTGGATCCGTTGCTTCTCGTCGAAGGCATCGACAGCAGGTTGGAAGCCTTTTGCTCTGATGGCACCAGCATCACGCAGATCATCGAGACGGCCGAACACGCCACTCACCGTACCTTTGGCATTCTCGGAGCTCCTGGTGCCTTGCGTTGGCTCGAAGGCATCTTGGACGACGAAACGCCGGCTCGGGATTGTTCAGAGACGGAGGTTAACACTACGGAGTTGGACCCTGGGTTCTTACACCTCTTCTCCAACCAGACCCAGTTGAAATTACTTGATGTGTTGGCAAATGATTTCATATAGACGGCTTTGCCATCATACCCCGTGTATATAGTCCAGTCTCTAAAGGAGTAACAGGATGGAAAAGGGGCGGGGGGAATCATGCTCAGTTTTACCATTGATGAAGAAGAGAAGCTGGAGTCAAAGTCTTGTAGCCACAGAGCAAGCAAAAGCCCTTTATAAATTTGCATCACACACAGATAGTGTCCATCTCTGCCAGAGTACAAGCCCTGACGCCCTCACCCTCAGAGCCGAAGCCACAATCCCTTGAAGCGAGTCTTACTCGGCAAACCTCACCCTGACATTGACGCCCTTGTCCGGCAAATTCACCAGCGTCAAGTGCTGCCCCACGGATCCCAACCTCGAGCCATCGATGGCGTCGACGCGTTGAAGAAGCCGGATGATCAGATGGGCGATTCTGACCATGGCGTATTGCTGGCCGATGCAGCTTCTCGGTCCGTCGTTGAAGGGCAGGTAGCTCCATCGAGAGGGCTTGGTTTCCCACCGCTCTGGACGGAAGACGTTGGCGTCTTCTCCCCAGATTTCTTTGCAGCGGTGCATGAGGTGAAGCTGGGATTTCAGATGTTAGAGTTTCTCGTCTGGGCAAAAGAGAGGAGCGGATAACGCCCTGGTGGAAATGCTCACTGAAAACGTAACCTCCTCCCCCTTCTTCAATATAATCGGTGATAGGCCTTCGGGTCCTCCCCCCGTCGGCAAGCAAGTGTCCCTCTTAGCCACCCGTATATTCATGGGAACAGCCGGATAAAGACGCAGTGTCTCGTCAATGCACCACTGTAGGTATCGACAGCTCTTTATCCCGCCAAACGTAACCTCCTTGGGGTCAGAATAATGTCCAAAGGCTTCAACGATGGAAGCCCTTAGCCGTTGAAAGATAGCTTCGTATCGTGTATCAGCCATCAATATGATGAACCATGCCAGCGTCGAAGCCGTCGTATCGTGTCCCGCGACCAAGAGACTCAGCAGCTGGTTGCGCAACTCGATCGGATCCTGCGTCTGCTTGGTAAGGGCATTCAACAAGGCGCAATTCTCCTGCTCTGCTTGTCCCCTTTCGAGACCGTTTTGTTCCTCTTCCTGCGTCTGCTTTATCGCAGCTTCAATCCAGGGATCGACGTTTTGGTTGATGGTTTTGAGAACTCGTTTGAACTCGGGCGTGTGGGCGAGCCAGTAGAAAGGTCCTAACTTGGCACTGAGCGATATTGAAGCTTGCGATTGATGAATGGCTTTGGAGAGATTCACGTCTTGGGCGTGTGCTTCTGTCTCTTCTCCCAGCTGGGAGTTGAGGTTATGACCGAATAGGAACTCTATTGTAGAATCGAGCGTGTAATGGAAGAAGAGGTCTTGTAGGTTTGTCAGTTTCGTCCAGCGACTCGACTCAAGTCGTCGCTCTAAAGCCGTGATGAAGGCTTGCACGTGTCTCTCTCCCTGCTGCAGATCAATCTTGCTTCGGAAGAGATGAGGCCGAATCAGATTCCTCGAGTTTTCCCACTGCTTTCCGACAGCTGCAAACTGCGGAGCTTAGTGATTAGATGGGAGAGATAGAGGTATGTATAGTAGACGAAGACATACGATTCCAGTTCCCAGGTATGGCCTGAAGCCTTCTGTCCGGCTGGTTCCCAACTCAAAGTCATCAAATCTGAGGCCCAGGATAGCCTGAATGTTCTGAGGATCAAAGGTGAAGATGGCATCCTTAAAGAACAGCACCCTGACGGAGACAGTCCTCACAGGTCGTCCAACACGTTTCCTGACGATGTCTATCTCTTCTTGTACGAAGGGTAAGAATCGGTTCTCGTTGCTCGCTCGTAGAGATCGGTACAGGCCAGACACTCCAACGGGATCGACGTATTCGCAAAGCGGAGGTTTGCAGTCCTCTTTGCCGGCGTCGTTGCTCACTCTTTTGTAGACGTAGTAGGCCAGACCGGTTGCCAGCACGACAGCGACGGTCTGCATCGTCGAGAAGAGGAGGAGGTTTCAACCAGAAGCTGGAAAGAAAAGAGCCGGGCTGGAACAGTATGAAAGTATTTATTCCAGGAACTTGATCATATATCAAGTTCGGGTCGCGGCGGTTTGGAATGTGAAGGTTGTTTTTCTTTCGGTCAGGACGTGTTGGTAATGGTCTCAGTCAGGGGGGGAGGCTAAACCGGAGTAAGGGGGACGCGCTCAGCGAGGTGAACCTCGTTTACCTTGACGAGACTGTCGATGTAAACAGCTTGCTAGCAGAATATCAGTGAACAGACGAGTCGTGTAAGTGGTTAAGGGTTAACCGAGGAGATCTGCGGTTCTGCAAAGATGTAGGTAGGGTTAGTAGGGTTAGATTGACCCCGTATATACCAAATCCTCAAAACACGAACTGTAAACAAGACAGTCTTCGTATATGCTCGTCAGTTTTTCGACAAAGGCCAACCTCTTCTCAACGTTGACCACAACGGCTGGTGAGCGGTGACATGTTCAAAACGCCTGTCTCAAGCAAATCTCAAGAATCCGAGAACATGAGCCAATGCGGCATAGCCAAGAACGAGTATGAGGTGTCGTTCTTACTGGGCTAGCCTGATGTAGGTAGTCAAGCTTCAGCTGACGCAGATTGGGTGTTGACTCACATACTGTTGCCTATCTACCTGCTTACTCTAACAAGCCACGACGAGCCCTTTAGTCTGAGGCTTCAGTATTGTTGTGTATACGTGTATGTTTCGAAAACGCATCAAAGTCATGACTTCCCGCTTTCCCTTGGTTGCTAAGGTATTACCGAGCCTTGATTGCTGCAACTATAGTCTTGCTTGTGAGCACGGGTGTCCGCCTACGTGGGAGAATAACGATACTCTATGACTACAAAGGCAGTTGAATTGTTTCCTAGAAAGCCCAAATTCATGACGTATCATTCTCAAGAGTTGTCTATGAACAAGACGCTGGCGGTACGCAGCTGTAAATATGCTGGGCTTGGCGAGCTGATTACCATGCTAACCACCTTCACGACGGTTGAAGGTTTAGTTCAGATTCCGATGAGGCGGTGAAGACGACTTATCTAACCCTCAGCCAGTCTCCGGAGAGGGACAGTCTCTCAGGCCGCTCAAGTTCGCGATACGGACAACAACGGGTTACATGCATCCTTAGTTGCTAGCTGGGTGCCTCAGCTACCTTGAGACGAAAATATAGACGGTTCGCAAGATTTCTCAGAGGCAAACATCCTTCAGATCAAACATCATCACCTCACCTTCTTAACCCTCCCTCCTTAGCGAGACACCCGATGGGATCACCTAGCAACTACCCTCCCAGTGGTGGTTTCGACCGCAATCACATTTCCCACCGCAGTCGTTGGGGCATCCAACGCCGAAGCCGGGACCGGTCCAGCAGTTGATACCCTGAGACTTCATGGCGGAAATGAAATGACGGCGAGCGTTTGCGCAGGTGCAGTCGTAACCCACCCACGTGCTGGTGCAGTCGTTGTTGTGCCAGCAGGTGGTTTTGGCCGAAACGAGGGGCAAGATGACGGCGAGGAACCCAGCGGGCTTCATCTTCACGTAGGGGTCTGTTGTGTAGGTTTGTAGAGAGAGGTGAGTGACTTGCTTCTGAAACCTTGTCTCCTGGGGGGGGGGGGTGAGAAGTCGATGATGGAGGGACTTGGACGATGAAGAGGGTATAGATGAACCTCTACTGCTGACTTACATGAACGACTTGGAGATGGATAACTTGAGATTCTCTTGAACCTTCTCTGAGAGATGATGGCGAGATCATCGAGAGATCATCTCGGACTAGTCTACCCTTTTTATAGAAAGACGAAGCTCAAGAGCCAAGGCGCCAGCTGAAAGCCACAAAACAGTTAAATAATCGGTGTGTAAAAGCATTCAGGGATGCCCATGAATCTCTCGTCGCAGCCGGAGCAACTACAGGCCGAAAATGCCTTGTGCTGACGTCGATCGTTCCCAGGGAATGCCCAGCGCAGAGATGCGTACTGGACGAATCGAGACACATCGTCTTACTCTCGTAAGACAGAAAGAGGAGATGGGCGTTGACAGGTGTTTCCTCCATAGTTTCCAACAGTCAAGCCGGGCGTTGATGGATGAAAAGCGCCGTAACACAATTGCTTTTTATACTTCACAGCTCGTATGCTCTCTTGGAGCTGAAACCTTGTTGGTTCTTCTGTTAAGATCTAATCACATACACTTCAGACAAACATCGTGACATTCAGCCAGGTGATACCACTTGACAAGCGAAGACCGTTCCAGCACGTTACAGACGAGCTCGCAACTCTCGGGGAGCTTTCCGTAGAGCGTCCAAGGTACTTTTGCAAGGGGAGGAGCCTCTTTCGAAATAGCGAAATCGTTTAATAGGCCATAGCATTCCGTCCCGAGCACGCGTTGAAGTTGGGCTTCGCGTTTACGCTCTTGGGTGTGGGCGAGCGCCGAGATATTCAGGCGTGGGGTTTCTGTTGGGGATTCTGCGCTTGTGCTGCTCGGTAGGGCGTGGACGCTTGCCAAGTAGGTGAGGAGGATTGGTGGCGAGGGCCGCATGGTGATGGTTCAGCCTTGGAGACGGTGGACGAGTTGTGATGTTGTACTGTATCGATGAGGAGTGGTGATAGAGGGAGGTGGATGTGTATGTAGGTATGTATGTGTATGCGTTTAGTGGGTGCTTAAGAGAGGGGATGACGATGTGTTGATGAGATTGCCTTGTTGGTCCTGGCTGGGAAACACGGGTCTGGTATCCGATTGGATGTATGTATGTATGTCTATCCCTACATGTACTCATAGACATGCTCGTGATGATCCGAAGTGGCTTGACGATAACCTGATGTAGAAGCTCACGCCGTAGTGACCCCTGAGAGGGACTGAACCTACATAGGTATGTATGTATGTAACCTTGATGGAGCGTAAACGGTGCATACGGACGGGATAAAGTTCTGTTTCATCACCGTTGTGTCTTGGTTCTGTCCGGATACGAGAAGCAAGTAGGTTACGAGTCATGTTAGCTTCTATACACACTCTATAGTTGTATGTATGCTAAACTGTTTCCACAGAGGCTTGAGATTAGAAGAGATTTTCCCGGATATACTAACGGATACACATACCTCGGATGATCTGTTGACTCCAAGGCAGACGAATCTTGCTTGTCAAGCTTTTCCATCTTGGCTCTTGATCCCAAAGGGACTAAACAAAATATGAGTTTCGGATTTCCTTGATACTGACGGGCAATCAACCACGCAGATGATTAGTATCTGCCTCATGTAAGAGACACCTATCGACCACCTGTTGCAGCAGCCCTTTGTTGTGGTTGGTTCGGTAACAGGTCAGCCACGATTGTTCTGGTAAAGTGACAACTCATGACTTCTCAGGCACTTGGCTGCACCGGGTATAAGCAACGATCAGTAGGATGTACATACATATCTCTCAGCCTTCCGTTGCCGCATATGGTAGGGATAGATGTAAGGCTTTGCTCCTGACCTCGGCTCACTGACGTCGACCTACCTACTTGGGCAACTAGTGAGTTGTTCAGGGGTAGCCGTTGGTTGATACCCTGTCGTCTCCACGCCCGACAACTCAAATCCTCAGTTCTCTCGCACCCTAGGTAGTCTTAATGATCCTAAGCGTCTGACCGGCACATCATCCTCTCCAAGCTTCCAAACGTGGCTCTTGATCCAAAGCCCCAGGAACCTACACACATACATAGAGACTATAAGGTGTTTGTCGGATTGCCTCCTTCTTAGGGTTTCACACCTCCTTGTTGCAGTCCTCGTAGCAGGCTTCTTTGTCCTCTTTACTGATCTCTTCGTCGACCTCGCTGCGTTTGTCACAGTGGGATTTGCAAGTAGGCAGCGACTCGTTTCGACGAGTCTCTTCCTCTTCTTTCGCTATCCGGCTCGTCAGCATCAGTCTTGTAGAAGGTGTAGAGAGCCGATTGCACCACGTACTGCAGAGGTCCTCGCACGCGGCACCAGAGTGACATTCATCGAGGCATTTCTTCTTCCGATCGAAACTTTCCCGACGACTCTCGATTTTGCCTGCGGATGGAGAGTACGGATCATCAGCATCATCAATCAAATCAGCCTGGCTCGAGAGGTAAAAGAGAGGCCACTAACGGCAGTAATCCTGACAGACTGGGAGCAACTTTGGATCGATTGTTCCTCTGTCGGCTTGAACTTTGCAATCGTTCTCGCACCACTCTCGCGCTCCTTCAGGAGTCAGGCCATCAATATCGTCCCAGCGTCTGGCTATTTCCACCACCCGCTGTCTCGGCTGTTAGTGAAAGTATCATGACCGGGGCTGATAGGTAGTAGACGGGGGCTACTGACGATGGAGCCGCATCTTTGGTCGCACTTGGGCCTAAGAAACCGAGGCCACCCGGCTTTCTTCTCAGAGCATTCCTTCTTGCAGCTCTCGATAAAGTTGATCTTTCGGGAATTTCTCCACTTGACGGCGATGGCTTCAACCTCACGCATTGGTTTCTAAGTCATCGTCATCAGCGTTGACGGCCTTGTTCTGGTAGGTAGGTAGCCTACCAAGTTTGCGCATCCTAGTTGACAGAACGGAACCATCTCTTTATGCCATTGGTTGATGACTAGAGCACCCTGTCCCTCACAGCCCGAGGAGCAACGAGGTGAAGCGTCGGCCGAATTATCGACGGCATATTGAGAGACGTGGTTCAAGATTGCCAGCTGTTCTACCAAGGACGACGGCTGCACGGAAGTCAGCCTAGGTGAGGCCGAGTAAGATGGGTTAGGGGAATACCTCGTCCAGGCAAAGCCTTTCACAGACTCTAACCTGCTCCGGAAGCCATCGAGGAGGATTCATGTGCGGTCCAACAGTGCAGTCTTGCAAGCATTTTGCCCTCCACGGCACAGAAAGAGACGGCCATGACACCGCCTTAACCGCTGCTTCGAAAACCGGCCTTTCCTACATTTTTTTTTCCCCATCAGTGTCAGTTATCAGTAAGGAACTACGTCGTCAGCGGGTTTGGGAAACTCACGACTAATTGGCGGAACTCGGTCAGGTTTTTGCATACTTCTGCCTCCCCTTCCTCTCTCCACTCGGCACAAGTCTGCTCCGTCTTCGCCTTTGGATCTGCCTTGATGACAGCCGCTGCCATCTGTTTGAATCTTGTCGGCTAAGCACGGTGTTGGGCAGGTTAACCGTCGGAACAATGCCATGACGATCCATAGAGAGGCACTTACCAGGGACTCTGCATGGCAAAGATGATAGCACAGTGAATAGGCCTTATCTGGCCCAAGGTAAACACAGAATATGTCGCATTTGTGGACGGAAAATCGACGAGCGTCGTCTTCGGTACTGACACTCCAGTCGTAGGTGAAGTTGGCGATAAACTCGGCTCCGTCAAGCTAACACGTAGAGCGTCAGCGACGACTGAGCTCAGGTTTGGAGACTAATTCTTGCCTGCCTACCTTTCGTTGCGCGAGCGTATATTTGGCATTGGCGAACAGCGGCTGTAGGAAGAAGAGGAGGGAAGTAAGGAAGAGGCCCGTCATCGTAGCCCGGCGTTGATACATGATGGTTGAGGAGTTGTGCTTTGTTTCTTCCTCTGTCATTCAGGGATGCTATCCCCCGAGGCTTCAAAGGAGCAGGGCAAGAAAGCTTTATAACATTCGAGATAGCTGCCGACCTTGGGCGTCGGCTTTAGGCTCGTATGTATGCTTCTCGCCTCCCACGGGTACTACCCTTGTTAATCCAGTCGCAGACGCAGCTCTGGCACGCAAGAGTGGAGGCACCTCGTGAGAGATGCTCAGATAATAGGCTCCATAAGCCGCTGCTATGACCACCTACATACAATGTAACAAGTCCAATCAATTGTATTGTATTGGAATGAATGGACAAAGCAAGCGGGGAAGACTACCAGTTTACGAGATGGCATTGAGTGATATTTACTTTGTCTGTTCATTCTAGTGTACATACATACATATGTTCCCAGAATTGCTTTCACTACATATGTATGTATGCAAGTGTGTGTGTGTGTGTGTTAGGCTGACTACCTATCATCGACTCCCCCCCCCCCCCCCCCTTGTCATCCGACCATGGACCCAGGATCTTTCAAACCTTGGCCTTTCATCTATGTATGTATCTTGTAGTTAACACTTACCAGCCACCTGGTAAACACGCTGGCCCTTTATCCCGGTCCTTGTAATACAGTATCGGAGGGTCCAGCGTCGTGTCTAGACCTAGTTGATAAGTCTTCCTTTGTTCACCAGGTGTTGCGGCTCTTGTTGTGCGATCGCAAAGAGCGGCCACAGCGAAAGTAAGAGAGAAGAAACCTATTGTTTTTGAGTTGATACCAGACGGAAGTCGTTGAGTTCTTCAACTGATGGGAAAGGGTGGGAAAGGCCCTTACTTGTCAAGGAAGGAGGAGGAAGAGTCTTATAATATCAGTCGTGCATAACGCTTTGGTTGAATTTTAATATATTCCCGATTCATCAGTCTATCAGAGAAGGGTCCGCAACTATTGCAGGGTGATTTTGCATCAATACAGGTAAATGAACAAGCATCTCCGTTAGACGAAGAAGGGAAGATGCCTGTTTCTTGACATTGGCTAACGCCCACTGGTCGACCATGCCGTTGTCAGTTCACGAGAGGGCCTTTGTGAAAGAGGTGATATGAAAAGAGGGTCGTGCCAGAGATACCCAGTCTCTGTATTTACATGCACACATAGTACAGGGAGCATCCTTGCATTGCTGAGGGCCCATTGCAGCATCTAGTGTTGCCTAGATCGAGTACGTATGGAGTAAACTCAAACCTTCGTATCCAGAAGCTTATAACCTTATAATCCATCTTTAAAGCGCCATCATCCGTCATAAATCTCTCCAATCTCAACTCAGAAAGCACCGAAGCATGGCGAAAGGAGCCGTCCTAAACCTTGTTAAACTCATGCTTGACCCCGTAAGTAAAAGCCATCTCCGTCTTATCAGCTGGTGATTTACTGCGCATTGAGAAAGGGAGGGAGAATAGGAAACGAAGTCCATTTGCCGAGGGAGAGTAGAGCCACTCAACTGCAAAGAGTCTTACAGGCTGATAGAAAGTCCTTGTCGATTGCTCCCGCTTCAGCAGGTGCCTCGGAAGTCACTGATAGCCCGGCCGATTTCTCAAGCAGAGGGAACGTGACCTGCCTCGGACGACAACGACGGTCAGTCCATAGTAGGGATAGATAGTCAAGAAGTGCCACTTATATGAGAGCTATATCTTAAATAGCACCTTTATACGAAGAACGGATGCCATCTGTATAGTTTTCTAAAGCATCCCTCATAACACTTTTCGAGGGAGAGAGACGGCTTGCCGGTATTATCTACTTGATACGACCCCTGGACGATGGGTTCGGTTTCGTTTACTATGTTCTATGTGTCGTTTTGATTTGACGCCAAGGTAGCTTCGTCAGTGGCTAAGTGAGTGGACAGCAAGGTCAAAAGGACTGGTGCGTCTGTGACACAAAGTGCCGGCCAAAATTTCTTTTGTCACTCTTATATTAGCCTGACAGCTTTTCAGTCCTGACAGGGGAGAAAGCCCTGCTACCAGTATGTATGTCCAGTGCAACAGCTGTCAGCGCTGTATTTGTATTCAGACCCCCTGTACAACCCACCCCCCCCCCCCCCCCCCCCCCCCCCCCCCCCCCCCTCCCCGGGCCCATAGGTACCTTTTCTTTCGTCTTCACATTCACCTTCTTCACCTTCTTCACCTTCTTCACCTTCTTCACCTTCTTCACCTTCTTCACCTTCTTCACCTTCTTCACCTTCTTCACCTTCTTCACCTTCTTCACTCCTCCTCCTCCTCCTCCTCCTCTTTCATTAACTCCTCCTCTTCTACTTTATCCCTATCTTACTCCTACCTTTGCTTTTTTATCCTTCTTCACTATCTTCACCTTCTTCTCTCTCCCCTCCTCCTCCTCCCTCTTTATCAACTCCTCCCTCTTTATCAACTCCTCCTCTTCCACTTCACCCCTACCTTACTCCTACCTCTTCTTTTTATCCTTCTTCTCCCTCCTCTCCTCCTCCTCCCTCTTCATCAACTCCGCCCCCTTCACTTCACCTCCACCCCCACCTCACTCCTACATACGTCTACTCGCCATATTCTCTACTACTACTCCTCCCATCGCCGCCGATATGACCGACGGCGCCGGGCAAAACGGATTTCAGCTCCTCATTCAAGTCATACAACTCGACGAGACCCACGCCTCCCCAGCTGTCACCGAGCCAGCCCTCGGCAGCCAAGACCAGCTTCGTTCCGTCCATGATGATAATGACGCCTCTGAAGAGCCCTCCCCCCATGATATGGTAGACGTCCGCCGCGCCAAGAGATGCGCTACCGATGACGAAACCCGTCCCGCGAAGCGTCGCAAAGAACACAGACGAAGTAAGCGCGGCGGAGAGGATAAACGAAGCAAACGCGGCAAAGAGGATAAACGAAGCAAGCGCGGCAAAGAGGATAAACGAAGCAAGCGCGGCAAAGAGGATAGACGAAGCAAGCGCGGCAAAGAGAATAAAAGAAACAAGCGCCACAAACAGCATGAAGATGGCGGTTTCAAAAAAGAGGACAAAAAATCCAAGCACCGACGCCGTCGTCTAGCCCACTTTCAACGGAGATGGGAAAGGGAGAATCCTTTCGCCGATGAGTTCCGCGAGGACTGGGTTCTTCCTAATGGGCCCAACGGCACGCCGCCAAGAATCATGGCTTCGCCCAGACGAGTACCCGATCCTTTGGATGACCACCCTCCAAGACCCAAGCCCGGGGGCCTATACAGGCTCTCGACGGAGGTGCGCCTCGTCATCTTCCGAGAGCTTCTCGTCACCCACGAGCCAATTCTCGTGTACGGCGGTTGGCGACTTGTCTATCGACGCCCGGCTACGCGCACGCGTCCTGGCCACGACGGCCCTCGTCTGAGCACTGCCATCATGCGCACCTGCAAGCTCTTCTTCGCCGAGGCCCAAACTGTCCTCTACGGCGACAACTTGTTTCGATATATTCTGCACGCCTTATGTGGATACAGGCGGTCTCGTACCCTCTACCGCAACGATGCTGATTACGCCGACGGCTATTCGAGACTTTGGGGATGTCGCCAATACTGCGCCTGTTTCGCGTTGCCCGACCAGATGTCCAAGAAGGCCGCCAGAGCACGCGCAAAGAAGACTACTGTTGAATGTGACATCAACGTCGAAAGGTACCGTCATCTCTTTCGTCGCATCGCCGTCGAGGCCCAAGAGGATCACTACTCGGCAACAACGATGAAGGCCATGGTCAACGCCCTTCAGACGTTCGTCAACCGCCCGCTGTCCCGGCAGCCCCTCAATCTTCACACGCTCTTCGTCCGCGTTGCGCCTCGACAACGCCCCCCCCTCTTCATGTCCGGCGATCTCGACGATTCCGGCAACGGGGCGACGACCCCGCGATTCACCTTTGTCGATTTCTTCGCGCCGGAATCGTCCGTGTTGGCCGCCATCAAGCAAGTCTGGTGCGGCTTCCTGCACGTCGACCTCATGGTGAATCACATGGAAGGATCTGTTCATCGTCAGGGTCACCGCATGACTCTGGACCGGCGCCTCGAGATGCATGACAATCGCGTGTCCAATTCCACCGCCGATGTCTGGGTCGGCGACAAGGTTATGCAGAAGACACGCAAAGCTACGGCTGCGGCCGATCGCAAGAAGCTTGAGAAGATTGGAGAGCGGGTTTTGGCATTTTGCAATACCACCCTAACGACGGGGTAGATTGTCGGTGGTGAGGTTGTATGTGGCTGCTCAACCCTTTTCTTTACAGTTTTCTTTTCGGTTTCTTTTCCAAGCATCGGAATACTTTTCTCTGCGATGGGATGTTGCCGTGGGATGGTGTTGGGGCATGGTGCTTTGGCAGGGGGGGGGGGGGGGGGGTTTCAAAAAGGTGCGTCCTCATAAAGGGGTTTTTCAAAAAGGGGTTTTTCAAGAAGGGATACAGAAGGGGTGCTTTTCACAAAATGGAGCTCTGGCACTCACAAGTGGAGGCACCTCCGGAGAGATGCTCAGATAGTAGGCCCTATAAGGGCCGCTACCGTGATCATACAACACTTTACATTATCGAAGGAACTTTGCATTGTTTTCTACGAGTACCTACTAGATTCTGCTACGGCTACGGGAGAGGGAGGACGAGTAGTCGAAGAAAGAAAAGGAGTAGGAGGAGAGAAGAGGAGGTATATCGAGCAGTTGAAGAAGAAAGGAAGAGTAGGAGGAGAAGTAGGATAAGTACCTTCCCAGTCGAAAAAGGAGGAAGAGGAAGAAGAGAGGTAGGACGAGTAGTTGAACAAGGTGGAAGAGGAGAAGAGGTAGGACGAGTAGTCGAACAAGAAGGAAGGGGAGAAGGAAGGCAGAGACAGCTTCTAGAGCCGGGCAGCCCAAGTCCGCACGGAAGGGCGACATCTGCAGAAAATTCGAGCCATGTCGAAGAGCACCGAAGATAGTCGAACGCAAAACGAAACAAGTTGGGAAAAAAAAACAAGTTATGGTGACTGGTGAGCAAACGAGTGAGGTCACGATGGTGATGGCAAGCTAGACAGACGAGGTCGATTGATACTAAGTTACCGGCTATTACCCTATCTTTGCCCGCTCATTACCCTATCGCAACGTAATCTTACACACACACACAGCAGGGGTGGGGGATGGAGGGGCTGTGGAGGGGCAGCTGGGGGGTGGGGGGGAGCGGACCTGCAAGGGGTGGGGGGATTGGAGGGGGAGGGGGAGGCTTGAACACCAACTCACTCACCGTGAGCCTGTGAGGCATCTATCGGTTGTAAATCTACGGATGCTGCTTGGATGAGATGGAGCATGTGTGAGTACGGTATATGTACTGTAGATATAGTACGGATCAATAACCTAGAATTTTTTTTTTTCCTTTTTCCTTTAACTCAAAGACTGGAAATTTATTTCTCTCTCTCTCTTTCTCTCTCTCTCTCTCTCTCTCTCTTCCCTTCTCCATCTCTCTCTTTACGGAGCACTGCTTATGTATGCACATCTCTTCTCCTCCCGTTTCTGCCCGTCGATTGCCGACTTGTTCTCGCAACCTTCCAAAGCATGTCACCTTTTACATATCGTCAATTTCACATGGTCCATCTCTCCCTACCAGCCTACACATACCTATGTATGTATCCGTAGCATGTGAGAGTCTACATATAAACATACATACCATTTCCTGACTCGCTATTAAAACAAGTCAAGTCAAGAGAAAGAAAAAAAAGGAAAGAAAACTAAAGAAAAAGAAGAAGCCATCAATGACGAATCCACCTCGCGTACAACATCCATATCGTCAGCTGAACACGTCCAACGTGGGGGGGAGTGAGAGGGGACGGAAGGGGGGAGAGGGGACAACCACATCTCCACCCTTATCTCCTAAACATCCTATAACAAGCTTGGCAATAAGAAGAAGCTTCCATCTATCTACATATCTACAAAAATCTCACCCGCTAACGGACGGATAGTAAAGTCGTTCCCGGCTTGCTTCCAACCAGCTCTCCGTTAAACCGGTGAAGCCCGAGGTCGGACGGAAGCAGAAGCTCTCTCCTTTTTTTTTTCCCCCCCCCGCGCCCCCCCCCCCCCCCCCCCCCCCCGCGCCCCCCCTTTCCCCCCCCCCCCCCCTCTTCCCTCCCGACCCCCCTGACTTACAAGACACACACACACACACACACACACGGCATGTCGACGAGGATCCACCGGCAAGCGTCGTCCGGTTTGCGGCGGATGCCTCCGTCCCTCTTTGTCCCCTGACCCTTCTTCTCCTCCTCCTCTTTCTCCCCGTCCAAACACACACACATACCTCTATATTACATATATCCATACCACATATAAGTCTGCCTATCTTCTGACAGAAAAGAGGGAAAAAAAAACCAACTCAATTCATGCTGCAACGGCCTAGACTGACAGGTACATACATACATGGGTAGGTACCTTCTTCTGAATTACACACACCCTTCTTCACCCTTCTTATTACTCCTTTCCACCGTTGCTGCCTTCTTGTCTCTACCTTCTTGACTCTGCCTTCCTACTCACATATATAGTCCCTTTTTATATCCCTCGAAACCAGATCCTCTTTTTCCTCTTCCTCTCCCTCCTCCTCCTTATCTTATCCCTCGGATCATACATACATATACACGTTATTCTCCTCCTAGCGTCCTTCATACATAATAGCGTCGAATCTTATTATCGTCTTTCTCTTTTCTCCTCTCCTCTCCTCTCTTCTCTCCTTTCCTCCCTCCTCTTCCTCCTCTCGGGATAGCCTCGTCCTTCGCAATCACAACATGGGCTCTCTAGGTTCCGAAGCAAAGCTCCCCTGGCGGCAAACGCCATGCGTTCTGAGCCCTCAATTGTCGCGCATCGCCGGCTGGTCAGTTCCTATAACAACTCACTGCAAGCTCTCTACTCTGCCCCATCGACAGAAAAAACAACAACAACGAATCGACTCATTGACTGACTTTAATTGAAACCTCAAGCAACATACATCTCAAGCTCGATAACCTTCAACCAAGCGGCTCCTTCAAGTCCCGCGGCATCGGCAACCTGATGACGCGCGCCGCAGCAACCGCCACAGGCCCAGTCCACTTCTACTGCTCGTCGGGAGGAAACGCCGGCCTCGCCTGCGCCACCTCGGCCGTAGCCCTCCGCAAACCAGCCACCATCGTCGTCCCCGTCACGACGTCGGACATGATGAAGACGAAGCTGCTCGACCTCGGCGTCCAGGTGCAGCAGGTGGGCAAGAACCTGGCGGCGGCGGACGAGTTCCTGAGGACCCAGCTTCTGGCCAACGACCCCAATGGCGTTTACGTGCCGCCGTACGACCACCCCGACGTGTGGGAAGGGGCCGCGTCCATCGTGGCCGAGCTCCGCGACCAGCTCGATCAGCCCACGGACGCCATCGTCTGCAGCGTCGGGGGAGGCGGTCTGTTCAACGGTCTGATGCAGGGGATCGAGAGCTTCCCCTGGTCCGGCGCCAAGCCCGACGTGGTCTGCGTCGAGACCGACGGCGCCGACAGCCTCAACGCCTCGATCCGGGCCGGCGAGCACGTCACGCTGCCGGAGATAACATCCATCGCCACCTCGCTCGGCTGCTCGCGCGTCTCTAAGCAGTCGTGGAAATGGATCCAGCGACCCAACACCCACAGCCTGGTCGTCTCCGACGCCGACGCCGCCATTAGCTGCGTTCGTTTCGCCGACGATGCGCGTCACCTGGTCGAGGTCTCGTGTGGAGCTGCCTTGGCAACCGTCTACCGGGGGGACCTGCGTCGCTGTCTTGGCCGGGGGCTGAGTGACGAGGAGTGGGCCTGCAAGAACATTGTGCTCATCGTCTGCGGCGGATCCGGCGTCACGCTGAACATACTCGATCAGTACCGACGCGAGTATGGACACATGACGTCCATCAAGTCGTAGCGTATTCCGTTTTGGCTATTTCTTCCCCCTTCCCTTGCCTTGGCCGCGAAACGAAAAGCGTCGCATGTTTATGATTTTCTTTTCCTTTTCTTCTCCCATCTGTCTATTAGTAGCGAGGAGCTTCCATCACGCGGACAGCCTAAAAGACCATTCTGAAGGCCGGGTAGCATCTCTCTTGTCTTCTCTCACTCATCCGTCGTAACGCTGAGTCTCGTCATGAATCATGAATCGAATCACTTAATCCTCAGCAGTAGCATCCACCTTGTTCCTCGCCTCCTTGCGATTCTCCACAAAAGACTCCATCAGAAGCTGCAAATCCGGATTCTTGCGCGCCAAGAGGAGGACGTCTGCGGTAGTGACAGTCGACCGACCGGCATGATGGCTGAAGCTCTCAAGGTCGATGGCGACGTTTTCTTTTTCATGTCAGAGGAAAAAAAAGGAAAGACACAAACAAAGACCATGTAAACAAAGAGAAAGCGAAGAATCGACGAACCAATCTGTGTCCAAACAAGCTCCGTCAACGCGCCGATGAACTGTGGCGTCGCGTTGAGGTCGCGTCGCATAGACTCCTCGTCGACGATTTGTCCGACCGCGAACCAGAGGGCTGATTTGAGCCGCTGAAAGCCGTTGTTTACTTGATGTGAGCTGGAGTTTGAAGGGGAGGCGCTCGTTTTTCTTCTTCTTTCTTACCTCGCGGTCTGAGTCGGCTGTCGCGTCTGCCATTGTGATGAGTGGAAGTGGATGGTGAGAAAAAGAGAGCAGCAGGTGAGTGAGTGAGGCTCAGATCGTGAGAGATGACATGAGATGAGATGAGTCAGGCACAGGGAATGGGGACGAAGAATGATTAGTAAGCATTTGGTGTTTCTTGACGACGATGCTGAGGATGAAGATGATGGGATCAAGATGATGGGATCAAGATGATGAGATCAAGATGATCCATCTTCCATTGTATTGAAAATCCTCTCTCTCATATATTATATACTAGAACCCCTCAGCCTTATCAACCTTCTCTTCCCCGCCCCTCTCCCGAGATGATGAAAGCCATCCGTCTTCCCTCAGTCACTGTTCTTCTTTCCGGCCTCCGACGAACTACCTCCCTCCCTTCGGAGAGTCCCTGCCCATCACATGTTTACCTCGCCTGCAAGCCAGGGGGCGCCGTCGTAGTCGTCGGCGGAGGACCCCTCCTCTTATACACAGACAACCGATTCGAAGCACCACACAACTGCGTCGCATCCCCCGCGCACTGCATCCCACACTCCTGCGCCGGAGCCTCCTTGCTCGACGGATCCAGGGCATCGCCGCAGTAGCACTCGCGACCGTACTCGGTCCCAAAGTACGCTGCCCCGACGCAGAAGCCAGCACACCTGACGTTGGTCATGTCATCCGCCGCCGCCGCCCTCCCGGCCAGAGCCCGCGTCCCGTTACCCTCGGTCCGACATCCGACGAGCGAAAAGTCGGCCACGGTGGGAGGCTGCTGGGGCGTCCCGCCCGTGGCGTTGGCGTTCTCGTAGAGCTCCAGCCTGTCCGCCCCGCCGCAGTATTGGTAAGGGTCTCCGGCGCAGGGCATGCCGCAGTCCGTCAGCGGCGCCGTCTTCGCTCCGCCGTTGACGAAGCTGCCGCAGTAGCACTCGCTTCCGTACTCGGTCCCGAAGTAGCGCGAGCCGGCGCAGGCTTTTGCGCACGCGTCGTTGGTCGTCGTCTTGCTGTCGATGGTCGTCTTTTGCGGGAGCGCCCGCGCTGAGGGCGCTTCGGCATAACACCCTACCAGCGTGTAGGGCGAGACCGTCGGCTTGTGTATGAGCGTCGCCGTTGGCGTCGGCGTGGCTGGGGCGCTGGTGGTCGAGTAGAGCTCGAGCCGGTCGCCGGCGCCGCAGTATTCGCTGCTGTTGCCGCCGCAGGGCATGCTGCAGTCGGACAGCGGTGCCTTGTTGCTGCTCGGGGATAACGAGTTGCCGCAGTAGCCTGATTGAAGACCGTCAGCTTCGACACATGAGAGAAAAAGGGGGCGAGCCAGCTCACACTCTCGGCCGTATTCGGTCCCCCAATAGTTGAACTTGCTGCAAAACGCCTCGCACTTATCCAGCGTCATCGTGTCGTTGATGAAAGTAGCCGCGTCCAGAGCTCGCGTCCTGTTCCCCTCGGTCCAGCACGAAACCAGTCGGTATCCGCCGACGGCAGACCGATGCTCCGCCACGACCGGCGTCGGGGTCGGAGCGACCGGCGTCGGAGTCGGGACGACGGCCGTAGTGGACAGGGTCGTGTTAACGGCCCTGCCCGTCAGCGTCTTCAACGTCGTCTTCTCGGCGGCGACGCAAGGCGCGGCGCGGTCAAACTCGGCGCATGTGCCGCCGACGTTGGCGAGGCTCTTGAAGCCATCGACGCTGCTACCTGCCGAGACGTCGACGTGCGACTGGGACGCCAGGCCGCCCTGAACAGCGTAGTCGGTGGAAAACAGAGTGTAGTGACCAACACAGCGACCCTTTTCCAGCGTCACTTGGGCGCGACTGAGCTTCGGTACGGGGCTGTTGCTCTGCGGCTCGCGATACCAGACGTCGGCCCGCGCCCCGCCGGCTGCTACATCGTTGCGGACGGCGGCGACGACGGTGAGAGCACCGCTCGAAGGCCGGACACAGCTCTGCGGCGCCTGGAAGACGACGTCGTCCTGAACGGGATAGCCCTTGCCGTTATTGTCGTACAGCGCGTTCAACGAGCTGTCGGCTCCGTGCAGCGTCACGACAAAGGACGAGATGCCGCTCGAGGAGGGGATGGATGCCTCGATGGGGAAGAAGGCGAAGTTGTCGTCGAAGCCTCGGCCGACGCCCTGGATGGTGCTTTTGATGGTGCACGACGACGTGCCGGCACAGCCGCCTTTGCGATCTTTGTAAGTGATGCTGATGCTCTTCACGCCGCCATCAACGGGCGTCTTTACGCGGATGTAGCCCTTCCAAGCGAGGGACGAGCCACCATCGGCCAGAGTCAGCTGCAGGCCGACGGGCTTCACGGCATAAGGGGTGACGGGACCGGACAGAGTGACGCCGGGCGGCACCACCTCCGTCATCTTCTGCAGCACCTTGACGCACGTGGCGCGGAAGGCTTCCGGGTCGGCCATGGCGCGAACCGTCTTGTTGCCATCCGAGTTGAAGACCTTGAAGTCGGAATTCTTGTTCACCTTGACGGAGGGTCCGCCAACGAGAGGATTGTCCGTCTTGCCGGCCAGGTACTCGGTGACGATGTTGGCGTCAAACTTGTCAACCGTAGAGTCAGAAGGAGCCTCGCCGTTGCGGACACCCGTTTGTGGCATCAGGTCAGGGAACTCGGTCTGATGGACGCCCCCGATGGTATGACCGCAGGCCGTGAGTTGAATCATCTCCTCCTTGGAGAATCCCATGCGCTCAAACTGCTGCTGGAAAGTAAAGATCGAGTTCTGCGGCTGCGGCACGCCAGGGTTACCGGCGGCGACGGCATCGCGACGCCCAGCCCGGAACGGCACGACCGGACCGCCACACGACCGGACCGAAGCATAGACGCCCAGAGCGACGAGATCCGCCAGGCTCGCCCGAGGCGACATGAAAGGAGCCATGAACTCGAGCGTCGTCTTATGCCCAGGCCCGGTATTCTCACCGTTATCAAGCTCATACTGCAGCGAGCCGTCGACGCCTCCGGTGCCGAAGAAAGTGTTGGCCGTGGCGGCGTCGTGGAAGGCCGTCCGGAGCCACTCGGCCGCGTTCTGCCGGCCGGGACCGGACGCCTCGTTGGAGCAGGGGCTAATGGTGTCGGCGAACTTGCGGGCGCCGAAGGAGAAGAGCTGGTACATGATCTCCTCGAGCTCGTCTGTTTCTGACGGCCATGTCGGATCGGCCAGGGTCAAGGCCCCGACGGCCAATAACAGGAGAGAAGAGCGCATTGGCAGAAAAGGAGACGAGAAATACAGAGAGAGAAAGGAGTAAGAGAAAGGGAGAAAAGAGAGAGAAGAAGAAGAAATAGAAGATGAAGAAGGAAGAGAACGAGAGGATTGATCGCGCTACAGCCAAGGACTCTCACGGGAAAAGGGGAAGGCTATAAGAGGCACGCCTCCAGACGTGTGTATAAGTCCAAAGGATCCAGACAAGGCACCGACGCCTCATCCCAAAACGCAACTGAAGGCTGAACAAGAGCAAATGAGAGCGAGCAATAAAGTAATCAATAACAATCTAAAATAAAAAAAGTCCATGGGCCATTGTTCGGGCGTTACATCGAGGCGGAAATCGTGCATGGGGGGGGGGGGGGAGCCGGTATCATTTCATCTATTCCCCTTTTCTTCCCCGTTTCAACACCCTCTCCTCTTTTCGCCCGCATCGTAGTAGCAGAGCGACGCTTACCAGCAAGAGAAGGTCTGAGCATGTTATGGCGAGGGCGTGGGCCGATAGCGAGCCGCGATGGGAGGGTGTCGTTGACGAGGGGGGCGGGGGCTAACTTGCAATTGACAAAGTCGGGAGCTTGCCTCGGCAGAATTGTTAGGCAGTCAGCTGAGAGGATGGTACATACGAAGATGATGATTCTGAGCGGTGACGATGCATGTAGTGTGTGTGTGTGTGTGTGTGCCAGTGTGGTTTCTCCCATGAGATGGCTGATAACGTCTAATTCGAGCCTATCAGTGAATCTAACACCAGCAATAAACCCGTAAGAAGGGGTGCCGGGTGTCCAGAATCCCCAAAGACCGAAATCTCGTATCGGCCAGACCTCAACAGACAGACCATAAGGCTCACGAGGTAGCAATTAGCCGAACAACAGGCCGGGCCCGCGTCCCGACAGGACCAATCAGCGCCACCACCGGCTAATAGATGATTCCCTCTGCATCAACAAGTACAATCCCATGCAGAGAGAGCGGAAAACGGCATCGTGGGCAGTTCTTTCCCAACCTCATTTAGCCGGTCATCAACGCATATCTTTTGCTGTACTGTGCCATCGACGGTGGGTTTCGTGAGACGGGAAAAAAGGGGGGGGAGATTTGAATGAAGAATATATGCAAGTCTCGGCTGCTCCCGATCCTCTCTGGGTGACGGTGAGACCCTTTCCCTTTCGTTTCCTTCCCCTTTCGCCCTTCCGAAGAGCCCTTCTTAATCGCCGAAGTCGCCCATCTTTTCACTTGCGTTGGTAAATTTGCCGCGACGGTCTTTAGAAGAGACTGGGAAGAGTCACGTGTTACCGGTAAGAAAACCTCAAGGGTCATCACAGTGACGAGACATCGGAGTGGGGACCCGTCACGTGAACCGTCCACTGCGCTGCCTCAGGCTTGTCTCGCCCTCGCTGCGTCGAGAACTGGTCGAGAATCTCAGCGCAAATGGCGCGCGTGGACGACAGAGAGGGGGGGGAAAGAGAGTCATGGACTAGTTCAAATAGAAAAGTTCAAGCCTTGTGCCCCAGCTATTCATTGTACGGATGAGAGGAACAGTCGATAATTATGATCTCATCAACGGAGCAAAATAAAAGGCCAAGCCTCGGCTTTAACCTTTCCGTCTCAGCCCCATCTCCAACAGCTTACCTAAAAAAAAGTCCCCGTGAATTCGCCTTCCCCCTTTCCCGCGCCACACTGACGACATGGCAGCCCCACGTGGACTTTTTACCCCCCTCATCGTGAATCGAGCAGCACACTCTGTCACACAATAGGTGCGCACCCACACAACCACGAGCTCGTATTCGTAACCAGACTTTATCCAGTCCCGCTCCCCTCCCCCCCACGCACGTCCATCCCCTCTATCTAGGAGCCCCAGTCCTCCGTCACAGGCTCTCACAAGGGCGTTGAGGGGGGGGGGGGAAAGTCCGGTTCCTCCCATTCATGCGAACGAGGGCGCCGACGGCTGTTGCGGCCGCCGCTAAACCTGATCTCACCCTCCCGGCCCTTTTCTGCCTCGACCCTCGCAGGGGTCCCTCCCGGTCTCGAGTGGGAAAAAAAAAAAAAAGAGCCTAAGACGACGGAGGCGCCGCTGAGAGTTTGTGCCCGTACAGACGTAGTGCGCGCTGTACCTCCCGCGAGGCCAACCAGGTCCCTGAACCCTATCCCCGTAAGTCCCTATTCTGCCCATTGTGCCCCGTCGAGGTACCCGGAAAAGCCCCGTGCGCTACATGCCAGTCGGACCCACCTGTACCTTGGATTGTCTCGAACCAGCGACGTCACCAGCTGCCAACCCGAGTCGTCTCACCTTTTTCAACCTCTTCTCTTCTCTTCTCTCTTCCTCTCTCTCACTTCATCTGTCTCCTTAGTTCATTATCGTTCTTCCTCTCCATCTCTCCGTGTCATCTCCCTCCCCAAAGAAATCAGCCATCATCACCCGCATGCGTACACCCTGATCGATCCCTCCCTCCCTACTACGGGCAAGTTATAACATCAAACACTCCAAAACACACACCATGGGCGCAAGGACCGGCGCCGCCCTCAAGTCACTGCAATGGCTCCTCCGAGCCCTCCAATTCCTCTGCGCCGCCTTCATCCTCGCCGTCTTCTCCTTCTTCCTCTACACCCTACGATCAAATAACCTACCCGTCGACAACACCTTCCGGGCCGTAGAGGGCATATCCGGAGCGGCCGCCCTCTACACCATCTTCGCCATGCTTCTCGTCTGCTGCATCGGTGGCAAGATGCTCGCCGCCGCCACGGCCGCAGCCCTCGACATCTGCTTCATCGGAGCCTTCATCTACGTCGCCGTCGTCAATAAGGGTGGCCTCGGCTCCTGCACGAGGCTCTCCGATACTCTCTTCGGCCAATCTCTAGGCCCCAACGACGCCGACGTTGAGCTCGAACAAGAACGCGCCGTTCCAGGCGTTCAAACGGTCTGCATGCTGTCCATAGGCTGTTTCGGAGTCGCCATTGCCATCATGTAAGCCGAGATGCGTATAGAGAAAAACCCCCCTCGTCACGTACTCACTCTCTCCCCACCACAGCGTTCTCTTCGTCTTCTCCGCCCTCATGGAGGTGGCCCTCGCTCGTCACCACCAAAAGGAAAACCGCTTCGGCCCCAGCCCAGCCAACAATTACACGTCCGGCTACGGCTCCAAGAAGAGCGACTTCTTCAACCGCTTCCGCTTCTTCCGCCGCAGACGCGACGAGGATCCCAACGCCCTTCCGGAGCACACTCACCCCGATCAGCTCGATCATACGCGCGGCAGCTACGGGACGGAGACTACGGCCGTCGGTAACGCCACCGACAACCCGAAGCAGGATACCCATACCTACCAGCCAAGCGTCGCCAACTACCCTTCCGGCTGGCACACGGCGCCCCGGGTACACGACCCGCCGGCCGGCTACAGTTACAACGACGGCCTCTACGACCGCGCTTAGCTTTCTTCTTCGTTATTGTCTTCATCTGCTCCGCAAGCGGCGAGGCGTACATCCTGTATAGCTTTCTGGAATCCGCGGCCTCTAGCCCGTTGCCAGGCTCTTCGAAAAGCGTCTGACAACTGCATTTACTTGTCCTTAGGACGTCTTACCACAGTACAAATGAAATCCACCAAAGTATTCTTCTCTAACGCTCAAGTTGTCTGATTACTCTGTAACATACGGTCCAGGATACTCTGCCACAAACGCTGAGTTTCTGCAGTACCCTCTCTACCATATGTCCTTCGGTGGTGAGAGGCAAGGTAGCTCTTGTCGGACAAAATCTACGGAATAGAATTGCTTCGTGACCAATCCGTAGGGTTGCTTCGTGGCCAAATCATTGGGTCGCTTCACGACCAACCCGAACCTCCAAGTTGATCCATCTCGCCCACCATATCCTCATCTGCCAGCTCGGCCCAGTTGACATGCATCTTCTCCAGCTCACGAGTGAAGAAATCCTGCTCCTCTCGCATGGCAGCGCGGATGTCGGGAGATATCTTGTCCGAGTAGTGACGGACGTTACGCCAGTGCGTCAGACTGCGCAACGCCTGCTCCAGCGGCAGGGCCGCTTCCACGTCCGCGTCGACGTCGCTACCAGCCAGCCACTCGTCGCGCAGCTCGGGCCGGCAATGGAGGTAGACGGACGTGATGACGCGCATGTTGCTCTGACGCCACTTGCGCCCGCAGTATGGCACTTGGTTCTTGAAGAGCTTGAGCGTGTACAGCCGGAGATCCTTTTGCGGGATGCGCAGCGACTTGCGCAGGATCGCCGACGACTTGTACTGCACCAACAAGAGGTTGCGGTGTGCCTTGCCTTTGCATATTTTTTGCATCACTCTCAAGTAATTGATGAGTGAGAAGAAGTTGCGCCTTGAAAAGTCCGTGATGGGCTCCGTCGGCTGCGCGTTGATAGGGCATCCCAGCTCGTCCACCTCGGGCCTCGTCGAGCCCTGATCGTCGCTCCCCGCGTCAGCTTCGTCGTCCTCTTCGCCTTGCTCGGGGGAGCACCGCCTCTTTATGGGAGGCGGCGCCGCGCTGTCGTCGCTGTCACCCCCGGCCTCTTCTTGCTCCTCGTGCTTCGCTTCTGACGGGCTGGCATCTTCTTCAGTCTCCTCCTGCTCCATGTCGCTCTCGGTCTTATCCTTAAATGTCGAACGCAGATTGCAAAAGTAGAAGAAACTTCTCCGTGTTAGGAGACCTGTCAACCACAAGTGCAATATACCAGCCTCACCTGTTCTCGACCCGGTCCATGTTGCTGTCAACCACCTTCTGGATGTCTTGATGAGCAAAGAGCTTGAGGACGAGCGGGATGTAGTTGGAGTCAAGGAGGAGCTGAGTAAAGTATTCGAACTTGAGAATATCTGTGAAACTCGCCCGTCAGAGACCGCGCCACTGTTACCCATCTTGCCCACTGCTTTTTACTTACGAGAAACTCGCAGCCATTTTAGTAACAGGATTAGAATACCGGTCATGGCCTTTGACGTAATCTCCCTCGTTCTTGCTGCGTCGACTTCTTCGGGGGAGATCTCTGGCTCTTCCGTGCGGTCCGGTGGTCCTGTGACGTCTGTCGCCTTGTGCGCCGCTGTGGCGCCGCCGGCCCAACCTCCATTGTTCCAGCCTCTAGACGCCATTTCCCTCGTCATCACCGTCGCCTGCTGAGCGACGACGGCCGTCACATTGACCAGAATCGGCCGCAGCAGGACGATCACAAGCGATTGCAGGTGAGGAAAAGCCTCTTTCTGCCAAAGCAGATGGTCGTCAGTATAAATTCCAAGGCGCTGTCGATACGAAGGTCTTACGTAGAAATTTTCCACCGCGATCAGCCTCTGTTTGTCCCTTTCACTGAGCTGCTCGGGCCTAGGGCCGAAGTCGTGCTCTAGCTGCGGAGTAGGGGGCGAGTTCTTTCTGTACTCCGCCTTGAGCTCTTCAAGAACTTGCTTCTCCTCCGGCGTCAACTCGTCCAGGCCGAGACTTTCAACATCAAAGTCGGTCTCTTCATCTTCCACATCCCAACCGCGCTCGTACTTGAGGAATCGCTCGCGCTCTTCCCATAGTTGTCGGGTCGCTCGAGTCATCCTCACGCGAGACGAAAAGAGCTCGCCCGCCTCCAGGATCGACGCCGGAATATCGCTGCCGTCCCATCTTCGGCTGATGACCGCATCATAAGCTCCTGCCATGCCTTTACCCCCAGCGCTGTTGCTGGTGGCATCGAGAGGAGGATACATGAATGGGAAATTCTGGTTCGTCTGGTAATTCTGCTTTTTGGCGCCTTTCCCACCGACTCCAGGTGATGGCGGCGGGGACGGAGCAGGCGTGGCGATGTGGACCGGCTGATGTAGGATGGAGGCACTTCCGTTCTGCGCGTGGGCCGGCGCAGGTATAATCCCTTGTGTGGCACTGCTTCTGAAAGACTGATTTGGTAAAGGAGGAAGAATGGTCGTGTACTCAGCCTCAAGAGGAATAATCGGCGGCGGAGGAATGTATGACGGGTATTTGGACGTTATCTCTTGCCGGAACGCATGATAATCCAGGGGCGAAGCAGTGATGACACCGCTGTCCTCCTTGTCCAAGCCCGTCTCTGCTATGGTTTTCTTAAGGTTCTTGAGCTCCTTACTTCCGCCAAAGACGAGCAAGATGGATTTCCAAAAGAGAAGGAAAATCTGTCAAGTTAGCAAAGACTTCCGGTATCGGGGACACATCAACTCACTTGCGTATGGGGCATGGTGTTCTGCTCGTCCCATCGAAGCTTGGACGTTGCCGTGAGCATGAAGTCGACAAGTGAAGGATTCAGTTCCACTGACTCCAATATGAGCGAGAGAACGTATGTAACTGATGAATTTAGACTTACAAAGTTTTCCATACGAGGAAGACATGTCGTCCGGGTCGTTGAGCGTCTCTTGAATGGTAATGTACATGATAGTCATAAGATTCATTAATTCGTCTTGAGCTTCCTGCGGACTCGCCTGCTGCTGAATGTCGCCAGACCTTTGGAGTACCGAGTCAGCAGGAATATCGAGGAAGAGGGTCAAGGAAAATGGGGGTGAAGACAAAGCCAATGACACGGCCAGTCCTAAAAGGTGGTGATGAAAAGGGAACACAGGATGATGAAAGGAATTAGGGGGAAGAACGCACCAATGCATCTCGAAACAGCTGCGCAACGACTCCCATATGACAGGAAGGCCCTCGAGCGAGACGAGAAATTCGACTCCTGCTTTCATAGCCTGTAGCTGCGAACCGCTGGCCACGGACCTACCGCCCGTCACCTCACTAGGTATGGCGGTATTGGCCCATCGTCCCAGGACCAGGTAGACTAGTTTTCCGATCGAAGCAGACCGCAGAGCAGCGTCGTTGGACTGCACACCAGCAATGGCTGCCTGTACAAACCTGGTGCGGGTGTCGTTATCCGCCTCATCCCAGGGTACATTTCCGCCTGACTCGAGGTTCCAGTGCCACTCGAAGGCCTTTTGTGCCGCATTAAGGCGCACCCACTGCCAGAACTGGTAGACGAACCATTCGTCGATCTCGTCCGTGTGGGAGCCCGTATCAGCGTAGACAAAGTCGTAGGCAGCTGGTTCGACGCGATTGACCTCGGCGACGATACGACGTAGCTGAAGAAGCGATAACGAGTCGGTCGGTGCCGGAACTGGCTGTTTGCCTCGGCCCATGGCAGGCCCCGGCGGCGGCGGCTGCTGCTGCGGGGGGCCTGGCTGAAGAGAGTTGCGGGTGAGGCCGGGTCTCATAGGCAGCGGAGGCATGAACGGCCTTTCCATAGACGCAGAATGAGATTGTGCCACCTCTCCTGTGTCTTCCATGTCCACGGTCGGCTTGGCGGCATCAGGCGCCGCTCTCGAGGGCCACGAGCTGTTCATGGCGCCCGGATGTTGAGACATATCCTCGCTTGGTTGGGCATGATGGGGCCTTGCCGGTGATGTATGGCCGTCACAGGAGGTTACTCCATGCAGCTTGTTTCCCCTTCAGACCACGGAACTCGCGATGAATGTTGACTGTCGTGGCAGGCAGTAAAAGAGCGCGTGCGTCGTCGTCGGGTAGGTAGCAGCGGAGGAGCGGATATATCACGTGATGATGATGATGCTGTCATGTGATATAGATTACATGCGTGCCCAGCTTCCGAATTATTCAGCCTCTTTATACGTGCGCGGTAACTCTCTTTAACTCAGCACTTCATCCAGCGAAGAGAAGAGGCCAAGAATCTTATTGATTCAGCTTCATTATACTGAACATGGATACGAATCGGGGACCATAACATGTAGGTTTAACCGCATTCTGACCGCTGGTATCCATACTATATATATGCCACAGCATCACGGATACAACCCACGTGGCTGTTCTGTCTGTAACTCTCTTCGCAAACCATAGTGATAGTTCAAGTCAGGCTACGAAACTCAAACGAGGCTTTCTATCAAAGAGCAGAGAAGCTATTCATAGTCACAGTAAAAGTAGCAAATCGTTCATGGTAAAGCGGGAAACGTTGTGTAGCCAACTGAACGTGCTGTGTGAGAGCGTCATAGATAGGTTCAACACCCTATATATAGCAAAAACCGAAGATTCTTCATACGTTGGAACAAACCGCCTAACTTCTTCGATTCGCACTCCATTTGCCTTTGTTGCGGTCTTTTTTAAGCCTTAGCACACGGTTTCTGATCAAGGTGCGGAGTCGACTCAGTGTACGGCTTCTACCCCTTGTATTGCTTCCAGCTCCTGTATGGCTTTCACCCTCTACAGTTGCAGGACTTTCATCCCCTGGAAAGCTTTCACCCGCTGGATGGCTTTCACCCTCTGTATCCGCACGGCCTCCTTCTTCCTCTGAATGGCTTTCGTGTTTTTTATGTCCTTCACCTGCTGTATGGCTTTCGTCTTCTTGGTGTCCTTCACCTTCTGTATGACTTTCGTCTTCTCGATGGCTTTCGCCCTTTCCACGATTTCCCCCGCGTCGAGTCCCCTTGGATCATCCACGATTCTGTCCTGAGCCTCGGTGGTCAATCTGTTATGAGCCTCCATGAATCTGTTCTGAGTCCCCAGAAATCTGTTCCTGGTATGTAGTGTCGAGTCGATATCCAGCAATAAGTCACCGCAGGAGAAATGCACTCATGACTGTGAAGTTCGAGCGGAGTTTACAGCTCCATGGTATATTGAACAGATACTCTTGTGTCAGAAGCTTTGCCGTGAGATTTGTACACCTAACCATATGCTTCCGACGCCGGCCTGGGCTTACAACCACTACAGCCCAGTCTGGAATACCAGCTAGCAATCATCGAGCACGACTCTCACTATGCTCTCGATAACTCGACCGCTGTGCTATCCCGCTGTGCTTCCGGCTGCGAGCAACAGGCCGGTAAAGCTAATCGATGGGAGAAAGGGATCGTTGAGCTATGCCAAACAGGATGTGCACACTTGGTACGGAAGGCACCTCCGGAGAGATGTTCAGATAGTAGGATCTATAAGCCGCTGCAATGACCACATAAAAAAAAGGGATATCAGGGTCCGCTGCTTGCCAAGAGACGAAAAAAGGTTATCAGGTTGCTTCTAGGGATGATAGAGGGATGGGTATAACAGCCGTAAAGCGACAACAACAAACGCCTCCCACCCCCCCTTCCAAGAGGTCGTCCCGCCCTTCACCGAGACAAATCCACCTCGATCTTGACCCTGGTCACCTCAAGCGTCTCCGTATCCAGCAGAGCCAGCTCCTTGGTCTCGACAAAAGAGGGGAGGGTGATGAGCCGGACAGTCTGGCCTTGCGGGCCGTGGACTAGCTTGGTGGAGAAGTCGGGCTGACAGCCTACCAGGTAGATGTGCGGACAGGCTTTCATGACGAAGGGGTCTTCTTCTTGGAAGGGGTAGCTCCCTGAGAGGTTTCGGGGGATTAGTTTCAGGGGTTGTAGAGAAGGAGAGGGGAGGGAGAGAGAGAGAATGCTTACATAGCGTGTCCGGTGCAGTCGGTGCGCTGCATCGCCATCGACACATTGCTTCCATCATGCCGAGCCGATCGTTGCTCTCGGTATACTTGAACACATCATCTACGTTTTGGCCGGAAGTAGCGAGGACGCGCCATCCAGCGACCTCGGCCTCGAAGGGATTGGTAACGTTGTCGAGCCAGCCGTGCGACGAAGAAGAAGAGGAATCGGGACCGAAGCATCTCGCTCGAGGGAACATGGCCAGATGCATCGGCTGCTGCGGGTAGCTCGCGTTAGCCGGGTCGCGAGATCCAGGCATGAGCGTCACCGGCATGGAGGGCAGCAACTCGGCGAGGAATTCGTCGAGGAGCTGCGAGGGAAGCGGGTTATAGGCGCTTGCGTCGTAGCCGTATTTCTTAGCGGCGGATTTAAGTTTGTTGCCGCTGGTGGCTTTATCGCCTTGTTCTATCTCGGGCGGTTTATCGCTTACTGAGTCTCCGGCGATGATAAGACGGCTTATACGCGATGCTTGAACCTGAGCCGACGAAGACAGAGATTCGCCCAAGAGGAATTCCCTCAACAGGCTCAACTCCAGAGAATGCGAAGCGTCGACGGATGAGAATCCAAGGCCGGAAACGAGAGCTATCAAAGGCGAAGAAGACGTTTCCACCGCTTCCGCCTTCTTCGTGAGCTCCCATCGCGAAGGCTGGGGCGCGAAATCTGGGAACTTGATGTCGAGAACTTCGAACTCGCCGCTGCTGTTCTCCGTGCCCATGACGGCGACGATGCAGCCTGTGACGAGGGGCACGGAGCGCGCCATTTCGCCCACTAGTCTGACGCGGCCTGAGTCGTCTTCTAGCATTATCTGGTCGGCTTCTTCGTCTGAGTAGTATCTTTGCGTCGAGACTGGAGCTGAGATCCAGCGCTGGTTTATTCATAAAGCGATTTAGCCCAGTCTTTCGTACTGAGAAGGGGTGAAGAAAGAAAAGAAAGAGACACGCACATCTTTGGAAACATCGTCCAGGATATTGGGCTTCAGCGGCATGTCCATGTAAACCGTTCCCGAAACCCAACACAGCTCCCCCTGCCGAACATCAAGCACGCGATCCACCCTCCTCGCCTCCTCGCCTCCGATGATCGTGCCCCGCCACGCCTTGGACGCGGCCTCATCGACGAAGGGTCGTAGCTTCGTGAGGCGGAGGAAGTACATATCGCCGTACTGCTGCTTGTACGATCGCTGCTTGTCGAGGGCGAAGGATGGGAGGGGTGCGTAGTCGGTGTTGGACCGGACTGCTGGTGAGGGGGGGTCATTGCTGGTGGTTGTTGCGGGGGAAAATGTTAGTCTTTCGTGTTGATTCGAAGGAGATGGAGAGATGGAATTATTATCACCTTGGGCTTTGCAGCAAGTTGCCGCAAGCATCCTGTAAAGCGACCATGGTCGTCGTCGTTGAAGGATCTATCGATGTATAAGCCTCTAAACGCGTATCACGTATCGCGTCTCGAGATTGATGAACGCTTCGGAACAATCCCTCCCGACCTCCGACGCACACCCACCGCTTCGGCTCCGAAATCGCATCGGCTCCGTCTCCTCTGCTCCGACCCGGACGAACGAGAGCCAACCTCAACCTTAAGCATCCCAACTAAACAATTTCCGCACCGCAGCAATGTCCTCTAACCCCCCCGTCGGCCCGCCGGAAATCATCACCAAGAATCTAAGCTACACCTTCGCCTCCCACGCAAGCGGCATCCGCGACATAACACTCCGTCTACCACCCCGATCACGGACGCTGCTCATCGGCGCCAACGGGTCAGGGAAGACGACTCTGCTTCGACTCCTAGCGGGACAGCGTCTCGCGCCCGCGGGTTCCGTCTCCGTATGTGGTCTCGACCCTTTCGCTTTGCCGCTCGAGGGCGTCACGTACTTGGGTCTCGAATGGGTTCTTAACCCCGTCGTGAGAGGGAATGATATACCGGTCCACCATCTCTTGGCTTCGGTCGGAGGTGATGCCTTTCCTCGTCGAAGAGATGATCTCGTTACTTTGTTGGATGTCGACACTCGTTGGCGCATGCATGCCATCTCTGACGGAGAGAGGAGAAGGGTTCAATTGGCCATGGGCCTCCTTCGTCCCTGGTCTGTCCTATTTCTCGATGAAATCACCGTCGATCTCGACGTTCTCGCCAGGTCCCGCTTCCTCGATTGGCTGAGAAGAGAAACGGAATCTCGCGACTGCTCCATCGTCTACGCCACTCATATTCTCGATAACCTGGCCGAATGGCCTACCCATCTCGTTCACATGCACCTCGGCGCCGTCAGGGAATGGGGCCCGGCCGAGGAGATGCTCCGCTTCGTCGGCGGTCCTGCCCCCTCCGGAAACAGCCGCCTCGGTGATCTTACTCTCCGCTGGCTCGAGGCTGACATCAAAGATCGAGGGCCGCGTGACTGCACCAATCTGGGCTCCGAGGGCAAGACCTACGGCTTCGGCGACACCAACATTGGCGGTTATGGTTACGAGTCGAAACAAAACGACACGTAGATGGCCTTTGTTCTGGAAGCGTAGAATTGTCCCTCCTGATCCGAAGCCTCACGCCCATCATTCTCTGCACAAAACCGCCCGGACATGAGGCCCGTCCTTTCGCTGGTATTCAACATCATATCTGGGACTAGCCTTCGTCATCGCTGCTGTTCTTCGTCCTCTGGGAAACGGAAGGGCGCTGAAGACGGCATGAATTCTCTCTCGTTGATGATACCCTCTCATCTTTGTAAAAGGGTTACAGGAGTCCGTCTCTCGGCAATGCAGATTCAATACTAAAGTTGATCAGCTGGGTCAGTATTTTCTCATTGCGAGCCAGTCGCTCGACCAGTCGCTTGAGGAGCCGAAGCGCCTCCCCCCTCCATCGAATTCTTCAGCACCGTCATAGTGTTCTTCAGCAGCTCCGTCACACCCGGAAGTCCTCTGCTACTCAGCGAGCGCAGGACGTCGATGCGGTACTCTTGCCAACTGAGCTTAACGCCCCCCGCCGTCGTCAGCTTGGCCAGGCTTCCCTGCGTCACCGGCCCAGCGTGTCTCGTCCGGAGGGAACCGTCCGGTGCCGCGTCCTCGAGCTCACGCACCCGGCGAATGCTGACGAGACACAGCACGGGCGCGTGCGATATGGAAAGGAGAGTCGCCAGGGAAGAACCCCTGTCGATGGAGGAGACGTAGGCTTCCAGTGCCGAGACGGTCGGTCGAGGTATCATGCAGCCGCGCGCGTTAGTATCCGTATCACTGAAAGCGCGCGCACGCCACAAACAGTTGCACATGTCCATGAGGAAGCCGTTGTAGCGGTTAACATAGGCGCGATCATACGACAGCGCGTCGACGCGCGAGCTGCCGTCGTGACGGGCCTTAGTCGACATGGCCGTCTCGAAACCCTTCTTGTAGCAGGCGAGGATCGCGCAAAGGCGCGATACGGTCGCAAGCGACGGGCTGAAGAAGAGCGTATAGACCAGCACTGACGGCGGCAGCTCGATGCGCATGTGAAGCTTGAGCACATCGTCGCTCACCAATCGGACTGTCTGCTCGTAAAAGGAGAGGATGGCCGACTCGGACGCGAGGCCGGGTTTTGTCTGAAGGACCGTGAGCGCCAAGCGGCTAACGTGGCGGACGAGGGCCGCGACGATCTGGCTGACGTTGGGTGAGATAACCTCGTTCGACCGCAGGACGGTGATCCAGCTGTCGAGGAGGTTGGTGTAAAATGTAAGCAGCGCCACCTGCGTCGCTGGGGAGTCATCCTGAACCGCTGCCTCCAGCGGTTGAAATACGTGCTCATAAAGCTCTAGATGAAGAGTCAGATAGACGTTGCTGGGAGGGATTCGGCGAACAGACCTGCAAAGTCGTGCAGAGGAGCATGGCTAAGGAGGTCGAAGACGATTCCCCTGCAGCCGAAGCCTCCCCAAGACTCGGCAAAACGGGGAAAGTAGTCGAGAAAGACCGGAGGTAAGGTCTGAGACACATTAGAGCCAGACACAGGAAGAAAGATCCCTGAGATAGCTACTCGCCCTTGTTTGCACGACGAAATCGCGGAGCACAGCCAAGACGGCCCACAGCGTCTCCTGGTCTACGTCTCCCTCGACAAAGTCACGCAGGACCGATGTGAGCCAGTTGGCCACACGTCTTTGCGACTCAGGCCCCGGCCGCAGGAAGAGCAGCTTCTGGAGGAGTGGATCGGCCAAGATGGCGACGAGCTGATTTGGTAACTCGATCTTCTCCAGGTTCTGGACAAAGTCCTCGACGCTGTCGATCTCCTCCAAAGTGACGGAATCCTAGCAACCATTAGCCGCCGCTTGGATGAGGCACAGGAGAGCAACCTACCTCTGTAGCCTGGATGGTCTGGACGGCGGGAATAAGTCCGTGAGAACGGTTAACGGGCTTGTTGACTCTGAAGCCATGACGCGGACCGGTAGAGCGCCCCTGTGCGGACTCGCGGCCGGACTCCTGAATCTCATCGAGTCTTGTACTCCAGTGCGGATCGGGGTGCTGCTCACGTCAGTCGGCGCGAGGCCGGACCAGGAGGCGCGTCAAGGGCCTACCTTGAAAGCCGAGGCCTTGCCGCGGATAGCCTCGCCGACGATGATCTCTGGGTAGTAGTCCTTGAAGACGCGTAGCAAGCCAACGATGGAGGGATCATTCCCGGTCTGCCTTGAGAGATCGAGTCTGTCTATAACGTCAGCGACGAATAAGGACGACGCAGTAGAAGGGGGCACCCACAGGGCCTGGATTCTGAACGGTCTGACATGCTTCCTCCTTGTGATCAGAGCGAGCAGATGCGCAAGTTGCGGCCTATAGAATGGTGAGCGAGGAAAACCCCTTCGTGCCCACGCTGCTTACCGAATCGCGGCAGTATCAAGCAAGTTAAACAAAACCGGATACGCCCTGGTCAAAACAGCACGCTCCTCCAGAAGATGAAAGACCATAACGAGCCATTTCAATAGGATAGCCTGCAGTGCCAACGACGGTTTCTTCGCACCATGTCCAAGCGCGCAAACGACTCTCAGCACGACGCGACGCGAGACGCAGCCCTTCGGGTAAAGGTTTCGCGCAACCGTCGCAAGGCTGGCCTGGTCGAGTAAGCTAGGCAAGGCGACGAGGTCGATGAGCTGCGCAAGAACGTCCGTTGAGACTCCATTCTCGTAGGCGAGAGACGCGAGCCGAGCGACCGTCGGCTTGATGCTGGCAGAACGCGACTTGGGCGGGATTCGGGAAGCTGCCGGCGTGAGTGACTGCGGGGGAGAGAGAGAGAGAGGCTCCGGCGAATTGGGGAAGATGCTTACCGCCGATGACGTCTTGCGTGAGAAGTTCGATGGCTGCGTCGGAAGTGGGCGCCATGCCGTGTCGATTAGGGTCTTGAAGCGAGGCTCATCTACCTGCGCAAATAGAGAGAAGAAATGTTGTGAAGAGGTCAAACGGATGCTGTGTTGATGTGATGCATGTATGGGTACGCATTCTGTGGAGCGCTGTCATGGAGGTAGTAAGTACATGTACTTTGATTTCCTCAGCCTCGTCCGACATTGCGCAGCCTCGCCACACCATTCAACTGACAGCCTCCTTTCAAGTCATGTAAAGCACTCGTCACAGCATTTCCTTCACCACGGAACCGAATACGCCTCGAGATCGAACCATGGCAAACCCAATCACAATCTTCACATCGTGGCACTCTTGTCATCATGTGTTGATTCTCTTCCTATCTGATTCTCCGCCGCTCTGGAGCCTTGAAGCCCCCTCCCATCCGCTATGTACATACATGCACGACAGTTCGTGAACCGATCGTGACGATTCGCAGCCGAGATTCGATCCTGATCCTTACATACGCCTTTTTTGGTCCTTTCCACCCTAAGTTCCCCGAATTCCCTGTCAGTCACCATCAGCGAGCCCACTTGGAAAAGTCAACCGACTCAATCAGCGGGTTCGCCGCCGCTGGCAGCTCCGTATCGTTCGAAGCAGCCGATGTTGAAAGCGTCGACGACCGATGTGACGCCTGTTCGCTCGCACTAGTAAAGAAAGTTGCTACACTCGTCCGCCGTAAGCTGCTGAGGCTGTCTCTCACGCTGCTGCCGGCACGCGCCGCTTCCGGCTGTTGGCCGCCAGCCGGCGCAGTGCCCGGCGGAGAGGATGCCATCATCGCTTTGGGCCCGTATCTGTCACGCATCCTCTTAATTTCTCGTAGCCTGGCGCTCCAAGAGCTGATGTGCTCGCCACCCTCTTGATTATGCCACACTACCGAGAACATGGACGCGTTGAGGGCGAGAAGACGGACGAAGCCAGCCAGAGCTGTCAACGATATCATCTTCGTCTCCGATGCCGGCGACACCTCGGGGAAGCCAGGCTTGCTCATCACCCGCACTCTGTAGAACGGCTGCTTCCGGCCCAGGCTCGCCTCGGCCTCGGCCTCGCGCATCGCAATAAACGAAGCACGCGATGCCGGCGTGATGACAATATTGACAAAGTTGAACTGGCTGGGGAACGTGTCGAACCGAAATGGGAGACCTGAGTCGTTGAATATGATGTTGACGAAATCGTTGCCGATATGTCGCTTCTTCATCGTGCAGTTGGCATCCCGCTTCAGGTCCGTCGGCATCTGCGTCGTTACATGAAAGACAATCTCCGTCACCCTGTCCCTCCAGCAAAAGGTATATTCGCCGTCTGAGTCGTACTCACGATCCAGGCCTTGCGTGTTGAACGTAGCCCCCTTGAGCTTCGTCAAGGTCCCCAGATTATTGAGGAACTCGAGGTAGTCCTTGCTCCCAGAGACGTTGGCCAGGATATCGGCCTCTTGCGTCTGTCCCTCGCCAATGTAGATGACGCCCACTTTGTGTCCGTCAAGGCTTGAGTTCCTATCAAAAACCCTGATCGCACGCTCTGTCGCTTCGTCGTCGGGCAACGGAATGGGGCGCGCTGACTCGAACGTCTGCGGCACCGGGGCCATCAGCTGAACAAGCAAGTGGCTGGGAAGGACGCCATTAGACGTCGCTCGGCCATCGCGACTAATGTCGAACTGTGCCTCGGTCTGATGGGGCGGCGGCGGCCTCAGCAATTCCCGGACCGTATACGCTGATGTCCCCGACGGCTGTCTTTTGATTATTTGAGCCCATCCGGTCGCCGTAGCCTGCTTTATGGTGATGATGCTGTTGCCTAGGAGCCACTGCTTCTTGGCTATGGCCCCGAACCGATCCTCGGTGAAATAAGGGTCTTCAGCCGACTCGCCCACGTCAGCAAAGGCCACCCTCTGCATGAAGTCTATGGACGTCAAAGCCTGGTCGTCAGCCGCCTGTCCGTAGCCATCGCCGTCGGCGAAGAGCTTTCTGACGATCCATCCCACATGGTGGGCTCGATCCTGGAGCTTCAAAGCAAGAAACCAGAACAGTATGACATGGTAGGCCATAGCGTGAACGTATTGCGGAAGCTCCTCAGAAGGGTTTGTCTCGGCAGCATTCGAACCCGGCGTCATCGGTGCCGAGGCTTCGCTAACGTGACTGCTGCGGTTAGACTGCCGCTTCTCTCTGGCATACTCGAGGTAACGGAAGCAGATGCCGAAAACGATCCGGTAGTCATCCTCACGGAAGTTGACCAAAACGTCGTGAAGGCGACTCAGCGAGGCCAGAAACTCGAGAATGTGTACGGATACGTGAGGTTGCGTGATGATGGCCGCCATCTGGTTGAGCACCTGGATCAGGCACTTGCTCGTAGAAAGCGGAAGTTCGTGGCAGCAGATGGACAGCGAGTGGATGCAATACTTGGCAGTCCGCTCCCAAGTCGCGATTCCGTAGGCAAACGTCTTGACGATTTCATCCTCGTCGGTCTTGGAGAAATGCTCGTGATAGCTTAAAATCATAGTCAAGCTATGGAAGAGACAAATCGCCACATCGGCTCGACGAAGTCCTGAGACAAACGGCGGCTCCTGGAAGCCGTTCGTTCGGATCTGCTCGCATATCAATCTCCGGAGTTCTTGAATCTCGGGGATCGCACCCCTGAAGATGGCATGATTGCTGAGCTGCGAAGGTAAGTGTACGAGGACAAAGCTGTACACCTCCCAGTCGCTACCCTGGAGAACGACCAGGACGGCGTTGAGCCAGGCAGACATGTTGAGCGCAGAGGCCCGGACAGCTTTAACCTCATAATTGGTGCCTTCGGTCGCCTCTCTGGCAGGAGATACTCGGGATACCAGGATGGGACTGATGAGCTTGGGGACCGCCTCTGGTAGAGCGGCAGCATCGGGATAGCTCCACATCTGGCAATACTTTTGTTGCCCGCTTTTGGCGCCGCTCGGGGTGCGGACCGGGATGCTCCTGTCGTGCGTCGGTCCTTGACCGAACGAAATCCCGCGCGATGAGCGCGACTGCGCTACGTGTTCGCTTTTCGACAGCCTCAGGGGCTGGGCCGTCTCTTCAGCCTGCTTCTTGGCAATGGACGCCTCCGTGCGGCACATGGCGTTAGCCAGGAAGTTGTGCTCGGCATCATCAGTAACGAAAACCCGGTTAGCCCAATCCGCACGCAGTCGAAACAGTAGCTTCATCGCCATGAGCCGAGCGTCGACTTCGCAGTGGCCAGCTCTGGCGATGCTGACGAGGGCGTTGAACAGCCGGACGCTCTTCTCACCGCGCGAGTTAATCACGCGAAGAAACATCTTGACGTAGCCCCGCGTTACGATGTTGGATGGCGACTGGTCCGAAGGAGAAGACGGCAAGCCAGAAGGACAGGGCGACTGGGCTGCAGGTGTCGGTGGGAACGATATAGGTGACTTCAGCCGATCGTTCACGACGATCTCTCGTAGTTTGTCAACGACGTAGTCGAACAATTCCATGTCGCATGAGGCCACTACCGAGGTCATGAGGGCCATGATTGCCTCCAGCACCGACAAGTCCGTCTCTTCGGACACGTTTCGCAGGACGCTCTCAGCCAGGCGTGGGATGAGGTTCTGCTCGGCACCGTCGCCGACAAGGTCAACGATCTCATATGCGTCCATGGTGGTTTGCAAGGCTCGAAGTCGCGTTTCGGAGCTGAGCTGGCGGTTACTGAAGAAGGCCTCTAGGACCAACGACAGATTCTCTTCCCAACGGAGGTCAGAAGGGGAACAGCATCGAAACTCCTGAAAGTAGTCTAATACCGTCCTCACCGTCACGTCTGGAAGAAGCGAGTGCACCTCGGCGAAGAATCTAATGACGCTTTCCCGAGGGACAAAGGCACCCGACCTGTTTTTGACAATGCTGTCGAGCCGGCTGATTAGCTTGAGGAGCTCACGTTCAAGCACAGACTCCGGAGCTTCGTCCCTTGCAGGACTGCTGCCTCTTTTCCTCTCTGAATCGCCATTGAGCCTCTTCCCACACTCGGCTGCCACCTCGAGGCAGCCCGACCAGTCTTCGTCTACGAGCAAGCGGTGGGTGTTCCCGTGCCCATCATCGAACAGGGAGTTGATTAACTGGAGCAGTGCAACATAGACTCGCGGGGAGCCGGATGCTTTCAGAGTGTTGGAGAGGCCATCAACGAGCGGCGCGTAAGGCACAGTTGGATAGCCCTTCTCCGCCGACTTGGACAGAAGCTTTTGTAGCACCGCCAGCGAGCCTTTAACTTCTCTGCTCGTGTCCTTGTCACCCAGAGCATCAGTGGGACGGTTGCGGAGGATGTCTAGCATGACGCGGACGACGGCTTGGCCATTGTGAGATTTGCATAGATTTCCAATGTTGTGCCACGACTTCTTCTGCAAGGCGGGCACCATGAAGAATATGGAAGCAAGCACCTGAACGCAGTCCTTGAGCTTATGAGGAGGAATCGCCCCGAAGGTCACGATGGCATCGAGAATGCTGATGCAGGACCGAAGGTCGTCTTCCACGCTCGTGTTCATGCAGATGGCCAGAAGGCTGTCGAGAAGCTCCGTAACAGAGTCTTCGCTTGCATTGTTGAAGCTGAACTTGATGACGTCGTAAAAGAACTGAAAGAGCTGCGTCAGGTTCTTCTCCTCGCCCGATGCGGCCGCTCTTCCCCTGGAGGTGCTTGTCTGACCCCGTGTTGCCTGCGCGTTCCTTCGAGCTCTGCGTGCCGCCTTGTAGGATACTTGAAGCCAATTTGTCAAGAGCGGGACGAGATCGTAGCCGAAGCCCGTGACGGCGCGGCCGTGGTTCGTGAGGTCGACCATGGCGGCGAGCTGAAGATGAAAATCTTCTTGGTTCGCGGTCGCAGTCAAGGTCTGGAAATACTCCCTGCGTTCCAGATCTGTAGAAGAAGGATGCTTGGCGCACTCCGTCAACAGTTCCCAGCCTGCCGTCCGCATGGCAGCCGAGTTGGCGGGCTCAATCATGTCTCTGGCGGCGTACCAGATGTCGAGAACAGAGTTCACTGGATACTCGGATATGGCGTACTTGAGGGTGCCGGCGGCAGAAATTCGATCGCTGGAAACATGACTCTTGAGTAGCTCCAAGGCGTCCATATGATTGGTCGATAGCTCATGAGCGATCGAAGAACTGGCATTGGCGAAGTCGGCTCTCGGCGGTGACGCAGTTGATGGAAGATGGTGCAGCGACCTGTCACCTCTGGAAATTGTCAAAGTGCGAAAGACGTTACTGAAGCCACCTTGGCGTGCCGAGCTGGGCGACGAAATTTCATCTTCAGTCTGCCGGGACATGTGCTCGGCTGACTATTTCGTAGTTTTCACAGCCGAGAGTAGCCTCTGAAGAGGGAGTGGTAAGTGGGGGATTCAAGACCGAGAATGTGAGTTTTGGTGACGAGTTTTACCGGGGGGAGCAAGGCCGTCAAGACAACATGGGCTCGAACGGCGGAGGAGAGTACGAGGCCGAGATATGCCCCTGACAAGATTCTCCAGACGTTCGTGACAGCCAAGTTGAGCCTTTGGATTTTTTTCTGCCCCTTGTGGGCATGAAGTTGCAAATGGTGAGAATAGAAGTCGAGAGTTGAATTTGGAATGAACGGTTCGGAATCGATAGCTTGCCCGGCTCGTAGCTGGCAGGGCGTGTAGGTAGCCGCTGAGGCGTGTTCGAACGAAGGAAAGAGAAGGAACCTTGGAGAGAGTGATGCTGAAGGCAGGATCGCAGAAACAATAGAAAGCCTGAACGCCTGAAAGGTGACTGACTGGCCGCCAAGGCTGGAGGTTGTCTGCGGCTCGCAGATCGATTGGCGAGGTCGATGGTGGAGGGGCGTCACCCGCATGACTAAGGCAGCTCCAGGGGATTTTAGGCACTTTAGGTGGACTTTAGGTGAGCATTTTAGCACTAAGCCTTGCACCCCGCCCCGCTAGAGCTGCTGCACGTGATACGGGATGTTCCTGGCAGGCTGGCGCTGGCAGGCTGGGAGTTTGCCGCGGCCCCCACTTTATTCCTCCCGGGCACCGGCACCCGCGTCGCAGAGGTACGTACCCTCGATCAGGCCTTGATGAAAGGATTATTACGAGAGGCGAGCTTTGGAGGGGGCTTTGCAAACAACAGGGAAAACGCAGAAACACGCGTAAACACGCCCACAAGCATCGTCTCTGCCCCAAGGCTCTCTCTCGTCGCCTCAGTCTTTTCGTCGAGACAGTCCTTCGTGATGGCGGCCGACATTGGGCATATTGCCCAGTTGTTGGACGCAACTCTGAACCCTTCCCAGCACAGAAAGGGTAAGTCTCAACTCTCTCTCTCTCTCCCCCCCCCGCGCATTTCCTCGCTTTCTCATACTTCATCACAGCCGAGGCAGCTCTGAAGCAAGAGGCGACTAGACCGCAGTACTCTTTGAGCCTTCTCAACATCGTCAGCTCCGATTCGCTCCCTTCCACCACCCGACTCTCCGCGGCTTTGGCCTTCAAGAACTTCATCCGTTCCAACTATGTGGTGCGTCCCCGAAATCGAACTCCGTCGGCCGACGAAGCTCACTCTTATGTTGTTCTTAGGACGAAGATGGCCTCTATAAGCTTCCCGGGGATGAGGTTCAAACCATCAAAGACCGCCTTATCGGCCTCATGATATCGTGTCCTTCCAACGTTCAGAGCCAGCTAGGCGAGACTATCGCCATCATCGCTGACTCCGACTTTTGGGAGCGATGGCATACCCTCACTGAGGTGAGGCTGCGAAAGCAATCCCGTCCCCGGCTCTTGGCTAACTGGCTTCTTCCCTTGCGCAGGACCTCGTCAGCAGGTTTTCCGTTTCCGATCCCAAGATTAACGTCGGCGTCCTCGAAGTAGCCCACTCCATCTTCGCTCGCTGGCGGCCGCTTCTGCGCAGCGACCAGCTCTACACCGAGATCAACCACGTCATTGCCACATTTGGAGAGCCTTTTGTCCAGCTACTCGTCGTAAGTTTTCGCGCCCAGTTTTTGAGCCTCAAGCTAACAAGACTGCGCCTATAGAACACCGACGGCAAGATTGCGGAAAACAAGGACAATAAAGAGGCGCTTCAGCTCTGGTTTGAGACGTTGCGTCTTCAGGTTGAGATCATCTATGACATGTCCTCGCATGACTTGCCTCCCATATTCGAGGATAACCTCGGAAATATCTCGCTGCTGCTGCACAAGTACCTGACGTATAACAACCCACTGCTGGAGACGGACGATGACAGCGAGGCCGGCACTCTTTTGACCGTCAGGGCGGATATTTGCGGCCTCCTCGAGCTCCTCACGCTCAGATACGACGACGATTTCTTCAAATATTCCGATCCCTTCATAAAGAGCGTGTGGGAGCTACTGTCATCGACTGGGCCCGAAACAAAGTACGACAACTTCGTCAGCAAGGCGCTACACTTCCTTACTGCTGTTGCCAAGACTCCACAGCACTCATCAAAGTTCGACGACAGCCAAGTGCTCAATGAGATTGTCGAGAAGGTGATCCTTCCCAACGTCGCCTTAAGAGAGTCGGACATCGAAATGTTCGAAGACGAACCCATCGAGTTTATCCGGCGCGATCTCGAAGGTTCAGACAGCGATTCCAGGCGGCGATCGGCGACGGACTTGGTCGGAGCGCTACTGAGCAAATACGAGAACCTCGTCACCGGTATCGTCATCAAGTACATGAACCACTACCTCGTGGAGGGAAATACCGGATGGAAGAGCAAAGACACGGCCGTCTACCTCTTCATGTCCGTCGCGGCCAAGGGCGCGGTGACGGCCGCGCAGGGTGTCAAGACGGTCAACCCGCTTCTCGACGTCGTCAGCTTCTTCGAGCAGCACATTGCCGCGGATCTGATGGGTGACCAGGTTGCGCCCATCTCCAAAGTTGACGCTATCAAGTATCTCTACACCTTCCGCAGCCAGCTTTCCAAGGAGCAGTGGAAGCTTGCGCTGGGCCCGCTCATCCAGAACCTCAACTCACCCAACTACGTCGTATACACGTACGCTGCCACTGCAGTGGAGCGTGTGCTTTACTTGTCCGATGACGCCGGCAACCAAGTGTTTACTAGAGCGGACATAGAGCCGTTTGCCAAAGACCTCTTGTCTCACCTCTTCAAGCTGATAGAGCAAGACACAAGCCCGCCGAAGCTGCAGGAAAACGAGTTCCTGATGCGATGCGTGATGCGGATCCTGATTGTCCTCAAGGACGGGGCCTCGCCGATGCTGGAGAATGTTCTGACCCACCTGGTGCTCATCACCAACGTCATGAAGCAAAACCCGAGCAACCCGCGGTTTTACTACTATCACTTCGAGGCCATGGGTGCGCTGGTCCGCTACTGCTCCGGGTCGAGCGAGGCGCTGTTCAATGAGAAGCTGTGGGAGCCGTTTCAGAGAATCCTGATGGAAGACGTGACTGGTACGTTGTGGTGGATGACCGGAAGGGTTCCTCGCTGGTGGTTTGTATTCTTTGGTGAGTACGCTGACGTGTTGCCAGAGTTTCTGCCCTATATCTTCCAGATTCTGGCGCAGTTGCTGGAGTCGTCGCCGACGGAAGGCTTGTCGGACAATTTCAAGGCTCTCCTAGCTCCGCTGATGGCGGCGCCCCTTTGGGAGACGCGAGGCAACGTGCCGGCCTGCACGCGTCTGCTGTCGGCGGTGATTCCTAGGGCGTCCAAGGTGATTGTCGAGGAGAACCAGCTGGAACCGGTTCTCGGCATCTTCCAGAAGCTGCTGGGCGGCAAGAAGTCAGAGCTGCTGGCCTTTGATATTCTGGACACCGTCGTGCAGTCTTTTGATGCGTGAGTTTCTTGAAACAAACCAATTCCTCCTTCGCTTCCCACCTTTTCTTCTGTCTCGACCCAAGGAAGGACGCTGACATTCTCCGTGTTACGGCAGGAAAACCCTGGACAAGTACTTTGACACAATCATTCAGCTGCTGTACAGAAAGCTTCAGGCGACGCCGCCCGACTCCCTCAAGCTGCGATTCGTGCGCTTCTACCACCTCGTCAGCGCCAAGCTGGAGGACGGCTTCGGAGCCGACTACTTCATCAAGCACTCGGACCAGGTGGACGAAAGGGCCTTCACCCAGGTCTACCCCGCGCTCGTGCTGGCCGAGACGGAGAAGCTAGCCAAGCCGGTAGACCGCAAGCTGGCGGTGGTGTCGCTGACCAAGACGCTCTGCGACTCGCAGGCCTTCGCCCACAAGTTCGCAAAGGGCTGGGCCAGCACCTGCAGGATCCTGCTCTCGCTGCTGACCAATCCGCCCGTCGTCGCAAAGGGCTCAGGGGGCGAGATCATCACCGAGGCTTCCGTAGACGACATCGGCTTCGGCCTCACCTTTACCGCCCTCAACACCTGCAAGCCCGCTACCAGAGACCCCTTCGCCGACATCACTGACGTCACCTCCTGGGTCAAGCGGTACATGGCAGCCGCCAATACGAGACACGGAGGTGCCATCGAGGGCTTCGTCTCCTCGCGTCTGACGCCCGAGATGCAGGCCGCTATAGCGCAGTATCTAGGTTAGACGTGGGGGGGGGGGGGAAATACGAATTCTAGCATGTGGGTTCAAAGCGTGTACGACAAATAAGGACGAGGATTTGCGGGAGGGACTCTCAGACGGATATTTTCCTCATTAGATGCCAAATGGATGATGGAGGGAAGTGATGGTTTTTCTTCTTCCCCTTCTCACGTTGATGGATGCAGGTGGAATAGCAAAGTGCCAGAATGGAGGTGATGTTGCATACCGACCACCTACCTCCCCATCTATAAACGTGTATGTATATAGGCATGCGTACCTTTGAGTAGGTAGGTAGGTAGGTAGTTGCGTAAACGCCCGTGAGTTGCCCAAGTCGCCAACCCAGGCACCGTATCCCAGTTGCCCATAAAGAACAGAAAGGGAAGAAGGAAACGACAAAGATGCTCCGATACAAAACATGGTAGGTAAGCTAGATTTCCACCGAGATACAAAAAAACAAGGGCTTCTTCGCCTTACCTCGCACCGATCCGACAACACGAAACGCCACTCCCCAGAAAATCAAGCCAAGGAAGGGGAAAGAAAAGCCTTGTAGTTGACCGTAAGAAAAGACACATGTACATATGCGAGAGAGAGACTATGGTAGCACAGCCGAAACTTGGATCCAGTCAAGCCTTGCCCGCCTTCTGGGCCCCATCGACAATGCGGCCAGCACTGCTATAGGTCCTACCGTCCAAACGGGGACGGGTCTGGGCCTGAGCGGTGCGGGGGCGCGGGGGCGGCGCGGGGGCTGCGCGTGGGGAGGCGAAGGGTATCGCCGTCGCGGTCGAATGGAGGCTGACGTGACTGCGTGACGCCGGCTTGTCGCTCGGCGGGTCGTGGCGGCTTGCCATGTAGGCCAGGGCTCGCTGGGCATTGAGCGGTAATGGAGCAACGTTGTCGGCGGTGACGGAGGCTGCATCGTCCGATTCGTCCTCTTCATCTTGATCATCATCTTCGTCTTGGTCATCATCTTCGTCGTCGTCGTCGTCGTCGTCGTCGTCGTCGTCGTCGTCGTCATCATCATCATCGTCATCGTCGGAGCTGTCGTCTTCGTCAAAGGCGCTGCGCATAGCCGTCGCGCCGGCCGCTTCCTCCCGTCTCCGCCTTTCTTCCTTCTCGCGCATGAGAGCGTCAAACCTGGCAATGGAGCTCAAGTTCTCCTGACCGGGGATGTAGATTTCGGCGCCCGGTATCTTGCCCAGCTGAAAGGCGCGATCGAGAAGAGTCTCTCCCGGGGCGGGCGGCGAGAAGGCATGGCAGACGGAAGCATCACCGCCGAAGCTGGCGTGACCGGGTCGTGGGCTGACGCAGCCTTGGATGAGCTCGTTGCCGTACTCGTCGACGGTAGTGTAGTGCTGCTCGGGAACGGAAAAGGGCATCTTCTGCGAAGCAAAATTGTGGCTGGATGGCGAGGAAATGTCGCTGGGGTTGGAACGCAGACTGGGCGACTCGGAGCTGAAGGTGGCCGGAGGAGTCGACTGGGTGGCCGTCGAGCTCCTGTGAGCTTGGCCGCGGCTGACGGGACGTGGGCAGTTGTCGTACGAGGTGCTATCGGCACCCTTGGCTGACAATATGAAGCGGGCCCAATCGTGCAGTGCAGGCTGGGGTCGATCATCGGGAGAGCGGAACCAGAGCGTCGTCGTGCCGGACTCTTTATTGGCCGAGATGAAGCCCGCAGCGCGAGTAGACCTGCGACGACGGTCTCGGTCGGAGAGAGTGACGACGAGTGTAGGCAGCAGAGGGCCCTGCTTTCGATTGGTCACCATCTGCACTTGACAGTCCAGGACGAAGCTAAGGGGCCATTGCTGGATGAGCTCGTCGTCGCCATCGTGGTCCTGTAGCAGGCATGAGCTGTGAGACTGATTCTTCGTTTCCGCCTCTGGGCCGTGATGCTTTACCTTTGTCTTGTAGACGGAAAGGCAGTATCCGTCCGAGCTGACGAGAGGCTTGGGCAGAGCGCGGCCGGGAATCAGACTGTGAGCAAAACTAGAGCTGCCCCGACGCGGCCTGGGAGTGACGGGAGTCGTCGAAGAAGAAGGCGGCCTGCCGACGACGACGTATCTCGACTGTGATGTTTGGAGCCAGTTAGAGGGTCGAATGGAAATGGGCAAGGAGACGAGACAGACGGACCTTCCACGCAGCGCGGCCCAGGATCTGGGTGCGATCAGGGGGGACCAGAAGGTGGCCGTCAAGACCGTCGTCGTCCATGGCCGAGGGTAAGGATTAGGTCACGGCATATCGCGAAGGGGATGGATCTACGGATACTATGCCGAGGGATGAGAAGAGAGAAGAGGAGAAGAGTAAGGAGAAGAGACGGGAAGGGGGGGAAGAGAAGTGTGCGTGCAGGACATGGAGATGAGAAGAGAGGAAGAGAGGAAGAGAGGAAGCGCGAGAGAGAGAGATATGGAGAGAGGTAGAGAGAGAGTGAGAGGTGTGTGATTTTATTATTCAGCTCCTCGTTTCCCCCCGCCTGTCTCTCGCTCTCGCTATCGCTCTGTCTCTCTAGCTCTCTTTCTACCAGTAGGCATGTTCTCGGCACAGCGGGCGAGCTAGGTAGGTAGGTATAGAGGAGAAGATGTGTAGACATTCAGACTACAGCACGCAGCCGGTAAGGGTACGCGCGCGGCTCGCGTCATCGGTGCATGTGTACCAGGTCGTCTCGCTGCCGTGATCAGGTAGAGGTCAGGTACGGAGTACGCACGGCTTACATACTGCTACATTTTTGGATGTGCGTGCGTGAGTGTGCCTTGGAAGCCATCGCCAACCTCCCTCTCTCTCTGTATCTACCTCTCTTCCTCTCTTACCCCCCCCCTCTCTCTCCCCCTCTCTTTCTCTCTCTCTCTGTCTTACACTTCTCACCTCTTGCTCCTCTCCCGTCTCTCTCTCCCTTTCTCTCTCTTTACTCATCTTGATCCCATATTATCCTCCTTCGTTATACTTGTCATACATCTCTCTCCATCTCCCAACCGCCGTCCGTCCCTGACAGGACTGCCCAACTACAGCTACCTACCTACCTAACCACCCTTAGCCGCAGCCAACTAGCCTCAGACAGCCAGCAAGACGCACAATACCACGTTCTATCGCCCGCATGGTTTATCGTCTTTTCTTTTCAGCCTCTTCCTTTTTCTCCCTCTTCTTTCCTTTTTTCTTGGAAACCGTCGGGCTCCTCCGTCGGGCTCCTCATCGGGCGCGAACGGTCCTCTCCCTCTCCCCCCTTTTCCCCTCTCTCCCTCTCATCTTCTTCCCTTCCCCCTTCTCCTCTCGTTAAGCCGACCTACTACCCCATCTAGGTATGTATAACTACTAGGTAGATGTCGAGTTAGATTATTACTCACCGCTAGATTTTTACCTCGACCTTAATTTCGCTTGGACCTTGGGGTTGTCTTTTCCATCTTAGCTCTTCTTCTTCTTCTTCTTCTTCTTCTTCTTCTTCTTCTTCTTCTTCTTCTTCTTCTTCTTCTTCTTCTTCTTCTTCTTCTTCTTCTTATACTTATATCCGTAGAGAAGCCGTGTAAGCCGAGGCTGAACTTCTCCACGTTGATCGTCGTGTTGCCCATCTTTCCCGGTTTCAACTGAAGTCTTCTTCGCCCCCCCCCCTTTTCAAACACTTCCGCTCGCTCGGCGCTTCTCTCTTCTTAAGCACAGGGGAGGGGATAAATCTCCTTCTTCGGGATACACCTTCGCCAAATAGGTAGGTAGTTACCGTGAATTATCACCGGTGAACAAACGAATCCCTCCTCAACTTGCAAAATCGAAGTCTGAGCGTCGCCCCCTGCATCAGCGCCTCGCGCCGTCTTCTAGAAGCCTCATGCGCCCCAAAATCGCTCACTTTGCTTTCTCATCGTTTTACTTTTTCTCTTCCTTCCTTTCTTTTCCCTCTTCTATTTTCTTTCCTCTCTTATTTTCTTCTTTCTTCTTCGTCCATTTTCTCCTTCTCCCCTTGGAAACGTCATTTTCCAGCCTCAAAGAGAGAGAAACTTGAAAGATCGACACACATATCCCCAGGAACCCGGAGAGAGAAACACTCACATACATAGCGAGTGAGAGAGAGAGATACAGAGATGGAGATAGAGATAGAGACAAATACAAGATGAAAAAAAAACACCACATAACGGCGTGTTACGCGTCACTAAACTATACCTCTACTCTCCTCATGATATGATAGGTCAGTCTTCTTCCCATTTAAATGGAAGCCATCGTCATTGGCCAGTCCTCATCAAACCTCGTACAAGAGAGAGAGTATCACCGTCGTCAAGCAATGTGTTGTAACACCAAGCACCCTCTGCCCCCGCCCTTCCCGCAGAAGAGCCGTTTCTGATATCGAAGACCTTAATTTACATACACGCACAGGCATACATGCCACCAACGGTCGCCTACTGCTACTATTGCTCCTAGATAGTTGTTATGTGTATATGGCATCGCTCTCACGTCTTCGGACACAAACTATGCGCTTTGCTTTCGCGCCCGCTCCTCAGGGAAGACTTTCATCGCTAGCCGGTAATATACATGCGACTCGAAAAGCCCCCCCTCTCCCCCCTTGGCCTTCCCGCTCCAACGCCATAAAACCCGTCCATAGCTTGAGGGGGGAAATTCCGCTGACTCGCCTGGCATCCCAAGAAACCGGCGGCTGAGGGTCCATTGCCAAGAAACCATACTGAGCCCGCTTCGGTTTCCTCCAGTATCGAATGCTTCCCGATCTCCGTCTCTCTCTCTCACCCTCTCTCTCTAAAAAAAAGTCTCTCCTTAACGTCGTCTACTAAGCCAAGAGAAAATCAACGACGACTTTGTTTTCCACCATGCCAATCGTCGTGGTAACATTCCCGCTTCATGTTTCTCCCTGATCCCTGCTCCCCCTTACGCCTCCGAGATGGAGCCTCTCCAGCCGTTCGACGGCTTCGGCTGTAATGACCGCAGCTCCATCATCTTTGTCTTGTTCGTCCATCTGTATGCCGGTCAGCCTCGACTGCCCCCCGTCCCTGGCTTTGAAACACTTACATCTTGACGTGACCGTCGTCTCCGCACGATGCCAGCATGCACGGGTCTACCGGGTTCCAACACACCGAATTGCACCGCGGCAGATGGCCCGCCAGTCTCTCGACCGCGACCCCAATGTTCTTGTGCCAGATAAAGACATAGCCGTTCTCGCTGCCGCTGGCCACAAAGCTTTCGTTGGCGCCGCCCAAAGCACTTCGTATCATGAACTCGCCGCCCTGGTGACCCAGGAACTTTTGCACCGAGTTTCTCGTCTCCAGGTCGATGAGCTGCGCTTCGCCGTCCTTCTTGTTGACCAGCAAATGGCGAGAATCCTGACTCATCGAAACCGACGTCGGCCGAGCCCCTACATCGAGTTGGTATTCGAGCTCCCGTGTGGCCGCTTTGTAGACGTAGATCTTGGTCGAGTCGTCGACGGCTACGAGCCATTTACCGTCTATGGAGCCGCACAGGTCTTGTACCCGGTGCTTCTTGTCCCATTCGATGCACTCGTCGTCTTCAACCTTGAAGCTGCATAGACTGTGCGTCTTGTCCAGCGATCCCAGCACAAAGGCCGAGCTGTCGGCTGACCACACACAGCCGCTGACGGGCTCGCTGAACGTCCGTATAACCTTGCGCAGCGTGCCAGCCTGCCCCAAAGCTGTTAGCAGCCATCACTCGTCGCCGGCCGCCGATAAGTACTCACCTGGGCGTCCCAAAGCCGAGCAACCTTGTCTTGCGAACAAGTGACAATCAGACTGTCGTCGGGACTCCATGCCAAGTTTCCTACACCAATCCCGTGCCCCGAGAGCGCGTTGACGAGGGTAAACGTTTTCGTCTCCCAGATCATAACGTTCTCTCGACCCCCGCCGGCTGCAAGCTTGGATCCGTCATTGGAAAATTGTACTTGCCACGCCTCGCCAACGAGGTCGGTCAACTCGATGGCCACCTCGGTTGGGAAGCCTCGCTTGTCGCAGTAATGATCGGAGTAGAGGGACGGCGGGGACGCGGCTGTATGATATAGGCATGTGTCGATTTGTCTCTGCTTCACCTGCTCGAGCAAGACGGCTAAGCGGTGCTCAGGCAGCATGACCGACGGAGAGATACAGCCTGGGTCGCGCAAGTCAGTGACGGAACGGCGGGGATCGAAGAATAAAAACGCACGAGACAGTTGAGATAGCAGTTGTCTGCGAGACTGGCCACCTGCACCGTCCCAATTGGCCTTGGCCATGAGGTCTTCGGCAGAGCGACACATAAGTAGGCTCGACAGGAAATGAAGCTTGCCCGTGTCCTGGTACAATGGCGTCAGCTCCGTCCGCAGAACCGTGAGCGCGCGGCTGGTATCCCTCTGCTCTAGCAGCTCGAGAAACTTTTGCTGTCGTAGCCAAAACTTCATCACGTTACGATCCGAGCTCGCCGCGAGCACGAGACCATTTCCCCCACCGCGTCCGTCCGACATGCCAGCACCAGACAATAGCTTCTCGGCCTCGACCCACGAACCCTCCAGGACGGCGGACCGAAAGGCGGCCACGGTGGGGCTTTCCAGGTCAAACCCACTATCACGGCTGACGCTCTCAGCGGCCGCCTGGTAGCCCATATCAGACAAGGCTTGGATCAGGATGCGAGTCAGCTCCTCCCGGTCGTGGCCGAAGTAAGTCGACGGCTGCGGCTCCGAGTCGGGCGGGCTGTGCTTGTCACCGGTGGAGGAGGAACCGTTGGTAGCTGCGGTTGACTTTTGAGCTCCATTCGTGACGCCCGCATGCTGAGTCGTCGACCCATTAGACCGAGACGCCAGGTGGCCGTTGGGATGGCCGGACGCGTCGGCGTCTGCCGGCATGGCTGCGCTGTCTCGTCGCCTTCGTTTCGAGGGATGGAGAATTGGAGGTACTGCGGCGGTGGTGGGCCGGACAGCCGACGCTGGGGGCGACTGGGGGCCCAAGGACCGCCGACGTCTTCCGAGGATCTGCGGCGGCGGGCTTGACGTCGGGAGAGCTCTGGCTATGGAAGTTTCTATATTCGCAATAGCCGTGACTCCGGACGAGGCCCGTTGATCGTCTTCAAGTGTCGTGGGCGGGGTTCTCGCAGGGATGGCAGCACTGGACGAGGAGTGCGAGGCGGCCGGATCGTCGATGTGACCACGGGAATCGGGAGGTCGCTCCACGTCGACCTCTCCGCGGCCCGGAACCGCGGTGGGATTCGGCTTTGGCTTCGAGACGAGGCTTTCGGCTACAAGCCAAGCGACCGGCGAGGGCAAAGGCCACGACCGGGACCGTAGAAGTCGGTGATTGTGCTTGGCCGCCGGTCTGGAGACGACGTCGGCTCACGGAGGGAGGGAAGTTCATGTGATGGGATAATGGGCCAGATTCGGTCGAGCCGGAACAACCGCTACTGATAAGAGCCGTGCCCACTGAAAGAGGGGGGGGGAAGAAGGGGAGAAGGGTGAAACGCTGGAGAGAAGCAGTGATTTGCTGCCGTCCGTGTTGAAGTGAACGATGAGGGCGGTTGTTCGTCGAGAGAGAAAGCAGTTGAAGTGGTAATAGGTAAGCGCACCCCTCTCGGACTTTTGGGGGAACGTGCGTACCGACTACAAACATGCAGCACGGATTATTTGCGGACGTGGCGTATCCGATACCAGCATCCTACAGGGGAGGGGGCAACGAGAGCGGGCCCTGGAGTCACCTGTTACTGAGTGCTACTAAACTCCGCCCCTGAAAGACCCGGGGCCAGCATCGAAGACCGGGTAGGTCGACGGTACAGGATGGATGGACGGACGATGCAGTGGTCAAGTGAGTATTCTTTGCCAGCTGTCATCAGATGGAGTCTACGCGTCTGCATGCGGGAGCACCACGTCGAGCCCGTCCTTGGAGAGATGACGTCTCGTCGCGTCTCGCCTCGCCCTTGTCTCGTGTCGCCTCGACCCTGCAACAAGCAGACGGCAGCGACTAAACCCCGCTTCGGCCGCGAGCTGAGTTGTTGGCCAAATGGGCATCAGATGATACTAGGGTGGGTAGAAGCCTGAGTAATAGGTAGGTAGGTAGGTAAGTTCTTAGAATGGAACCCGTATGTATGCATTGCCTTCCTGTGTGGCGGATGGCTTCCCCGTTTGAAGATATAGCTGCCCTCTGTAAGACCGTAAGGCCCGCATTCGAGGGACAGTCACGTGTCAGCAAGGTGCGTTATCAGTTATCACCTATCAATACCTATCATCCTCACGACGACCACAGCTGCGCCACATCGTCCTGCCACACACACGCACTTACATAGCCTTGGCGCCTCCGATTATCCTGACTCCTCCTGGTTCTCTGATGCGAGGAATGCTGACTCAGGCTTTCTCTCCGCCACACGTGGCTTATCTGCCCCGTTCCAGGCTTCAGCTACTGCTCATTAGGCCTCGCGACTGGAATCAAAGAAACTCGACCACATGTCCGTTTCCTGCGAATACTCGCCGCCACGCTCTTCACGCTGAAACTAGCCTTTGAAGTCTTGCTGTGAGCTTGAAGAGAGAGCTCGGGGAAAGCAAGAGAGGGAGAGAGAAAATATCGCGAATATCGACCGCGCGTATCGATCGAGACCCGCCCTCGCTGTCCTTCTCCTCGCGGCACCGCTCAACTGTCTGCGCCGTCTAGCGGCATTCCCCAAGCCTAAGGAAGGCCCAGTAATCTGCATATCGAATTCAGAATGAGCGGTTCTCTGGCTACGCCGGGAGGCATCTCGGATCCCGCCCTCATCCAGTGAGAAGCCCCTTCTTCGTGCCCATTAGGTGCAGACCACTGACCCCATCGTCATCCGCAGACTCGTCAACAAGCTTCAAGATGTCTTCGCCACCGTTGGCGTCAATAATCCCATTGATTTACCGCAAATCGCCGTTGTCGGTAGTCAGTCTAGCGGCAAGAGCTCCGTGCTCGAGAATATCGTCGGCCGCGACTTGTGAGTCGACACTGGTGTTTCCCCAAATGACGACTCCCTGACAATCTCAAGTCTCCCTCGAGGCTCTGGCATCGTGACGCGTCGTCCGCTTGTCCTGCAACTTATCAACCGGGCCGCCCAGTCGAACGGCGTCAAACCAGAAGAGGTGTCTACAGCCAACGACAAGGCAGCCAATTCAGACGAGTGGGGAGAGTTTCTTCACATCCCCGGGCAGAAATACTTTGACTTCACCAAGATTCGCGAAGAAATCGCCCGAGAGACGGAAGCCAAGGTGGGCAAGAACGCCGGCATATCTCCAGCCCCCATCAACCTGCGAATTTACTCTCCCAACGTCCTTACCCTGACCCTGGTCGACCTTCCCGGCCTGACCAAGGTTCCCGTTGGCGATCAGCCGCGTGATATCGAGCGGCAAATCAGAGAGATGGTGCTCAAGTATATCGGCAAGTCCAACGCCATCATCCTGGCCGTGACGGCGGCCAACATCGATCTGGCCAACTCGGACGGCCTCAAATTGGCGCGCGAGGTCGACCCCGAAGGCCAGCGGACCATTGGTGTTTTGACAAAGGTAGACCTGATGGACGAGGGTACCGACGTTATCGACATCCTCTCCAACCGCGTCATCCCCCTACGGCTAGGCTACGTCCCCGTCGTCAACCGCGGTCAAAGGGATATAGACAACAAAAAGGCCATCAACGTGGCGCTCGAGGCGGAAAAGGCCTTTTTCGAAAATCACAAGGCATATCGGAACAAGAGCTCGTACTGTGGCACGCCCTATCTTGCTCGCAAGCTCAACCTCATCCTGATGATGCACATCAAGCAAACGCTCCCGGACATCAAGGCGCGCATCTCCAGCTCGTTGCAAAAATATTCGAGCGAGCTCGAGAGCCTGGGCCCGTCTATGCTGGGTAACAGCGCCAACATTGTGCTCAACATCATCACCGAGTTCACCAACGAATGGCGCACCGTTCTTGACGGAAACAACACGGAGCTGTCGAGCACGGAGCTGTCAGGAGGCGCTCGTATCAGCTTCGTCTTTCACGAGCTCTATTCCAACGGCGTCAAGGCACTGGATCCTTTTGACGTGGTCAAGGACGTCGATATTCGCACCATTCTCTACAACTCGTCGGGCTCCTCGCCTGCGCTATTCGTCGGCACCACGGCTTTTGAGCTCATCGTCAAGCAGCAGATCAAGAGACTTGAGGACCCGAGTCTCAAATGCGTGTCGCTCGTCTATGACGAGTTGGTGCGCATCTTGTCGCAGCTCCTGGGCAAGCAGCTCTACCGTCGATACCCTCAACTCAAGGAAAAGATGCACGGCGTCGTCATCGGCTTTTTCAAGAAGGCCATGGAACCGACGAACAAGCTTGTGCGCGACCTCGTGTGCATGGAAGCCTGCTACATCAACACGGGTCACCCGGATTTCCTCAACGGTCACCGCGTAGGAGCCCGCCGGCCCTTAAGATGATAAAGTACCTCTGCTAACAGATGCAGGCCATGGCTATCGTCAACGAGCGCCATAATCCGGCGAAGCCGGTGCAGGTCGATCCGAAGACGGGGAAGCCGCTTCCGTCCGGCTCGACACCCGCCAGAGCCGGCAGTCCGACGGCTTCCGAAATGGACGTCGGCAACTCGGGCTTCTTTGGCAGCTTCTTCGCCGCCAAAAACAAGAAGAAGGCGGCCGCCATGGACGCGCCGCCGCCAACGCTCAAGGCCTCGGGCACGCTGTCGGAGCGAGAAAACATCGAGGTCGAAGTCATAAGTAAGCAGTAGTCTCAGAACCAAGCTGGACAAGCTGCTAATGGCACAGAACTGCTCATCTCGTCGTACTACAACATTGTCAAGCGCACGATGATCGACATGGTACCCAAGGCCATTATGCTCACGCTCGTTCAGTACGTTTACTTGATGGCGGATCATGAGACGAGACTGACAAAGTCGGGCAGGTTCACAAAAGATGAGATGCAACGCGAGCTGTTGGAGAACATGTACCGAAACGACAACGTAGATGACCTCCTCAAGGAAAGCGACTTCACCATCCGCCGACGGAAAGAATGTCATCAGATGGTCGAGTCGCTCTCCAAGGCGAGCGAGATTGTCAGCCAAGTACAGTGATGGACGACAGGCTTGTCCCGCAAGGGAGGGGGTTTGTTTTCTTCGAAAGGGCAGCTTTTCTCTCCATTTCTTCTTCGATACCAAGGCTGGGCTTCCCTTTCTTTCTTTCTCTCTTCCTCCATCTCTCTGTCTCTCTGTCTCTCTCTCTCTCTCTCTCCCTCTCTCTCTCCCTCTCTCCTTTATTCATTCGCAGATCTTAGAGTAGACGAACGTAATGCGGGTCTTTTCATGTTTCCCCTTCTTCTATTGTTGGAGAGGGGAAAGGGGTGTGTGTGGTGCGGAATTCGTCTGGCATGATACAGGATTACGAGAGTTGTTTCGTTTGCGAGACTTTTGAGTGTGCTTGCTTGATGAGTTGTAGTCTTGTGAGAGTGTATGTCCATCAACAAGGCTTGAGTTGTTTGTATCTATCTGATAGGAAGCGTCTCTTCTGATATTTACATTCTTTTCAAGATGGTCGACTTATTCAAAGATTGGAGCGAAAGGCACGGTCGAGGACAAAGCCGCCGTTCTCGACACGATACTGCTTCCCGCTTTCCCACCCGAGCCATCTGCGCAGCAGCTCTTCACCGCCGGAGTTGAGAGGCAAGGGGACGTGATCGTAGCCCGGTCTAGGGACGGGATGGGACGGAGAAGTTGGAGCGGGCGGTAACAAGGGGGAAAGATCCAGATCGACAACGGGTGACAAGGAACCCTCACGCTGAGCGTCAGTCTCGAGCTCTTGAAAATCCAAGACGGGAACGCAACAAGCATCCGAGCCGTCAAAGACCTTTTCCCAATGTTTCCTATCGTGAGATCGGAAGGCGGACTCCATCTCAGCGCGAAGACGAGGCCAAGCCTTCCGATCCATCCTCTTCTCGTCATCCCAACCAGACAGACCAAGAAGACGAACGAGCTCGGAAAAGAAGCGCGACTCGATGGCACCAACGGCCATGTAGAGTCCGTCCGAAGTCTCGTACGTGTCGTACCAGGGAGATCCGCCGTCGAGCATGTTACGGCCGCGGTCTGATCCGCCCAGGGGAGGGGGCATCTTGCGCGATATGCGGGTGAAGGTTCCGAGGTAGCGCGCGCCGTCTACCATGTTGGCCTCGACAACCTGTCCCGACCCTGTTCTCGACCTGTTGAGCAAGGCGAGGAGGACGCCGAGGACGAGCGTCGCGCCTCCGCCTGCGAAGTCGCCTAGGAGGTTGAGCGGCGCGTAGGGCTTTTCGTGGGCCCTGCCTAGAGCGCTGAGAAGGCCGCTGACGGCGAGGTAGTTGATGTCGTGGCCCGCCATGTCCTTGTACCGACCCGTTCGCCGAAAGCCGGTGAGGCGAGCGAAGACGAGCTGGGGACGTAACTTGCGCAGCGTATCGGGTCCTAGACCCTTCTTTTCTAGAACGCCTGGCCGGTAGGGATCGATGAGGACGTCGATTCCGGCCCGGACGATTAGGGTACGGATCAGCGCCGCTCCTCCGTCTGTGCCGATGTCGACCGTCATCGACGACTTGCCCCGCGCGAGCATGTCCGTGGCTGCCGTCGCTTCGCTTCCGGGACGGTCGATCCGGAGGACCGTCGCCCCGCAGTCGGCGAGGAGCATTCCCGCAAAGGGCCCTGCATCAGTACCAAAGAAAACAGGTGAAGAGAGTCAGCTAGGATATCTCTTGATCTTGGTGTTTGGGACGCTGTTGTCCTTGTTTCGTACCCGGAGCGAGGCCCGCGAACTCTAGCACCTTGATTCCCTGCAGAGGCGCAGCCATCGAACTGATGTGAAGACGAGGTAGGATGAAGAGTTGGAGGCCATGGTTTCACCTGGTTGTCTCCTTTATCGCCTCGACCGTCTGTTATCTCGGGCCTCGGCCTCGGTTGAGGATGATGCTTTATTAGTCAGTCAGGACAATGATGTAAGTGCGGAGAGAAAAGGGACAGAAGGTCGGCCCGAACCGCGCAGCACGTTTCCGTACCAGGGGGTGGGTGGCTCCCGAGCTTGAGGAGAGTCAACGCCAGAGAGAACTGTTGGAACACAAACGTAGTATAGACGCATAGAATGGCATAAATCCTGCAAATAGCATCCCGTAGGTGCTGTGTTCTTACATTGAGGGAAAAGGCATCAATCGAGGAGACCGAACGTGCCAGCCTTCTTATTAAGACGGAGTCCGTTACCGGTTTGGACAGAGGACGAAAGCTGTGGAAGGGCTGAATGAGAAGACCAAGCAGGAAGATGAGCTGATTCGAAAATGAAAGACCTGGTGAAGAGGCAGAACATAGGACAAAACAGGATAAGAGAATAAGGGACCTCGGGAAGTGCTATCGAGGGCTGACCTGATAAACGGCAGAAGAGGATAAACCACTATAGAACCCATGGAAGCATCAGATGATGATGTGCAGGTAATTTGGGAGGCGGAGGCTTCATGTAGAAGAATGGCTGAAGAATCAGGTTCGACGGAGATGACAAGCGTATGTAGGCGAGACCCCAACTGAACAGGCACCCCTAGGTAGTCTGTTTGGGGGAGGCGGGTAGATGGGCAGACATGGGAAGGGAGGCGGGTGAGTGGACGTTCGATTGAACGGAGCCCATGCATCCTGGGCAGCTAGAAAAGGGGCATCCGTACGGATTCGACCCGCTGCCCTTTTCCACAGCTGGACCACCCCGAGTAGAGGTAGTATAGGATGGTAAATAGGTAGGTACCCAGGCAAGCGTGCACATATCCAACTGCTACCTACCTACGGAGTACTCCTATAAAAGACGCCCTCACCCCCTATTCTCTCCTCCTCCTTTCTCTCCCCTCAGTCTCCGAATCTCTCACTTACTCAACAAGTCCGCGTCTGCAACAAGTCTTATCCGCAGGGTATCGCGTCTGTGTATCCGTATATATGTCGAACGCCACGCGGCTCTGGCACTCGATGGTAAAGACTCCTCCGTCAGATGCTCAGACCATCGGCCTATACATGGCATTGCGAGCAACAGGATAAAGGGATTGGCGGGATTCATGCACGAACCTAAATTCAACGACTTGTCCTGCCTTGTCCAGGCCGGACTCCCTTGCTCTTCTGCTCTGATGTATCCGTACATAGACATACGCAGCATCTATTCGCACAGCTGCCGATACCATTCATCACAAAGCTCCCTCCAGCATTGCTCATACACACGTACAAGCAAGAAGAGCTCATCGCCAAACAGCAAAGACACATACATAACCGCAAACCCCCTATCAAAAACTCACCACATGGCCGCCTGATCGGCATCAAACCGAGACAACTCCTTGCCCGCATCCTCGAGGTCCTTCTTCGCCTTCATGCGCATGTAAAAGATGGGACAGTCCTTGCTGCTGCAGATGACCTCGCAGTGCATACTCCCCTGACACCTCTGGCACTGAGTCCAAAGCCTACCGAACCGGACCTCGAGATCGGAGACGCGGTCCAGCGTCCGCTTGTAAAGTTCGCCGACGCGAGGCCCGCAGTCGGCGCACACCGCACCCTCGCTCTCGTGCTTTCCCGTCAGGGGCTTCTTGCAGCCCATGCACGTCTGTGTCTTCTTCGCGAAGCGCATCAGCCCGCCGATCGTCGGCGCCGCCACCGATATCGTCCGCGTGTGGTCGCCCGTCAGCAGCTGCCTCGCCTTGGCCTCGCCCAGGATCGGCTCGAAGATGCGTCCCAGGGGCTTGGCCAGCTGGTTGTCGAGGTAGTACTTGGTGTCGATCGGCACGTTGTTCTCCAGAACGTAAATCGGGTCTTCTGACTTTTCAAAGTTCTTTGCTCCCGCTGCGCCGCGGACCATGACGTAGGCTACGCGGTCTCCGAGTCCCGGCGCCGATCCGGCGTCGCGCTTCTTCATCCGCTGTGCGAGCTCGACGTGTGCCTGCTTGGCGGTGTAGTCGTCCTTGGTCAGTGCTTTGGTGATGACTAGCTTTGACATGTCCATCTTGTTCTGCAGCAGGTCTGCGATGGTCTCCTTGACGTAGCTGTCGATAACCCCAGAGGTTAGCCATCAGAGCGTGAGAAAGCAGCAACGGGTAACTCACTCCTGCGCCCCTTGAACGTCCCTCTCGATGAGAATCATGCGCAGTACCCTCTCAATGACCGTCTGCACCATCAGGCAGTTGTCTCGCCGCACCGTCTCGATGCCTTTGGTGTCCATCTTGTCGTACTTGTCCGTCTGCGTCCAGTACAGCCCCGCGTACCTCTTCTTGTTGATGAGCAGGTAGGGAAAGTACACCTTTTCAAACTCGAGCTTGATGGGCTTGACGAACTTGGCAGACACGTACTGGGCTGCCTCCTCACCCAGCTTCATCGCCTCGGCCAGCTCCTTGGTGCCGAACTTGACCATGACTGAGTCCGTGTCGCCGTAGATGACCTGCGCGTCGTGGCTGTAGCCGTTGGCAATCTTGAACCGGTCCTCCACCTCGGCCTTGGTCCGCTCAATCATCTGCCGTCCGAAGCTGGTCGTGCTGCTGGCAATCTGCAGGCACGGCAACTTCCCCGTCGTCGCACCCGTCAGACCGTAGACACTGTTGGCGCTGACTTTGAGAGCCAGCTGCCGGCCGTTGAGCACCGCCTTCCGGAAGGGATCTGTCGCCTGCGCCAGCTCCCGCTTGGCCTGCTTTCGCGCCGATAGCAGCTCCTCGAGAATCTGGGCGAGGAGCCCCTTTCTCTGCTTGACCGTGACGAACATGTCGCCGTTTGGCGTCACGATGTAGTCTTCGTCTTTGACGAGCCCCAGCGGCTCGATCGATTTCTTGTCCAGCAGCGTCGTGTAGCAGAGATTGTGCGCCTGGATGATGCTGGGATACAGCGAGGCGAAGTCGAGTGTGGCGATGGGCACGTCGTAATAGCCGCGCGTCGGCTCGATGACCGTCGCACCCTCGTACTGCTCGTCCGACTTTTGCGACTTGAAATTGGGAATCACCAGCTTCTGCTCCAGCGCCTTTCGGAACAGCTGGCTGACGAACTTGATCTGCTGGCCGCGAGACAGCAGAAAGTTGAACGGCACCCCCGTGACCCTAGCCATCTCGGTGTAGTTTTCGAGGCATGATAGCTTGTCCATCAGTCTCTGCGGGAGGTAGGCGTCCTTGAGGCAGTAGAGCGCCAGGCGCCGGCGCGACTCGGGCGTGCCGTTGAATAGCTCGGTGATCATCGTGTGGTGGACGTCCTCTTTCTGCTCGCCCAGAAAGTGCGCGCACACAGAGTTGAGGGTGTAGCTGCGGAGATGATGGTCGCGCTGCACCAGCTGTAGGAGATCCAGCTGCAGCCGTCCGTTGGTGTTTGTCTCCTTGGTGTCGCGGTTGCCGATCTGCTTGCTGGAGAAGTTGGTCTCTCTGACGCGGGACTTTTCGTTGAGGATGCGAGACCAGTACTCGAAGCCGCTGACCTTGAGGTGCTTGGCGCGGTCAAGCAGATAGGGGAAGTCGAAGTTGGAAATATTGTAGCCGATGATGATGTCCGGGTCGACTTTGAGCAGGAACTGCTGCCAGGCGCTGAGCATCTTGTCCTCTTTGGCGAAGTCGAGGATCTGCGTGGCGACTATTGGGCTCGTAGTGTCGAGGCAGAAGACGTTGCGAATAAAGGGCTTCTTGTCCCCGTACCGAGTGACTACGTTGGCGATTTGTATGACGGGATCGTGATTGGCTTCGGGAAAGATTCCCTTGCGACCAGCGCATTCGATGTCGAAGGAGAGGATACGTAAGGGGGCCATCTTGGCCCACTCGCCGTCTGGCTTGTGCGCAATGAGATCGAGGTAACAGACTTCAGCCTCGATCTGACAGTTGGACTGTTTATACTGCTCGGGAATGAGTTTGTACTTGGTGGCCGGGGCCTCGACCCACGACATGCCCTGGATCTGCTCGGTGTCAGCGCCGGGCCGGGCTCCGAAGCGGATGAAGTAGAGTTTGAACAGACCTGGCAATCAACCATGAAGCGAAGAACATATTGGATATTGTCGTATGTCATTACGCCGTGTTCTTGCGCCTTCCATAAGCCTTTCCAATCGGCGTTGCCGCCCTCAATGGTGCTTCGCACTTTGGGTATGAATTTGGGGTCGGTGACGGTGATTTTGAGAAAAGGACTCTTCTTGTTGCCATTGAAGCCATAGATGTTTTCGCGTGGGCACATAGAGATGGAGTGAATAGCAGGCTGATGCTGGGCGATTTGACTCTCGAGGTACGTCTGGTAGGCTTTTGCATCCTGGGCCTTGAACATTGGGGGCGCAGGGACGTAGAGGTAGTGCTTGAAGTCGGTGACATGTAATAGAACCGAGTATCCCTGTTGCGATACTCCAAAAAGCTTGACGGTGGCTTTTCCCCCATGCAGCGTGCCCTCCTCGGCGTCGATGGACTGGAAACATAGGGAGTCGCGATCCGGAGCAAAGCCAGAACATGGCGGGCGCTCCCAAACCTGGTCCTTTTCGGCATTGTTTCGCCTCAAGTCTGACATGTCCTGGCTCAGCTTCTCAAGAACCTCGGACTCAAAGGCGCTCTTGACCTGGCTGGAGCCGGGATTGGCGCGCTGAGAGCCGGAGAAGCGAGCGGCGGATGATGAGGAGAAGACATCAGACTTATGCCGCTTTGGAGACATGGGGATGTTGTTTCGAGATCCGGCATCGGCCAGCACCCGCTTCTGGGGGAGGACGGCGCTGGCCATGGCGAGCTGTAGAGAATTGATGAGTGGATGGATGGTTTAGATGGCACTTAGAACAGACGCGACGAGAGACGCGACTCTGACGTGGGACATAGAAAGGTTCACGTGATACGCGCTGCGGATGCGCGTTAAGAGGTGCTTGTCCAAAGAGGTGCTGCCCCAGCCACAGATACTTACCAGGTATCCGAATGGCTTGCCGAGGCTGACGTGACGCACACACTCCTCTCTCCACTTCAGGTGGCTGAACAGGAAGTCCCACGAGGCGGCTCCCCTTTTCTTCCCACTCATCTGTACCAAGTTTTTTTGCAATACACACACGGTGGACGACATACTGTACACCTGATGACGACTTTCGTAATCATGCGGCTCCAAGACACCTCTCCCCTAGATTCCTGCCTCACACCTCCCTCTCACCTTGAGACTGTGGCTTTGCGTCAACGCCATCTCGAAAGAGAGCAAGGCCGGACCTTCGTTCTAAATAAAAACATCAGACGCTCATAAACAAGCTGGTTCACTGACGCGTCACAAAAGAAAAAGCACATGCCATCTAAAGAAAAGGGCCAGCGAATAATATCCCCCGCTGCATCTGCACAGCCGCCTGACGCACTCCTCAGCCCTCTTCGCAGTGCGTAATCTCGACATTCCTTCTTCTTCCGTCTCTCTGGGAAAGAGGGAGACACAGTCTTTCTTTCTTTCTTTCATTCTTTCTTCTGGTCCTTATTCAAACCTCTTTCCTCGTCCGTCATAATGGCCTTCAACGACCGCCTCAAACCGGACCGCTACAACGACGACGACCGCCTCCGCGACCCTGCTCCATCTCCTTATCACGCCGCTCACTTTCCCACATCACCACACTCGACGCCGGCTCCTTCATTCCACTCGGTCGATCCCGTGCGCCCGCCTCCGCCTTCCCAGACGCCACGACTTTATGGTGATCAGCCTCCACGATTGGGCCACTCGCCGTTCGTATCTGTCTTCGACGACCCCGTCCACCTCAACAAGCCGGGGCCGTACGGAGCTTCCTCGTCCTCGCCGGGGCTCTACCAAGACACCAGCTACTATGGCCCAGGCCCTTCACCGGGGCCGCACATGGCGGAGTCGATACCGCTGCAAGATCATCCGGCTTCTTCCAAGAACGACGGCGTGACGGATCATGTGTATGATGCGCTGGGTCCCGACGGTAATGCGAGGCCACCTTCGCGTAGACGCAGCAAGGGCAAGATCCGCATCGGCGAGCTCGGCATGTTTGGCGCCAACAGAAAACGCATTCCCTGGGTCGTCTACTTCTTTACCGTCATCCAGGTTGCCGTCTTTGTCGCCGAGATCGTCAAGAACGGTACTGTTCCTCTTCCCTGACCCCTCTATCACAGCTCCCTCTAACGTTGTTGACCCACAGGCATTCTGACGGGATCGCCTATCATGATCAAGCCTCAGTTCAACCCCATGATTGGACCGTCGACGCAGGTCATGATCAACATGGGCGCCCGCTTCGTCGCCTGCATGCACAACGTCCCAGAGATACAAGGGTCCACCATACCTGTCCTCTTTCTCTGCCCCAACGCCACGAGAAATGACCAGACATGTTCACTTTCTGAGGTCTGCGGCTTCGGCGGCGTCCCGAATCCGACTTTTAACAACGCGACCCAGACTCCCGAGCCTAACCAGTGGTTTCGCTTCATCACGCCGATATTCATGCACGCCGGTCTCGTCCACATCGGCTTCAACCTGCTTTTGCAGCTCACGCTCGCCAAAGAGATGGAGATGGCCATCGGACCCATGCGCTTCTTCCTCGTCTACATGAGCGCTGGCATCTTTGGTTTCGTTCTGGGTGGCAACTTTGCCGCACCTGCGTTGCCTTCGACGGGCGCCTCGGGCTCCCTCTTTGGCATCATCGCCTTGGTGCTCCTAGACCTCCTTTACTCTTGGAAAGAGCGTCGAAATCCGGTCAAGGACTTAATGTTTGTCGTTCTCGACATGGTGATATCCTTCGCCCTGGGCTTGCTGCCTGGCCTCGACAATTTTGCCCACATTGGCGGATTCATCATGGGACTGGCGCTGGGTATCTGCGTTCTCCATTCACCCAACTCTCTACGAAAGAGATTGGACAGCGGCACGCCCTACTCTGCCGTTCTTCCGGACAATGGCGCCGCAGCGCCGCAGCCACTCAAGGGGCCCATGGGCTTCTTCAAAGGACGCAAGCCCCTCTGGTGGATATGGTGGATCGTTCGGGCGGCCGTCCTCACCGTTGCCATTGCCGTCTTCATCGTCCTTCTTAATAACTTTTACACGACACGGTCCCGTTGTGACTGGTGCAAGTACCTCAGCTGCATTGTGGGTGATTTCTTTGTCTTCCTTTCTTATTTTCTTGCCGCGTCGGGCAGAGGCTAACTGATGGAACAGCCTGTCAGCAACTGGTGCGAATTGGGGACAATTCGTCAGGAGACCACCTGAAGATGAGGTTTCGGGCCGCACGATCATCTTTAGCGAGGCGTTTTTTCTTGTATCTGTCGTTTTTTTTCGATGAAGCATGTCACCGCATAGACTTTCATATATACAGCTGTAGGTATTCCACAGTCCATGGTTTCGATATGTGCGATGCCGCTGGAGCAGAGACGAGATGGGGTCCGGAACGCTGAAAGGAAGTTTGGAGATGGTCAAAAAGAAGCCCTATTATTTCCCCCGTCTGCTCTCCGTCTCTGACGTCGTCTCTGACGGTTTCGACTCCGGTCTCCAATTGCCGGTCAAGACATCCCCAATCTGCTCCATGATAAGATGACCCAAACCCTTTCCCTCCTCGTAACTCTTGCGAAACTCCTCTGCGCGTTTCTGTCTCCAATCGCGACTCTCGCCACCCATCCACAAATCGTGCAAGAATCCTCCTTTCTGAGCTTGATCGCCACTCTGCTGTTGTTGTTCCTTGAGAACCTGCTGCGTCCGCTTCGCGCCTTCCGGCAAGTCGGTAAACGAGGAGAAGCGACGGCCGAGTCTTCCCCAGACGGACTCCCCCGTGTATTCCCAGGCTAGGTGGTTCGTCGCTAGCGAGAAGGTGCCGAAGAGGACGGCGAAGCGAAGGTCGAGACGGCGAGGGGGTAGGAGGATTGCTAGTGGAGTTATTATCGCGCCGGCGATGGCGGCTTTGTGTAGGAAGGGGTCGCGGGCGGGGAGTTGTTGCTGTGGTTGGGCCATTTGGGGAGTAAGGAGGGGGGGTTGTCTGTGATGTTGAAATTTGGAGGTGAACTGCTAGAGTTGAAGTGAGGTTGGTTATCTGGGACTGGGAGTGACTGTGAGAATACTATGGGTGAGATTTCTTTTGGTCGATGACGGTGTAATGTATAGGGTAGGTGTCTAGTCTGTTGTCGACGATGGTGCGTCTCCCTATGACAGCCATCAGTTACGATGTTCGTCCACATGTACGAATAGTGTAATCTGCTTCGTAGTTGTGAAAAATGCGGGAGCGAGGAGATGATCAACAGGTGGAAGAGAGTGTTTCGAAGCTGGGGGACGATCCTTCGCTCGCAGCATCGTATAAATGACGTCGACTGATATCTACCTAGCTGGCCACGCTTCACCACCACCACCAAGAGAATGGTATTGATCCGTGAATAAACCGAGTTGAGAGACAGAAGCCAAGTATCTCGCATGTACGGATGCAACGGTAGAGGCCAGCCGTGTTGCACAGTAAGGTCGGATCCAAGGATGCACTTCTAGTGCGGCTGACCCTTGAATCTTAACCGACAACCCGCATGTCACCCTCAGCAAGCGTCCTGAATCCCAAGATCTGAAAAGAAAGGGTTCAAATCTCACTCTCTCCTCATCCTGATCAATCATGGATACCGTCTTCCAGCCTGAGCGCCTATTCGATGACATCGGCCGCTCATACGGTTCAGCCTACGGCGCCAACCCGGGCCTGGATAGTCTTCTGGCCCGCGTAAGCCAACATGTCAGCTCCGATGCCTCCGTTCTCGACGTCGGCTGCGGAACGGGACATCCGGTTTCGGCATACTTTGCTGAAAAGGGCTGCGCCGTAACTGGCGTTGATATCTCTCAGGTCATGGTTGACCTTTGCCGGAGTAAGATCAAGGGCACCTTCATCAAAGCCGACATGACCACCTTTGAGCCAGAGGGGAAGTTCGATGTTGTCCTCGCCATTTTCTCCATGCTGCAGATGCCATACTCGTCCGTCTGGTCTATGGTATACAGACTGGCCTCGTTCTTACGTCCGGACGGCCTCCTTTGTCTTGGGACGTTGACTGCTGAATTCGTGCGGAGCGCAGTTGACCATCATGTCAAAGATTCATCAGAGGATTATATCGAGGAAGTTTACGTCCAATTCATGGGAAAGACGGAGCCTATCACTGCCCTGAGTGAAGCTGCCTGGCTTCGTATCGTGAAGCAGGCTGGCCTATCCATCATATCTACCGAGCATGATGCCGTGCAACCAGACCATCCAACAGCCCTCGAAGAGAAGACATTCTTCATCGTCGCCCAACGTCGAGACTTACATCCTCTGATGGGCCCTTACCCCTTGCCCGTCCGGCCTCCAGCGCCGCATCGTCTAGACCAAGCAGGCTGGCAGCCGTTGGCCGAGCGCTTCATCAGGAGTGAGCTTCCTGCTGTGCTGGAAGCCGTTAAGGATAACAAGGAAGTTCTCGACGTCGGGAGTGGCCATGGAGGTATGTTCTTTCAACCAACTACCCCGACAACTAACACGCCAGGCAAGGAACAAGCAAACAAACAGCTGACGACGACCCCTCAGAGCTACCAATCGCCATAGCAAAGCGCGTCGGCAAAGCGTACGCAATAGAGCCAAACAGTGATCGCAACGACCTCCTCCTAGACCGAGGCAAAGGCTCAAACGTCCACATCGCAACCGGCACCGCCGAGGCCCTCCCCTACCCCGACAAGACCTTTGACGCCGTGGTAGCCATGTGGATTCTACACTACGTCGACGACCTAGAAAAGTCCCTGTCAGAGATGACGCGGGTTGTCGACCGGGCTGCACCTGAAGCCCGCATCGTCATCGTCCAAGGGGCGCCTTACAACGAGGCCGTCAACATGATCAACACTGTCTGCGGGCCCATCGTCGCTACAGATCCGGACGAGCCCGTTATGGACCACCAGGGCTTCTTCCTCTCCAAAGCGTGCGACGTGTTCAGAGCCAACGGATTCGGTAATATCACTCTTGAACCCGTCAATGTGACGTGTGCTTTTCCTGAAGAGGAGCTATCTGTTCGGTGCTCGAGGGCGGCGGAAGTTCTTGCTGGCTTTTGGTACTGCTCCCATCCGAAGATTGAGGATATGAAGAAGGCTTTCATCTCTGTTCTGGAGAGGCATTTCAAGTATAAGCCTTTCGAGATTGGGGATCAGGCGGTTATGCTTGTGGCGAGGCCGAGTTTGTAGACGTCGAAACAGCAGAGGGATTCGAATGATATATGTATGTAGGCTTATTACCTAGGTATTTACCTACCTACTAATTATATTGTAAAGGGTTTCAATAAGTGATCAAGAACTGATTGACTTCCCCAGATGATAAGTGGTTATTATAATTCTAAGAAGGAGAAAAGGGGGTGAGAGTTATTGTTAGGGTTAGGGTTATGATGAAATTTGAATATACCTATGTATATCAACATATCAAAGGAAACATAGCTGCTGTAAAATCCTTCAACAAGGAGCCTGAACAACAGGCAACGCTACAAGAAAACACTCCCACCCTCCTTACCAGCAAGATTCGCCGTCCGCGTTTTCCCCTGCCAGACGATGTCAACAGTGGCAACCCTCCGAGTAGGGTCAGCAACAGAGATGTTGCCCCCCCTAATCAAAACGCTACACGGAGCCGACACACGAAGGCCACCGGTAGCACCAGCAGCGAAGAAGTTGACAGCAAAGAAGTCACCGACGCGAACGGCCTGTCTCTCGGGCCCGTTCTCCACCACGGTGACGGACCCGACGGCGTCGCGGGTCTCTTCCAGCGTGGCGCCGGGAAGGACGGCGTAAGCGTAGCGGCCGTCTTTGGGGTTGACGCCGTGGCCGCGGTAGAGGGTGAAGTAGCGACGGGTGATGAGCTTCTCGTCTCCGTCTTCGTTGATGTCACGCCAGCGGCCGGAGCGGGCTTCGCGGAGGGATTGGACCGGTTCCGAGTCGAGGAAGAGGTAGCCGCCTGAGTCTTGGAGGTGTGCCCAGCTGGCGTTTACCAGCTCGTTTTGGTGGTTTAGCTTGGATGATTTTCGTTTGCCGTCGACGATTAGGAGGTTGCTTCCTGTCGTGCCGAGGTTGCGGTTGTCAAAGGTGGTTTCGACCTTGAAGCCGTCGGTGCTGGATAGGCCGGCGCCTAGACAGACGATCATATCTTGGACGAAGAACCATGACTTTCGTCCTCGGAGCGTACTCTGGAGTCCACGGACGTCTTGACCGGCTGCCCCGACCTCGCCGTCAGTCACGCCTCCAACCCACTCAGCATTCGGCATGGCATCGCCCCAATCGCCTCCAGCCCCGTCGTCGAGCTGCTTCCGCGATACGGACGTGCCGGCAAGACGATATGGGTCGACGGTAGGCCAGTATCCGTTCGAATACTGACCAGACGAAGCGGGAGACCACCAGTAGAGCATACCGCTATTCGTATGCCAACCTCGCTTGTTCTCCCCGTTGCCCGTCTCGTAGAAGCTGGTACGGACGGAAGACATGCTGACGCTGGCTGCCCAACCGGGTCTTTGATGAACGACCCGATCCATGCTGCTCAGCACCCAATTCCCCGTCGGTTCCGCCGCCGCCGCCACCCAAGCATCGCCGGCCAGGCTCTGCATACGGGCCAGCTCAGCAATCGACAGCGCCGTATCGGACAGAACAGGCGCGTAACGATCTCGCACCATCCATCCTTTGATCATGGCTTTCCACTGGGTTTTCCTCTCCTGGTTCGAAACGCTCTCCGTCAGCAGCAGGATGCTCTCCATGATGCTATGGCCTCTGGAATGGTCGTTGGACGTATGTCGACTCACAGCCCGACCGGATACGCCATCCATGACCAGACCGTCGTAGATGACAGGCGCAAACGAATTCTCAACCGTGTTGAGAAACTGCTGAAACATGATGTCCTTGACAGCCCAGTCGGAACCAGCGAGGAGAGCGGAGAGTTTAGCAACGCCATTGATCAAGACGCTTCCATACGTGCCAGTGTAAGGGATAGACTTATGCTGTATAAACGATCCATCGGCGTAGAAGCCATCGCCAGAGGTGACGAGTCGAAAGACGGGAGAAAGTCCATCACGAGCCTTGTACAGATGCTCCTCCGTCTTTCCAAAGATACCTGAAAAGGCCAAGGAGAGACATAGACTGATACGATTCGCGCCGGTGCTGGTGCCGCCATACGAATCTACGGCCGTGATGGGCACGAAGTGATCATTAGCCGCCGCCAGACGTTTGATGCGCGAAGAGCCCAACTGGTCGTATAAGACGGCGCACAAGTCCATGAGAACAGCCGGGACGCCAATCTCCCAGTTCCACCAGTTCCCATACGGTTCCTGACACTCGTTGTAAACCTCATTCAGCAGCTGGTCTATACCTCTCAGGATGATGTACAGCAGTTGCGGATCGGACGTCAGGCCGGTACCGGGCTGAGCCCAGGCCTGAGCCATGGTAGACAACCTTCTAAAGCTCTGCGTAACTCGAGAAGAAGGCTCGTTGGCGTACGGAAGGTCGGGCCATAGCTTCCCGCAAGCAGGGGAGAACTCGTCACGATATCGAGTTGCTCTCTCACCTAGAGAGGCGAGTCGTGACTTGAAAGGCTCATGGTCTGCGCGTAAATCGATGCCGAGAACCATGTCGCTCCAGCGTTGACGAAGTCTGTCGAATCGATCGCAGGGAGGCGTTGATGATGAATTGGATGGCTTGGCGAGGCGGTTGGATGGATTGCGTGTTGGAGGCTGAGCCACTGCCACCACCGCTGTGTCGATGGCGAACAGGACGAAGAGGCTGTTGATCAGCTTCATCGTTGTCTTCGAACAAGGGCAAATCAGAGCCAACTTCCATCAACGAATCCCATGTCCATGAAGGCAAGGCATTCATATAAATATACACCGATAGGGGAAACAAACGCCTACCTACTACCTAGGTACGCATTAAATACCTCGACAGCACCGACTTGCCTATACTATACCTCTATACGGACGTCTGCTAATTCGAGCGTCGCACGACGCCGACGCTCAGCTCTTTGCCTCCTTGGGCATGTCTCAAACACACGAATCCGCACATACACAAGTCCCCGTCGACTTTCTTCAAAGGTCTCAGCTACGGGCCAATTCTCTTGGGAGCGCCCATTAATTGAAAGCTTCCCCCCTCAAAGGCCTCAGTGACCATCAGCTCCTCCACCGAGGCGCAGAGCTGATACCGAGACAATAAGAGTTTTCCAGACTCATAGGATATTTCAATGCTGAGCCTCGGCGAGATCTTCACTGGATTCTTGGCTTCCTCAGAAGATTTCCTCAGGCCTAGGTAGTTCTTACAGCTACCTACCTAGGTATGTACGTGTAGTCCCTACGTGTAGCCCCTACGTGTAGCCCCTACGTGTACAGTAACAGACCGGCCAGCAGCAACAGAGAGAGGTTCAATAATCATCATGCCGTCTTAGTACTCATGTCTCAGAAGCGAGTCCATCATGAGACAAACGACTCCCGCTTAGGCCATTGAGACCTGCAGGCACTCTTGGTACCAATTTCCCCCCCTGAAAGTTATAGACATATTCATCATCAAACCCGCTCGCTGGCGCCCTCTCTGGAGAAGGTCATCATACATACATGATGAGAGAAAAGACCGATCGCTGGGACAAACCCCCCCCTCAACTCTCGTCGTTACCAACACAAACGGAGGCAGACCTCATATGGGCGGCAGGTCTTCCCTGCAAATCGGACACTGCAGCCTGAACCGCATCCATACCTCGAGACAACGCGTGTGAAAGATGTGACGACAAGGCGTCACCATGTACAGTCTCCTGGTAAAGACGCTCGCCACGCTGCCGTCCTCGCCACCGGCCTTGGCAACAGGCACATCGACCGGCTCGTGGCAGATGGCGCAGTCGACGACCCGGACGTTGCCGCGCTTGACAGTCGCGTTACTGCCGCTTGAAGAAACGCCGGCCGCGAGCCCGATGGGCAGGCTGCCCCCCTCTATAGCATCCTCCGTCAGCAAAGGGTGGTAGTCCCAGCCATCCGGAGTCCAGCTGGTCGGCACGCCGTAGCGCGGCCCCATGACCTCCTGAAACGCCAGGACCGCCAGTTGCAACGACACCCAGGAAAAGAGCACGCAAAAGGCCTTTCGGTCGAGCCGGGCGTATAGGAAATTATCCTCATAGATCCAAAAGTACGCCACGGGAAGGAGTCGGAGCACCGTCTGCCCGATGACGAACCGCCACCTCACCGCGCGCCGGCAGTTGCGCATCGTGTTGCGATATATCTGCGGCACCCACAGCGAGAAGTAGACGAACGCACACAAGCTGAGAAAGAAAGACCGCGCGCGGAGGCGCCACGTCGACGACGAGACGGCTACGAAGATGATGCAAAGACCGAAGAGGAACAACCGGCTCACCACGCTTTGGAACGTCTGCTGCGGTCGGGGCAACGCGCCGCCACCCGCGGCTCGCGGCACGGCGGACGCGGCGGCCGCTATCTCGGCGTCGACGTCTTGATCCGACGGCACGATGAGGGGTTGCAGCGCCTGTCCCGAGCCTGCCGGGGTCGCGCCTCCGGAGCCCGAATTGGCGTCCCGTCGAGGGCGGCTCTCGGGCAGTTGAGCCTCGTGGATCTTAGCCAACAGGCAACCGGCTACCAACGTGGACAAGAAGGCGGCGAACGCGAAGAAGGCCGTTGACTGATAGGTGGCACGCGCCGAAGGTATCCAGGTGAGGGCGGCGATAAAGGTCATGCCGTCGACCATGGCCATGGCGCTGACGGTCCAGAAACTGATGCGCCCCATGGCAGATGGCGTGAATGCCTCCTCTATCTGGTTTTTGAATAGAAACACCTGGCCAAATTGGACAAAGGCATGTGCGGCCAACAACCTCTTTACACGGCGACTATGAGCCTCGGCCCTCCTGCCGACCAGATGGCTCTTCTTGGTCGGCAAGAAGTCGGGTGGACCCTTGGTTTCGAGGGAAAATGCGCAGTCAGGCGAGTAGATGATGGCCGACATCTTGAGGGGCGGAATGGAGCCGACGGGAACACCCATGGGAAACTCCAACTCCGACTCGATGGCGCGCATTTTTTCCTCGGTGCTCTCCTTGCCGTCCATGGCACGTTCCAAGGGTGGCAAGACCTGGGCGTACATGACGAACTCGCAATGAGGTGAGGGATAGGCCGTGTAGAGCGGGTTGTTGATGTCCGAGTTCCATGGAATATTCTGGTCTAGGTTGATGTTGCGTTGTTTCCTGGATATGACAGTGTCGAGAGTGGAAACGAGCATCATCTGGCTCGACAGGAAAAAGTCGGGGCCCGGGGCCAAGTGCGGTAAGCCAAAGATGCCCTCGAACTTTTCGCTCGTCGTGGTCATGAGTATGACGCCCTGGCGAGGCCAGTGAACCCCGTAGAGGCGCATGTCCCAGCCGTGACCGGAGCCGTCCACGTCTTCAATAGTGACGGCGCCCTTGACATCGCGGATGGAGCCGCCGGAAAGAGGTCTGGTGTCGGGAGCCAGGTCGTCATAACGGAGTACGGTGCGATTGGCTTCGAGACGGAGTGTCATACGGCCTTGGGCGCCAGTCGCATTGCGTGCCCACTCGGCATGGTCGCCAACCCAGTCCATAGCCGGGACGCTGAGGCTAAGATTGTAGCTGTCGTAACGGCGAGGAACGGAGCCGGGACGGCGAACCCACTCGCCGCGTAACGTGCCGGAAGGGTTCGCCCAGAGAGGGTCACCCTTGGCTACGTCCCAGAGCTGGCGGCCGGCGACAGGAGAGATGGCGTGGCGGCTGAGGCGCAGGGCCCTGTCGCGGAATTCGGCGAGGTCGTCCCAGGCGAAGCCATCGACTTGACGGAAGCCGGTGAGGTTGAGGAAGCGGGACGTTGCGTTGGCATCTGCCGCACCGGGCGAAAAGTCACCCCATTGCGAAGCGGTGAGGTTATCGAGGGCTTCGCGGTAGCGGGCGAGATGGCTGGCGGCAATCTCGGACTGGCTGAACGACCGATATTCGCTCTCCGGAAAGAGCATCCACAAGAGGAGGAGCACGATGATGAGTCCGGCAACGGGATGCTGGGAGACGGCCATGGTGGGCGTCAAGACGGACGCGGGGGATCAGGGCAGAGGCATATCTCTGAAGGCGTGGTCCGAGCGGCGGCTTCAGCGTCGAGATCAGCAGCGGCGGCGGCGGCGACTGTGGATCTCGGAGAGTTGAAGGGAAAGGTGACGATGATGGAGGAAGCGGAGGAAAAGTTGTTGAAGCAATGCGCATATGACTGTGGTGGCGAGGAGGATGGAGATGAGGCGGTAGAGTGAGTGTCTGTAGCCTGTAGGTACTGAGGGCAGCTGCCCGTACAGTGCGCAGGAGGATGGGCATTCGCGCACACGGGGAGAGCAGAAGCACAGGCTGGAAAGCAAAGAGAAATGGATGATCAGCAGTAACTGTGACTGTCTGCGGAGTTCGGACGTAGAAAGAGGCAGAAATGGACTTTCTCGCCATCAATTACCTGCCATTTTTATTTTCTCGATTCTTCTTGCTGCCTTGTGCTCGACAGCTCTGGCTTTTTGCTCCCTAATGAAGAGTCAGGACGGCCTGGCCCTAAAGGCCTACAGACTGGGCTACAGGGCACTGCGCATAGCACTTGTACTGTAAAGAGCTTTGCCAGCACTGTGCCTGCCATCTGCCGAAGTCTCCATCAAGAGTCCTGATTTAAGCACCTCCGAGGCTATGACTGAGATGGAAGGAGATGTGATTACCGTCTGTTTAGAACACAATTACATCCACGATGCCTACAGCCGCAGCCTTGACCGAAAAGGCCCTCGGTGGCTGCAGAGACACACCGACGACTGCCGGTAGACGATGCTTACGGTCTGATGTGCAGGAGGGGAGGCTGAACAATGGACACCAACAGCCCGTCAGCTCGCTGCTACCTTCAACGACGACGGGACAATGGCTCCAGACGACTACCGCAAGACGTGTGATGACCTGTATCACCAAATCTGGCTGAGGCTCGAGAGGAGGGACGAGGAGAAGCTTCGGTTCGCCACCAGGGGAACCAGCAGTAGGGTGCTGCAAGACGACCAACTGCGCCGCTTCATGCGAAGCCTTGACCTGCGTCCACCCCCTCTTACTGAGGCGCATTTTGCCGAGAGGGTTAAAGATCGTGACCTCCACGACTTCTTAGCTACCATCATTTTTGCAGCCTGCAGCGCAGAGGCAGCCGGGACCTTTGTCACCAAGCTCGCAGCTGCTCCCGACTGGCCGGTGTGGAACAGGTTTGGTGAGGAAGTCGGCCGTCTGCCGGCCAACCGCGCTCAGCTGAATGAGTTTTTTGGTAACGCGGTCGATGCCGACAAGTTCCTCACAAAGCAGGCCTACTTTGCCACCGTCGTTCTGCGCAAAAGAGAGGAAGTCTGCGTCAAGGATGGCGACTTACAGCGGCTGCCGTATCTGCAGGAAACGTATGTGGGCGAGGGCTCGTTCGGAAAGGTCTACAAAGTCGTCATCGCGACAGGCCATTTTCATGACGCTCGCTCCCGCACTGGCTTTCACTTCAACACGGGGCCCATGGAATTGGCGCGGAAAGACTACGACATTGCGTTGGATGAGTTCCGGGCCAAGGTTGAATATCAGGTCATGATGAAGATCCTCAACTCACAGACGCCCACCTGCGACAACATCGTCGAGAGCTTAGGCTATCTCCAGATCGGATCTAGCTACAGCCTCTTCATGCCGCTGGCCATCTGCGACCTTCGCGAGTACATCATGGTCAATCATAGAGCCAAGCCACAGACCCGAGAAGCCAAGGCAGACATCATCCGGTGCGCCGCCGGACTCGCCGCCGGCCTTCAATTCTTGCACGAGGGGATTGTGACGCGCGACTTCGAGCGACTGGTGTGCTACCACATGGATCTGAACCCCAGCAACATCCTCATCTTCCACGAGTATGACGGCTACCAGCAGCAGAAAGTGTGGAAGCTCAGCGACTTTGGCATGTCGCGCGTGAAGGTCCGGCGCGACTTCAACGGAAGCAATGCCCAGGAGAGGGACTTTAGCAACCTGTTTACCCGACGAGACAGGATTCGAGACCCCTCCGTCTCGGCTACGCTGAACAAGCGTGCAGAAGGCACCTACTTGGCGCCCGAGTCCATCTCGGCTACTCGGTCGATGCAGGCCAGTAGTGACGTGTGGTCCTTGGGCTGCGTCACCAGCGTCCTCTTCACCTATCTGGAAGAGGGCAGCGACGGAGTGGAGCTCTATCAGGATGCGCGAGGGCAGCACCACAACGCCGACGATCTCGACCGCTTCTTCCTACGCGGCACAAGGTTCACAGAGAGTCAGGTTCACCCATCGATTAAGTCGTGGCATACGAAACTCATCGACAAAGCGACCACGCGTGATCCCAAGGAGGGTGAGGCAGTGGCCTACGTCTTGAGGAAACTTGAGACTGATGTGCTGAAAGTCGACGGCAAGAGAAGATGCAGCTCAAAGAGCGTCAAGGAAATGCTGGAAAAGGCATACAAGATGTATCGAGCACTGAGCGAGGTTCCGGCTTCAGCAGACCACAAGCCAGCAACGCCCCCATATTCGCTAGCCAACATATTTCGGAGGTGAGTTTGTGGTGGTCTCTTCTGCTGAGCTTGTCACCGACTGATGTTTCCTTCTTTCTTCTCTGTTTGATCACCACAGCAGAGTCGAGTCCTCGCCGGGAACAGGGGTTAGCGCTTGGCACGTCTTGCCCTTGGAGGACTTCAAGGGCTCTGTCATCTCACCAGACGCAGCACATGTAGTCTACTGGACCGACACGAAGATTATGCTCTACACTTCACAATCCCTGATGCACCTGAGTGGTGCAAAGCTGACGCCATCGGCCGAATTTACTCTCCCCGAGCAGGGCTGCTTTTGGAAGAGCATGTGCCTCAGCCGAAGGCATCTGATAGCCTACACAACAGGTTGCAACAACGTGCGTGCTGCCCCTTTTCCCCCTCTCCTTTCACTTGTTGACTCCTGACTTGATGGCCGCAGTGCTATCTGTTCAGCCTCGACGGTGGGACAGCTGTTGACGCCAACCTGGCACAATGGGAGAAGAAAGTGCTGCAGCTGCCGGAGGTGCACCGGCTGGCCGTTTCGCCCGACGGATCGAAGCTGGTGTGCGTGGCGCAGAACGAAAAAGGCGGTCGCGAGCCGGGCTCGTTGTTCTACGCCGCCATGTCGGATTTGTTCAGGGCAGGCCAAGACCGAGAGCCGCAGCCGAACAGGGGCTGGAAGCGGTTAGCACTCAAGTGGCTCGCAGCCGACGTGGTTCATCTGTCCGTATCAGACGCCAACGACGTCGATCTGGTGATTCGACCCGAGAGGACGACGCGCAGCCCGGAGCACAAGATTCCCATCATGCACGTGTCGCTCAAGGCGGCGACGATCGATACGCTGAACATCAAGTCGGGGGTAAGTCGAGAGAAAAGGGGTCGGTGAGACGTAGTGATGCTGATTTCTCTCTTTCCAGGGCTACGACAGCAGCAGCACCCGCAGCTTCTTCACTGCCTTTTGCCCATACTGGCACGAAGCCACGTGTGCGGTGGTGACGCATGAGAAGCGGCTGCACATACAAAAGTTCTCCGGAACGGACTCTAGCCGCGAGGTGCAAAAGGACATTCCCAACTACCGCGTCCGCCGGCTGCTGATAGGCCATGACGGCAGGCTGTTCGCGCTGGGCACGACGGCAGCCAGCTATCGCATGCTGCTCCTCGAGATTCGTGTGCCGAATCAGGAGTCGGAGCTGGTGGTGCGGCAACTGGGTCAGCTGCCGGGCCTGTCCTACAGCGACGACTTTTGCGAGATGCTGTCGGATGGACAAGATGAAAAGTGTATTCTGGTGGCGGCGCTGACGCGAACCATCTATAGAGTTGCGATTCCATGACCCGTCCGTCACACAGACATACCGGGCTGCAGCTCCATTCCTTGAGGCGGGCTCGTCTTGGCGGTGAGGCGGCGGGCGAGCGACTTCCAGTCCGGGGCATAGCGGACCTTGGGGGCGAGACGCCAGAAAAGGACGTCGTCGTGCTGGATCAGCCAATAGTAAAAGGCGACGGTGGCGGCGGTGAAGGCCAAGATGGAGACGATATAGATCCAGATCATGGACGTTGCGACGATACGATTGTTCGTTTGATCCATGGCGAAGAAGTTCATACCGAAGAAGGACTTTCGGGTGAAGGTCAGTCAGCGTATCAGTCGAAAAGGGGGAAAGGGAGGGCTGGTTCATTGTTTACAGCAACAAAGGAGGCCGGCGCATAGACAAGCGTCAGAGTGGTGACGAAGACGGCCGACTTGTTGAGTTTGAGCATATTCCCGTTTTGCTCCTTGGCGATGACCTGGTCATGCAGAGAGAGGGTTGCGGTAAGCAGCTGAGCCGTCGTCTGAGCCTGCCGGCCAAGGTGAGCGGCTGCACGAGCATAGGCGACGCATCTGCGGGCGTGATTATCGAGCTGTTCTGCCTCGGCCTTGCTGTCTAGAGGCTCCTCGCGCAGGAGAGATGAGAGATCTGATAAGAGCTGCTGGGCTGCTGAAAGCGTGGTTGCTGTCGTGAGGAAGCGGATCTGGAGACTGGCTATCTCGCTAAGACTATCGTAGCTGACCCGGAGAGGTTCGTCTATGAAGGTTGCAAACGTTGTTTTGGACTTTATTCTCACAAGAACAAACCTCGATGAGCTTTGGGGGTTGTAACGAGGGGCGTTTCAGGCAAGGGAAACACTGACAACTGGGAGGAAACGACGTTCCTGAGCGGCGATGTATCTCCTCCAGTTGGGGATGTAAGTCGAGAAGAAGACTTGGTGAAGGCCAAAGTCGTCGTTGGGGATCAGACGGAGGTGCTTTTCGACGACGGTGTGCATGTGGGCTCTTGCTTCGGGGCGTGGGCTGAAGAGGATGAAGAGGCTCTGCCGGGAGGAGAGGTCGAGGCGGTGGTAGAGGGCGCTTTGGCGGAGGGCCCATTCGTTGTCGGTTGCTTTGTATTCTGGGTAGCGGAGGGAGTAGGCTATGTCTAGAGGGGGGAGGGAGTGTCAGTTAAGTAGATGAGTTGAGTTGTATATGAAGATGAAGGTGGTTTGAGGAGTGTATAGAGAGCATATAGAGGAGTGTATTAAGGATGGCATGGGAAGTGCAAGCTTCAAGGGTATAGAGACAAAGAGAAGAGGGAAAACACACCAACACAGCCAGAGCCGACAAACCTCGCCAAGGGTACGGTAAAAGCCTCCTCAAGGTCCGAATTCCGCGCATAAAAGCAGGAAACCAACTCCCAGAAGGAATCTCGTAGCTGATAAGAATCGGCTACAGACTCCAGCATCGATCTCGTTGCTTGGAGAGGCTGCCATGAGTTACGCTGACAGATGGATCTATAGTCGACGTTTGTTGTCAGTGAGATGCATACGAATGGCATGACAAGAAGAAAAGAGTAGAAGATGAAAGGAAAAGGTGATATAAAGAACAGACATGAATCGACTCTTCCAGCCTTGAGCTTCAGAAAAGCAACCATTTACATCCTCAATAGTCAACAAATCCCTCGTCGAAAAGGCTCCGTCGTCTCCCACGTCTAAGATACGGATAGGTTCGGTGAGAGGCTTCGTATCTGGGACGAAGCAGCGGTCGAGGTCAAGGCCCGTCATTGCTTTCGGTGAAAGGAAGGGGGGGGGGGGGGGGAATCTATGCAGTAAAAAAGAAAAGAAGATCGCTAGTATGCCAAGACTAAGCAATAAAGATAGGTAGGCAAATGCCAAGAGGTAGGGGTGAAGACGGTGGTGATGAAGGGGGGGGGGGAAGGCAAAAAGACCAAGATGCCATCGAAACAGCCTGGTTCGGTCACGGTTCTTATATTGGACTCTTCTTAGCCTGATCAGTAAAGTCGTGCATACTTACCAACATGTAGCCTGTAGGTATGTAACTACGGGTAGGGGGGAAGAGATGACGGACCAAGCCTCAGCTCGCTGCGCCTTGTTGGATCAATCCGACCATGTGAACCAGTTTTACAGCCTCTCTCTCTGCTCTTCCAGGCAGCATCATGACCTATCTAGATGAGACTGCGCCATTGACAGAGCCACGGGGTGAGAAGGTGAGAAAGGTAGCGAAGAAGAGCGATCGGAGGTCCAGGGCAAGGCACTATAAGCGAGGTAGAATATACGGTACTACGGTACTGGACAGCTTCAACTGAGCAACCTTCAACGACGGGATAGCAGATGTATGGGTTGCACCGAAGTAGGCATGTATTTCCGACCCTTGGGAGAGAGAGAGAGAGAGAGAGAGAGAGAGACATTGGTATGCTGCACCACAGTTGCCACAATACGTCCCATAATGCTACCCCCTTTTCCATCCGCCCCCCCTCAGCGGCCCTTTCCGGTCGACGGCTAAGCATCTCGAGCCGCGCTGAACCCCCCGCCCGGGCGTAACCCCCAAATCAGATCAGCCAATAACCCCCAAGGGGGGGAAATGGAAAAAGGAAAGAAAAGGAAACGGGAGTTGCATACTCGAGATCGGTCTGGACTCAGATGATGAGCCTTGTCAGCTATAGCTTTGTCACGCGGGGTGAAAGGGGGAGAGAGAGGATGAGAGTGAGAGGATGAGAGAGAGAGAGAGAGAGAGGATGAGAGAGAAGGGGGAGGATATGAGAGAGAGAGAGAGAGAGAGAGAGAGAGAGAGAGAGGATGAGAGAGAAAGAGTCCCAAACCACATACATCCGACACCTGCCCCGGCGCCGAAAAGCACCACTGATCGTCTCGCATCTTCAGGCCCAGCACAGCCCATCGAGAACTAAACTCAGCCCACAGTCACAAGGAAGAAACGAAAGAAGAAGATCATCACAACGATGACAGCGAAGCAACAAGAAAAAAAAAACCGAAACGGAAAAAACACAGCCCACCCGAATGTTAAACTGCGTATGACCGGGAAACAGCTGCTCAAGCCTCTGCTGCAACCTCGTCTTCTTCAGATAGCGACTCGACACGTTATGAGCGAACATTGCGACGAAGGAAGAGAGAAGGCGGGGATATAAAAAACGAGTCGAGACGAAATTGCTTCCAGGGAAAATAATAAAAAAAAAAGATGCCAAAAATAATCGGCGAGATCCCTGCCGTTTTGTACTTCGTTTTTTTTCTTTCTTTCTCCTCCCACCCACGTCATGCTACCGTTCCTTTCTTCCTCCTCTCCCCGCTTGATTAGTATTCATGTATTGACGAGACGGGGGTTGCGGGGGAAGAACTGAGCTGAAAGGGGGGGGGGGGGGGTTGCACACACCCGGCTCGGTGACTCTCCCGCCGATCGTTGCAGGGCTGACGGGATCCTCGCCTCCTCCTCCGCCCCCTCAATATCAAAAAATCTTATACATAGCCCGCTTCCGTAGCCCTGTCAAGTCTCATCAACATGAGATCGGCGTCAAAAATCGCACTGCCATCATGCCACCACCGCCTCAAGACGAGGCCAACGACCGTTCGTGGTGGCCGGATTGGGCGGCCCCGTCCGCCGGCGTCATGGGCCCGGCTCAACCGGCGCCGAGAAGCACGGAGCAGCTTCGCGACGACGACTCGAGGCCGGAGTTGGATCGTCGTCCTTCCTCGTCGCCCGATGCCTTTGTTCATCGGGACAAGGTCGTTCACGTCGCTCCGACCCCGGATCGGATGGTGAACCGGAAGTTGCGGGGGATCAACCTCTCAGTAAGTCTTCATCGGACGTCTTTCTCCCCCCCCCCCAAAAAAGGGGCCCGAGAAAGCTCAATAAGCGCATAGATGATCGCCGTCAACGCAACCATCGGATCCGGACTCTACTGGACCGGCGGCCAGGTCCTCAGAGTCGGTGGCCCCTTGACCGCGCCCCTTTCCTTCCTCCTCTCCGGCCTTCTGGCCTGGGCCGTGATGCAATGCTTGACGGAGATGCTGTGCATCTGGCCCATACCTGGCGCCTTGTCCGTCTACGTCAGCGAGTTTGTCGATTTCGAGCTTGGCATTGCCGTTGGCGTTGCCTACTGGTGAGTCTTCCGAGTTGCCCGAGGTTCCCTCTTGACGTGGCCCCTACCTAGGTTTACCTATTCTATCTCCTTCGTCGCTCTAATTACCACCGCAGCTGACGAGATCCACTACTGGCTTAATGGGAGCAAGGTTTTTGACGGCTTCGTCATTTACTTGATCATCCCCATCGTCTTGGTTCTCATCAACAGCTTCGAGGTTGGCGTAAGTCTTCTGGCCTTCTGACCGCCGTCCCGCACTGGCTGACACTGCAACTCTCGCCCAAAAGATCTATGGATGGATCGAGGTTTTCGGAAGTAGCGTCAAAATCACTTGTCTCGTTATCGTCATGGTTCTGGTGGGCGTCTTGATGAATGGTGGGCACCTATTCATAACCCCCTGTCCGTTCCGAACCGCTCAACGCTGACCATCCAACGTCCACCAGAGAGGACCACTCATCCCAGGGGAGTCGAATGTACGATTCTCTCGCTCAACGCGCGACGTCTCTCGTTCTGTCACTGACAGTCAATAGTTTGGGAAAAGCCCATGTCCTTTGACACCGAAGTGACCAACAATTGGGTGACGGCCTTTGCGTACGTCCACTCAGCCGTCACCATTCGCCAGGGCCTCGAACTGACAGACTTGGTGCAGCATGTGCCTATCCATGGCCTCATTTGCTTACGTCGGTGTCGAGGTCGTAGCGGCCTCCGTCTTGGAGGCGCGGTGGCCAAAGAAGAAAAAGACGGCGAAACCAGGCGAGGAGATTCTCATCAGCAAGACGGTCAAGTTCTCGGCCGTCTACATCCCCATCCTGGCCACTCTGGCCTACACGCTGGCGACGCTGCTGGCATCCCTGAGCATCGACATAGCCAGCTGCCAATTGCCGGGTCTGAGTTGGATTAATAGCACAAGATGTCCTTCCAAGGAGGACCAGCCGTCTTCGAAGGAGGTACAGTCGTCCATCTTTGTCGACATTGCTCAAAACTCGGGGAGGAAGGTACTTGAGAACGTCTTCAACATCATCCTCGTCTTCAGCGTCCTGACATGCGCCAACACCAATCTATACGTCGCGTCCCGGACATTGTTCGGCCTCACCACCAGACTCGACGGCTCTCCCACTCAGAATATACTGCTGCGCTTCTTCGCCTGGTTTGGCAAAACTAACCATCGCAAGGTGCCGATCCGTGCCATCATCTTTTCCGCCGCCTCCTTTATGTGGGTTCCATTCCTGCAACTCCAAGACGGAAAACCCGTTGCGGCGGTAAGAAGCGACCTCCGAGTAGAATTGAGGAAGCGAGAACTTCAGTTCTGACGTCAAGAGTGCAGTTTATCGAGATCCTGGCCAAGATGGGCACCACCGGCGTCGTCATCGTGTGGGCTTGCGAATGCTGGGCTTTTATCCGCTTCTACAACTGGTGAGTATTGAAGGGCCCAGATGATAACGTAGCGGCAGTAGGCTAACCCACCAACGACAGCATGTCGAAGCACCGCGACGCCCTCAAGCGGCATAGGGTCGGCCAGGTGCGGCGTTGGGACGAGGAGAACTTGGACGACTACCCGTACCGCAGTCACGGGCAGCCATATGTCGCCTACGCGGCATTGGCAGGCTGTCTCTTCATCATTGTCGTTTCGAACGGAGCACCGCTGTGGAATGGCTTCTATTTGACGCCTTTTCTGTCCTTCTTTCTGCTGGTGAGATATGCCAACTCCTTTCTGTTTTTTGGCCAATGGACGCTGACGAGGGCAGCCGCTGGTCTTTCTGGCGCTGTTGGTGATTCTCAAGGTGAGGAGTCACGCAAGCTGGAGGCTGGTGGATCTGAGCAATGCGGATAAAGTGGTGAATAAGATGCTAGAACTGCACGATATCCGGCAGGGGGCGAGTTGAGAGTCTCATTGCCGTATATAATCGTGTAGGTATGGATGTATCTGCACCGCCGATGGCATGATAGAAGGAATAGATGATGCTCTTTCTCGCCGACTTTGGTAGCCTGTAGGTATGATTGGCTTAGCTGGCGTACATGAGGTTAAATCAGGGTCCGGGGAGAAACGTGGTGGGATGAGACGTGAGGAGAGAGGCAGGTGTAAGAAGGAAGGGTTAGGGTTAATAAGCCAGCGACTGAACAAGGGGGCGTGGCCTGGAGTCTTGGAGGGGGTGGGGCAGCAACTGTTAGCATCCTCGGTACCTCAGCACCCTCATCATACCGCCAAGCACCACCAAACCCCACCATCATCAATACTCCCATCCCAAACAGCATCACAAGGAACGTATCCCTCACCTCTCCAAACCACACCCTAAACCAACCATCACAACCTCACCTCGAGCATAAAACCGCTCCTCACCAAACACACACACAAAAACCATGGCCGCCGAAGACAACGCAGAGTCATCCAAAGATCAAGAAGCAGTACGTCTTCTTTCCCCCTTGGCGCAAGCTCATGCTCACCTACCCCAGTCCCCTTCCGCCTCTACGGAGCCGGTCAACGCAGACATCGGCGTCGCCGTCGAAGAGCTCCTCAACTCCCTTTCCAATAAATTCTCCGGCATCTCCTCTGAGATGTTTGCAAAGAGTAAAGTGTCTTCTTCATACCTATACTTTTCTTTGTTTCAACGCCGCTTTTTGAACTGATCATCTTGTTCACATTCAGTGGATGCCATGTCCCGGAGATTGGACAAGCTCGAAGCCGCGGTCATGCAGAATAAGGCGTCCTCTCCAAAGGAGGGCGGCTCTTCATCGGCGTCTTGATATCGCAAAGGCAAAAAATGAGGCTCCCTGTTTTCATCCCATTTCTCATATGCGTGTACAACATACATATGAAACAACCATGGCTGCTGTTCATTCAATGACAAAAAAGAAAGCTTCAAATTGGTAAAAACAAGACGTTGCACGTGCCCGTGATTCAAATGCCTTCCCCATTCCGTGTCTCTCCCATTCTTACACTCTACGACACTCTTCTTTAAAAACCCTCCCCTCGTTCTAAAGTTCGTCCTTCACCTCGTCGACCTTTTCAGCAACCTTCTCGACAAACTTGCGCAGCACGTTGGTCTTCCGCTGGAACTCGTCGCGCTTAGTCGGCGCAAGACCGCCCTTGGTCAGCATGCCGTCGAGCCTGGCCAGTTCCTTGGCGGCGTAGTTTTCGCTGGTGCTGAGCTTGTCGAATACGCGGACGTAGTATTGCGCGTACTTGTACTGCGCGCCCTCCTTGAGCTTCTCTGCCTCCTTCTTTACCTCCGCAGCCACGTCCGCGAGCTTGTCGCCACCCACGAGCTTGGCCACGAGAACGTCCAGCGAGGCGACCGTGCCGGCAACGGGGCCGAGACCACCACCGGACACTCTGTGCGTGCCCGCCTTTTCATTGACGTAATTGAGGAATCCTTCCTCAGACCTGGGTCCTTCGTACAGAACGCCTTCCTTGCTGCCAGCGGCGAACCACTTGATAGTGGGATATGAGGACACACCCTGCGCCTCGGCCACCTTCTTGGAATCTGCAGCGTCGGCGTCGACCTTGGCAATGACGACCTCGTCGTCGAGGGAATATGCATTGGCGATAAGCTCCCATGTAGGGGCCAGATTCTTGCAGTCTAAGAGGGTAAAGGACCACTGCTGTCAGCCGCGCACACTCTCCTATCCTCAGGAGAAGCTAGCCCAATGGTACTCACGCCCGCACCACGGCGCAGTGAATGCGACCAAGGCGTGCTTGTCCTTGCCGATTGTCTCCGGGAACGTCTCATCGTTGAGGAAGACGACGCTGCTGGGCATTTCCGCCTTCTTCTTGGGCTTCACGCTCGTCTTTTCCGTAATGAAAGAAGACAGAGTTTCCAAATCGCGACCCTGGTTGTACTCCTCAGGCTTATCCGACTTGCCGTCAAAGTATTTCAAGGTAGGAAAGCCCTGAACGTCGAACCGCTTGCCCAGCGAGCGCTCCGCATCGGCATCCACTTTGGCGATCTGCACCTTGTTCTTGGCATGCTGGAAAGAAAGCGCAAGCTCCTCGTACACGGGAGCGAGCTTCTTGCAGTGGCCACACCACGGGGCGAAGAACTCGACTAGCGTAGGCTTGCCCGACTTGAGGACAACATCGTCGAAGTTGGACGGGGTCAGGTCGATGACGGCCGACGACGCAAAGGTCACGGCCGACAGCGCCGCCAGCAGGAAACTCGATCTGATCAAAACCATGGTTTTGGTCCGGCGGGTTTTCAGATGGTTGAGAGTCTCTCTGCGCCTATAAAAGGGTTTTGTTCAGCGGAGAGATATTATCTTCTTCTGTTGGTCAGTCTCACTTGTATGTGTATGTGTATGAAAGATCGGCAAGCCGTAAGGTACCAGCCAGGAAACACGATTGTGGAATATCGATGGTGGAGCTGCCAGATTGCAGTTCAGAAGCCAGGGGAGGGCGGCGAGGCGATCCGAGTGACGGCGAGGTACGTACATACACTTCGCTGCTTCGGTGGCGCTTCGGTGACGCAGCGACGCTAAGGCGAACGCCGGTGGATTCTGCAGAAGCGGGCTCCACCGACCGGTCGTTTCAGAGTCACGTGTCAGATATCTAAGCACCATCACGTGATTGCGAAGCCCCAGTATGGGGCCTGTCAACCCTGCAAATCGCGAAGAGCACACAAAAACTCACTCGCCCATCGACTGGAAATCCTTCCCCGACCACCAGCATCACGCACCCGCCAACATGTCCCACGAAAGCGTCTGGAACTCGCGCCCGCGCAATTACGGCAAGGGCTCACGCAGCTGGTATGCATAAAGAGCTCTCCGAATTATTCCTATCCCTATTCCCTTCCGCAAAAAAGACTGACACGGACGATGATGATTCGACAGCCGCGTATGCAAGCACAGAGCCGGTCTGATCCGGAAGTACGACCTGAACCTCTGCCGTCAATGCTTCCGTGAGAAGTCCAAGGATATCGGCTTCAACAAGGTGAGCTAGAGGAGTTCTGCTCACACTCTGATCTTTTTTTAAACTGATTTGCTCTGCAGTACCGATAAACTGCGCTTGTTGTTGGCCACTTTTGGACTCTTGAGGAGGGCATCCAGGAAGAAGGTTCGACGGATGATGCATTCTCCACGGCAGCTAGATGGCCTGGCGAAAACTTCAATGGGCAGCGGTCGCTAGGAATTGGAGTTAAGGGCATGCTCGATTTCGACCATTTATCCCTAGGGGATAGAACAATACTGCCAACACAGGCTCTCGCAATATTCTGTACCCGTCCTATATGGCCCGCATCGTCTTCTCCAGCGACTCATTTTCTCACAAACGAACTTGTCGGGCCCCTACCGCGTAATCCTGGTTTCCAGTCTTCTGCAACATTCTGTCTACATGATTCTATTCACATGGAGGAATGGCTTCTGCAAAGTCCGTACTAGTGGAATTTCCTCAACATTGAAAGTCAAGCCGCAATACACAAGCTGAGCTTCTGTCGTCATGCCTGGGGCGACGATTCCCACCCATCAGAACATCGTAATGTACATTTCGTGACAGCAGTAGAAGCGGAGTGTTGAGTGTCTGCGCCTCCACTTGCAATGGGCGCAGACTTGGGTCGCCAAAGGGCCATTATGTGTAAGGATTCGCCGTCTCAAATGTTTCGTCAAAGTAGGCATTTACTCCACTATGCGAGTAATAAGGCCGGTGGCCACCGTCCTCCCTCCCTCGCGAATGTTGAAACGCTGGCCGACCTCGATGGCGTTGGGATACACCAGAGTGCCAACCATCTCGACGTTGTCACCGGGCATCACCATCTTGGTGTGGACACTCTCAGTGCCATCCGGGAAGTTGAGAGTGACGGATTCGTCCGACGTCCGGAGATATATTTGGGGTTGATATTTCTGACGGAAGCCAGTGTGCCGACCACCCTCTTCCTTGGACAGAACGTAGAGCGAGGCGAGGAATTTCTTGTGGGACTTGACAGTACCGGGCTTGCAGATGACCATGCCACGGCGAATGTCTTCACGCCGAATGCCGCGGATGAGGAGCCCGGAATTGTCGCCGGCCTGCGATTGATCGCACGACTTCTTGAAAGTCTCAATGTCGGTGACCTTGGTCTTGATGGTTTCAGTACCCTTGCCGACGATCTCGACATCCTCATCACGCTTCAGCACGCCACGCTCAACGCGCCCCGACACGACGGTACCACGGCCCGCAATGGAGAAGACGTCCTCAACAGACATGAGGAAAGGTTTGTCGAGGTCGCGTTCCGGGGTGGGAATCCATTCGTCGACGGCTTTCAGCAACTCGTCAATCTTGTTCTTGCCAATTTCGGGCTTTTGACCGTTGAGAGCCATCAGAGCCGATCCCATGATGACGGGCGTTTCGTCGCCCTCGAACCCGTAAGTGGTAAGCAGCTCACGCATCTCCATCTCGACGAGCTCCAACATTTCAGGATCGTCAAGAGCATCGATCTTGTTGACGAAGACGACAATTTTCTGCACGCCGACCTGTCGGGCAAGGAGCAAGTGCTCGCGAGTCTGAGGCATCTGGCCGTCCGAGGCGGCGACGACGATGATGGCGCCGTCCATATTTGCGGCACCCGTGATCATGTTCTTGATGTAATCGGCGTGACCGGGGCAGTCGACGTGTGAGTAGTGCCGGTTTTCGGTAGAATACTCGATGTGCGCAGTGGAGATGGTGATACCACGCTTCCGTTCCTCCGGAGCCTTGTCAATGGCGCCATACTCGAGGAAATTGGCGAATCCTTTTTCGGCTTGTCTCTTTGTTATGGCAGCAGATAGAGTGGTCTAGACATGAGGATGTCAGCAGGGAAACGGCCACACAGCTGATGTAGAACAAACCTTGCCGTGGTCGACATGGCCAATCGTCCCTGGTGCTCCATATCAGCAACTAGAACCCACGCGCCTCGTATCCGAGCTTTTCATACCGATATTCACATGAGGCTTTGTGCGCTCATAGACGGCGTATGTGCGGAAGACATTCAGGATGCCTGTGACACTGTGCCTCGAAACTGTTGAGTATAACGGGTCGATTCGTCCAGTGGCGAGACAATGTCGCGCAGTCCGCAGCAGGGGCGCTGCGGTACGAATTGATCTTGACATTGCGGAGGATCACAGAGAGCTCCGAGGGATAGCGGGATGAAGGCGAGCAGCGACGCCCCGGAGGCAACCAGAACAGACAATGAGAGCTCTATTATAGAAGGGTTCAGTAAAGGGTTTTTTTTTTCAAGCTATGAAGCTACGGAGCCTCCTTCAAGAAAATACGAAGATCTGATTGGATGACATCCTTCGTGACTAATTGCTTGCACGTGATGCGCCTCTCCTACTTCCCAGTTCCACATCATGCCCCTGAGCTGAGCACCAGACAGCCGTGGCGCGACTTCATACCCTCGAGGGATACGTCGGAGAGACGAAATGCAGTATGTGTGCTGTGTTGGATAACGGTTGAATAATACAGTTAAGACAAATTCCTGCAAGTTATACCTTAACTTCTGTCTCACTGGTCGCCTGAAAATACGACCGTCACCAACTCGTCATAGCTCACTGCTCATCTCGCCCTTGCTCTCGAACCTTTGCGCCTTCCGCATTGGCAGGAAAAAACTCGCTCTTTCTCGCCACAATTGATATATATCGGCAAATTTTGGAGGCCTACGAAATCCTCAGCGATGGAAGAACAGCAGCCAGAACTGAATGCCCTCGGCAAGCTCTTTGCCCGCTTTGTCGAGTACGGCCACAACGCCAGCAACAACCTCCAGGATAGCTTCTCACAGCTATCACTCAAGTCTTGGATCCGTCTCACCGTATTTGTCGGGGGATACATGCTGGTGCGACCTTATATCATGAAAATGGCCACCAAGACTGCGGTCCGGAAGATGGAAGAGGAAGACGCCAAGTCGCGGAAGGAGGAAACGGCCGAGGCAAAGATCACACCGAACGAGCTTCGGGGTATCAAGGACAAGATTTCCGGGTTACAAGACGAAGGCGAGGGGACCGGCGCAGACTGGGGGGGCAGGGCAAGGATGCGGCAGCGGCAGATGCTCAAGGACCTCCTGGAAGAAGAGGAGAGGCGGCAGGCGGCGAAAGATGACGCTGACATTCAAGAGTTTCTGGTGGACTAAATTGCAGCCGAGGAGATGCTCCCTCCGGCAAAGGAGAAATAGCAATTATTGGACTGAAAGTGTTGTGCAATGCTGACGCCTGACGGAACCAGACGCCGTTCGTTGGACGACGAGTTCTGCAAGACTTGTCAGTCGTGCGATGGAATGACGTCTGACACTCTGCGGCTTAGTCTCTGCCAGCCCAATCTGAAGACACTGCCGTACAACTGCTGCAGGGTAGGTTGTGTGTCCCACGTCATCATGGTTGGGATGATGCTACGCCCAAAGAACAACCCATGACTGCCGGATTAGCTCACTTGAACTTCTTTTTCATCACTCCCCGCCCTGCTTTGGTGTCCGCGTCATTTCGTCACCTGTCTCACGCTCAGAAATCTCAGGGCTGGCGGCTGAGGCTTTGGGAACCAACGCTCGTCCAGAGCACATATCACTTCGCCTGTCACCGGCAGCATCTTGCAATGTGCATCTCCTCGCAACCATGACTGACTCTTCCCGGGCTCAGCATTTCTCCGCTCTGGGAGCCTATCCGTCTGAGTAGCCCGCCTCCATCAGCGGCCCGTGCCGTACTGACTGTCTCTGAGCAGGATCCCCGACAAGTCCGCCATTCCGTCGAATCGATCTAGCTACCGTCGGCGCCTGCCATGCCCGCAGCCTGCCAGCGTCGAGGATGAAGCCGACTCGCTGGCCAGGGAGCATGGTAGTCCATCTTCGAGCATCCTATCCCACGAGGAGACCCCGTCGAGGGGCGAAATTGATCAATACCCCATCATTCTTGAAGTACACGAGTACAACCCAGAGCGACGGTTCGTCATACTGAACGATGCTCCGGCCGACGTTACACAGTCGGGGACGACAACTCGAGTGGATGATGGCAAAACTGCCAAGGCCGACGCAGGCAGACAGTATGAGGCGGCTTCACAGCGGACAGAGCCAAGTGACGAGGTTGCACAGCCAAGGAAGACAACGCGGATGGACAATGGGAAAACTACCCATACCGATGTTGGCAGACAACATGAACCGGCTTCACAGTCACAAATGACACAGCCAAACGATGCGGCGCCCAAGATGACTTCTCGAGTAGATGAGGACAACTATGTTGGAAAGCCTGATGCTGGCAGACGACGTGAGTCGGCATCTAAGTGGACGGAGCCGGAGCCGGTGCGGCATAGGAACAGGCAGTATCTTCCATCCTTAGATACCTCAGGGTTCCATCAGCGTTCTCCCCAGCATCGCCGGAGCCGGTCGACTGCCATGGCCGACGCGCCGCGGCCCGACTTCTACTCTCCCCGTCACCACCGTCCATTCGGGGACCAATTGTTGACTCCCGACGTCATCACGCACGGGACTGTTGGGCGAGACAAGGCATACCAAGCCCACGGGCAATACGCCACCTCGCCGACCCGACAGCATCATGTCGAGGAGGCACGTCGAGACAAGGCAGACCTATATCACCGACGCACCCGAACATCTTCGACGACCCGGCGGTTCGATCCGGGCCATTTCACTACTCAGCCATCCAAAAGACTTTCAGGCGATTGGGCAGTCGAGACAGGCCACCACAAGGACTATGTCACATCTACCCGCACCGCCACGAGAGACAACTCGCGATCCGCCAGGCGTAGCGTAGGCGGCAAATTAGAGAATACGTCACCGAGCCCATCACACACACGGAGCCGTTCGAGCAGCAGGCCGGCGAAGGATACGTACACCTATACATACATGCAAAAGCCACCCGTCGTATTCCAAGATGGCACGCGCGCCTCAATCAGTGGAGAGACGGACGAGGACAAGACTAGGCGTCAAATAAGCGTCAACACAGCCCCTCACCATTCAAAGTATCGAGGAGACGAGTCTCCCAGTGTTTCGCCGACGGCGCCTAGGAGCTCGACATTTCCACTCGCAAATGGCGGCCGTTATCAACACGAAGCGACGCAGCTTCCATATCCAGACGACGAAGACGAGCTTGGCGATTTCGGAGTCGGAGACGGGAAGTGGGCTGCTCGTTCCGGTGGCAAGACGGCGATGCCTTCCCCTGTGGTCGTCAAGCATGCGCCTGTACCCATCAAAGCGACTACGATCGAGCAGCCATCTGGCTTGAACAGGCCACCTTCTCCCCCCGCCGAATCGTGGCATACTCTTCCTTGGGATCACGAAACGCCTAAAAAGGTCAGCGACAGACCTACCGGCACGTACCGCCGATACTCGGAGGGCCGAGATAGAGACGGATCTGGAGGGCTCCCCGAATGTCCCCGGACGGAGCCCGTGACGGGTATGATGGACTGGCTGACACTCAGTCGGACCGACTTCAACATCTGCCCGACCTGCTATGGTGCCGTCTTTGCGCAATCTGAGTTTAGGTCACATTTTCTGCCCATCCTCCGACCAAGCGAGGAGGCGATTGCATGCGACTTTGGGTCTTCACCGTGGTATAGAATTGCCTGGCTACTGACACTTAAACACGAACAACCGGATCTGCGGCTGTTCCACCGGGTGGCCAACGTAGAAGCCTCGTCGCGTAACAAGCCTTGTCCGGGACACCGGAAGGCGACTCGCAACTGGCTCACAGTTGACGATCCCTGTACGAGACGGCCGGTCACCGGGTTTTCCGTCTGCTATCGATGCGCCATGACAATCGAAGTACTGCTTCCCAACTTGAGGGGTTTGTTCGTCCCATCTACGGGTCCGTCGCACCCAACGAGGGAGGTTTGCGCCCTACACTTCACACCGAAGAGGAAACAATTTGTGCATTATTTCGATGCCTTCGAGACAACCTCTGACCTGGCAATCTCAACGAAGGATGGATTGGATGTGGACGTGAAGGCGTTGGCGCAGGAGCTTCAAAAGCTTAGCATCGGCCGGGCCTGTCGCGAAGACAGCCCGGTTCACAACGGCTACTGGCACATGATGAAATCGGTGCCGGAATTCACCGTATGCAACGCATGCTTCAACGAGGTTGTGGAGCCGAGGTTGCTGGAGGGCAATAGCATAGCTCGAAACTTCGTCCAACCCCAGCGGCTACCCGCGGCGACCTGTCAGCTATATTCACCCCGGATGCGCGAAGTTTTCCAGAAGGCCTGTCGACTTCGGGACCGCGAGTACCTCGAAGCTAAGGTTCTGGAGAGACGTGCGGTGGAAAAGGATATCTACGATGATCTGGTCAAGCTTGATAGGGCTCAGAGGAACGATGAATGGTCGGAGGAGCAGGTGGAAAGGCTGGTGGAAGAGTGGAAGAGATGGGAGTGAGTGGCAACTCTGAGTTGATCGCTGGAAAATGTAGGATGAATCGTGAGCGTATCATATGCATAAAGATATACACTAGTTAGTTGCGCTACTGGACATAAAATGGAAGATCTATGAAGCTGAAGAGCCCCGAGGTGGTGATGAGAGGAGATCACGTGGACATACGCCCATAAGATGTGGGTCGAGGGTACTTGGGTACGGGCCGCCCGCCGACTGTTAGGGTCTTCGCGCCCACCAAAACGGGGCGTGGGAAAAAAACCACCACAATTTATATCGCGAGCTCTATTTTCCTCATCGCCCAATCCATAATTTCGACGCCGCCCGACGACCAGGTGAGCACACAATTCGCCGAATTACCCCAATTATATTCGACTAAGAAGGTCTCTTCGCGCAGGTTCAGGTCTTTTTTTCACCATGACTTCGCGACCTACCGTCTCCATCATCGGCAAAGATGGTGTTCCTACGGGAGACACCCACCCCATGCCTGCCGTCTTCACAAGCCCGATTCGTCCCGATATCGTTCAAAAGGTGCACACTGGCATGGCAAAGAACAGACGTCAGCCGTATGCTGTGAGCGAGAAGGCTGGCCACCAGACTTCTGCCGAGTCTTGGGGAACGGGTGAGTGATCGTGTCATGGAGCTTCTTGTGACTAAGGCAGGCCGCGAGCTAATCGTTGAAAATTTCAGGTCGCGCCGTCGCCCGTATTCCTCGTGTCTCCGGTGGTGGTACTCACCGAGCTGGCCAGGCTGCCTTCGGTAACATGTGTCGTTCTGGCCGCATGTTCGCCCCGACAAAGATCTGGCGCAAGTGGCATGCGAAGCTCAACCAGGGTCACAAGTAAATCCACCCCTCAAGTCTCAATGATGCCGACTTGAAACTGATCTCGACTTGCAGGCGATACGCAACGTGCTCTGCCGTGGCGGCGTCCGCCGTTGCGCCTCTGCTGATGGCCCGCGGTCACCAGATCATGACCATCGCCGAAGTTCCCCTCGTCGTCGACTCGAAGCTCCTCGAGGGTACCGCCTTGGCCCGCACCTCCTCCTCCATCGCGCTCCTCCGGGCTGTGGGTGCAGGTGCCGATCTTGACAAGGTCAAGTGTTCCAAGAAGCTCCGCGCTGGAAAGGGCAAACTCCGTGGCCGCCGCCACCGCCAACGCCGTGGACCGCTCGTCGTCTACTCCCCCGAGGCTGATGGCAAGGAGCTCGTTAAAGGCTTCCGCAACATCCCTGGCGTCGAGACCTGCCCCGTGACAGCCCTGAACCTGCTTCAGTTAGCCCCTGGCGGCCATCTGGGCCGATTCGTCATCTGGTCTTCCGCCGCCTTCAAGGCTCTCGACGAAATATACGGCTCTACCACTGAGCCTTCTGCGCTGAAGCGAGATTTCCTGCTGCCGTCTAACGTTGTCTCTCAGGCCGACTTGGCCCGCCTGATCAACAGCTCCGAAATCCAGAGCTCCCTGAAAGCGCCCAAGGGTGAGGCTAAGACCCGACGGTCCGCCGTACAGAAAAAGAATCCCCTGCGCAACAAGCAGGTGATGCTGCGTCTAAACCCTTACGCCGCCGTCTTTGCCAAGGAGGCTGCGAACAAGGACGGCGCGAACAAGGACGGCGCGAACAAGGACGGCGCGAAGAAAGGCGGCGCGAAGAAGGAGAGCGCCAAAAAGGAAACTACCAAGAAGAAGTAGTTGAGTTTTTCAAATGTAGATTGAGCCGAGGATGCTGTTTTACGGATTAGTTACGCGGCGTCAAGGGTTATGGAGAACGCCCGAAATGATGAAAGGGACGTGTCGTGACAGCCTCCCAATCCCAGTGATTTGGTTCGACTGCCTTGACAGAATCAGTTTGATCCGTCTTCGAGGCCCAAGTCCTTCCAAGTCATGGCTTGGTAGCCTTGCTCCTGGAAGCGGCGTCTTGCCTCGTGCATATGTAAATGCTGCCAACCACAAAAATCGCTCCAGCGCGGCGGCTCCTTTCCCAGATACGAGGCCTTGACGACCCAGTCGTGCATCTCGTTGATGTACTGACAATTACCGCCCGGTGGAAGAGTATGAAGAGCATCACCCACTCTGCTGTACAAGTCTCTACTCCAGGCCTGCATCTCATCTGCTTGAGGCAGCTCCAGCTTATTCGACCAGACTGTGGCGAAGGCTGCGGCCTGTACTTCTGACACAGGCCAAGGGACGGATCTCATGAGAAGGGAGGGAAAGACGAGTGTGGGATGCTGGGCGTAGAATAAGTGCTTGTAGAGACCATGGACACCGCGGCCGTTGGTGATGAGCTTGGATTGGATATCTGTTAGAAAGGGGTAGCTAAAGAGAAACCCGGTGCAGAAGACGATGGCATCGACATCAGTCTCTATCCTGCCATCTTTGAAGCGTACGCCTCGCTCATCGACCAAAAAGTCGACTATCTCCGGAACCTCATCGCAGCCCGAAAAGGCGAGCTTATCGGCCGAAGTGACAGACCTGACGGAGAGGAGTGTCTGGCCCTTGGACACGGCGTTGATCTGGGACGAGATATCAATGCCCGAGGGACCGTTTCCGACGACGACGACCTTTTTATCACGGAAGCTATCGGGATGGCGGTATTGCCTGGAGTGCAAGATGACGGACGGGTGGACGTGGTGAAAGGCGGCGATGTTACTGATATCTGGGATGAAAGGCAAAGAATAATGCCCAGAAGCGACGACGACGGCATCAAAGACATGGTCAGTCACGTCACCACTTTCGACGTGCCGGACACGAAGCCGCCATCTATCCCCGTGCAGCAGCTCAAGGCGGACGACCTGCAGACTGAAGCGGACAAGGTGTTTTACGTCGGCGCCGTATCGACGAATACATGTCCTGATATCGTCACAGGATGGAAAGACGCGACAAGATGACGGAAAAGGCTCGTCTGAGAACTGCATCAAGGGACCGACGATGTTGGCCCGTAGATCATGGTAGATGGCGGACGGGAAGCACGCAGCCCGGGACCGATCTTCCGGAGAGTCGACCGGTTCCTCCGGCGGCAGGAACGGATCGGTCTGCGGGACGAGGCACTTCGGCACGGCGGGCGAGGGTACCCAGATGCCGCCTATTTCGTGCTGTTGTTCGAAGATGACGATTTCGTCGAAGGCTTGTTGGGCGAGGAGGTATTTTGCTGCGATGAGGCCGGAAGGGCCGGCGCCGATGATGGCAATTCTCTTCACGTGGAAGCGAGGGGTCATGGCCGCGAGTGGGGATCTATCTTGGTGGGTTGGTGAGAGTCGGTGGTCTTGGGAGGCTTTCTAACTGTTCGCTGATGTCTGTTTGTATGTGTGAGAGAGGTGAGATAGAGGTGGATGGGCTGGTTATATAAGCATACATACAGCTTTGCCTCATGACTCTCATCCATCTTCATCTATCACAAGGTCTATCATTCTGATGGAAAGGCAAGGTGTAACGGCGTTATGGAACGACTGTGATTTAAACCTGTTCATACCTGACCTGCCAGGCTCTTAAATCACCGTCCCTTCTGACAAATCCTATTCGCAACGAAGTACAGAAGATAAAGATTCTCGCCCAAACAGCCACCTATTTCTCCCCAGCCTTCTCCACCTTCTTTACCTCCTTCTTCTCCAGGATGTCTGCAATCTCCGTCTTCACTTCGATAATCGGCTTGATCTTGGTTCTCGCTTGAGTTCTTTCCTCGAAAGCGAATGCCATTCCAATCAGGGTTTCCTCGCTGAACCTGGGTCCGGCAAACGACAAGCCGAATGGATGGTTAGGCGCCGATTCTTTCAGCTTTCCAGAGGAGCGGTCGAAGCGCACTACTGCCTTTTCTGAAGCGCCGCCTAGCGGTACGGTGATGACTGGTGAGCCGAGAACTGAGGCGCTGTTTACGAAGAAGGCGCCTGGCGCGACGATGGCGTCGAGCGAGTTGTTCTTGATGGCTCCCGTGATACCCTGCTCGCCTGCCACGAATCGTATCTGAGCGAGAAGGTCCTTATACTGCTGTGATGAAGTGTTGAAGGGGAATGCCAGCGCGTCTTCAAAGGTGTCGACTGGTACTTCGGGGAACTTCTCTCGTTTGTCGTTCTTGGTGAAGTTGACGATGTCACGGACCGAGGTGATGTTGTTGGGGTTCACCGTCAGCTTCGACAGGTAGCCGCGCATGACTTCATCCAAGCCGGCGAATACCACGCGGAAGACTTCCTCGAAACCGTCCGAGGTCTCAAAGACGTCAACTCCCGGAAGCGGTATGTCGTTCACCAGTTCGGCACCGGCATCCTTCAAGACCTGGAGAGCCTTGTCGAATGCTTCACGGCTTGCTTCGCTGTTCGTTTCATTGATGTAGCTGAGTCTTTCAAGTTGTTCGATCGATGGCACGCCGACGCGTTTGCCCTTGAGACCCTCTGACTGGCAAGCTGCCACGTAGTCTGGCACCTTGCCGCCGTCGGGAATGTCATTCGTCGCCTCATCTTGCGGATCGGGTCCGGCCATGGCGGCGAGTAGGTGGGCGGTATCCTTGACGGTTCGCGTCATTGGCCCGACGGTGTCATATTCTTTCGAATAGGGAACGACTAGGTATCGCGATGTCAGTCCGACTGAAGGCTTGATGCCCACGATGTTGTTGGCCGCTGCTGGCATCACGACTGAACCAGTCGAGTCGGTGCCGACGGCCGCCCAGGCGAGGCCGAGAGAAGCCGCGACGCCACTTCCTCCCGATGAACCCGAAGGGCTCTGGTCCTCGACATAGGCAGCGAAAGATTGGCCGCCGATGGACGTCCAGCCATTTGGTTGCTGGCTGCTGCGGAGGTTGCTCCATTGCGACATATTGGTCTTGCCGAGGATGATGGCGCCAGCCTTACGCAGCCGTTGGACAATGCCGCTATCCTCGGGAACCCTAGATCCCTGAAGCGCAAACGATCCAGCCGTGGTGTTCATCTTATCATCGGTCCCGATGGCAGCCTTGATAACGACGGGAATCCCATGAAGCGGAGACAGTGGTTTGCCGTCCTTTTTCAACTTGTCGTCCAGCTCCTGGGCGATGGATACAGCGTCCGGATTAACCTCGATCATGGTGTTGAGCTTCGGGTTGACCTCTATGATTCTGCTGAGGTAGGCCTTGACGAGGTCAACACTGGTGAAGAGTCCTTCGTCCAGACCGTTGCGCAGCTGGTCCAGCGTTGCGTCAAGCAGCGGTGGAAGCTTGGACGCGTCCGGCGCACCGGCCGCGGCATGGACAAGGCCCAAGGCGAGGGGGAGGAAGTTGAGAAGATGCATCTTTCAAAGTTGCGTGAGAATTATTATGTTTGGTTCGAAACCTGGGCGGCGATGATAGTTGTTATACGTCCTTTCTTACCAGCCGGTGGTTCTGAATCGGACGACGGGACGAAACGTATCGTTTCGGCCGGCTAAAGGGATAGATGAATCGTAGTCTTCTCCTTGAGATGAGTGAAACGACCTCCTTTGCGAATCTGCAATGATGAGATCAAACAGTTCTAATGAGGTGCGACGCGAGATTGCTATAGCGAGTCATTGGATGGACTTTTGACCCGATGAATGCGCATGACAAGCGTCAGCATTTAAGTTTTTGTTTGCATTGGGAACGTTGAAGGCACGACTTGTTGTGAAAAGCCTCTCTTTCCGAGATAATGGACGACTTACACTATCCAGTCGCTACCAGTGTTATTGCTGATAAAATTATGAAGTACTACTCGGATGTCATGCCGGTCTCAATCGATTGCGTCCCCCAAGGAGGATTTCTCACATCCGCCTCGGCTCTCGAAAGTAGGAGTTGAAACATGATCTCTTCTTCCGTAGCTTAGCACGTTGGGATCAAACTGACTAGGTTGGGAGAAGGCTTTAGATTCCATGCGGAGGAGACGTCTCGTAGCCATCACTGTCAATGTGTGTGGTAAGAAGTTTTATGCTTCTCTGCTCAGGTTATCTATAACGAGCAAGTGAAAGAGATATTTGTGAGTCAGTGTCAATGGCGGACATGATGAAATGTCTGGTGTCAATGCTGCTGGTGGTTGATTTAACGAGGTAGAAGGAGCAAAACCTAGGTATCCAGCTTCCGAACGTTGTACACTTTGTCTATCCTGCTAAGCGTCATGCTGATCTTTCTTTCAACGTCTCAGCGCGGGCCGAGCAGAATGATTCATCAGCTTTCAGGGGTCGGATGGATGAGTCTAAGCCTTGACGGGCTCGTGATGCTACCCTGTTGTCTGGATCTGAGGGATAGAATGATACAGCTTCTACATCTGTCTTTTAAGCTGTAAACAATGTAATCATCAATCAACGGCTCGCCCTTTGCGAACTGGATCCGAAATCGCTGTCTAGAGGTAGCGGGAGAAAGTGCCCGCAACGTCAGGGGTGAAGCTGGAGAAGTTACAGATACATTCATGTCTATTGTTCAAGAGATGACGAGCACCTGGGGACTGTATGCAAATGATTGGTCGGGATCCCGTTCAATAGAAGGATAATGCCATGCAATGAATGAAATATATCATGTATGTGATAATCACAGCGCATTTGCCACAGAGTGCACCTCCCTTTTGCCCCCCTGCCAACCAACCGCTTCATGGCGTTGCGACAGGCACCTTTTTACTGCTTAATTCGCTGTGGCTCATCTTCTTCTCGCTAAAATCTCCGAGCGAAGCTTTCCCCTCTTAGCTTGGACATACATCAAGATCGTTCTCGACCCTAACCCTAGAGAGTCTGGAACCCCAAGAGAAGAAATGATCCTCCTGCAGAGTATGAGCTCGAGGCAAAGATCCTCTAACCTTGCTTGGGTATGCTCTAGAAGAGACTTGCTTTTGTTCCCGTTGAACTGTCTGTGTCTGTGATGAAGCATCCTACCACTCAGGCTCAGGAGGATGGGGGAGCAAACTTGGAGGTCACCTTGGTTTGGTTGGCTGGGATGGGCTGATTACATAACACACTGAGAGGTACCCACCTCCACCTTAGTACTGACTACCTACTGCGGGTAGGCCCTGCGGCATCTTAGCTTCCTTCCTCGTGCTGAGCCAAACAATCGCCGCGTCTCCCAACGCTCTGCGGCAACCCTCATCATGAACCGCTCACCCACACACAGCACCTTGAATACTTAGACGCGACACCTGCTGCTGCTGCTGCTGCTGCTGCCGCTTTCCGCCGCCGCCGCCGCCCCAAACATGGGTGACGACGACCTAGAAGCGCTGCGCAGCGCCGAAGCAACACCCTTGGCGCAGCTGCAACCCGAAATCGACGATGCAGCGTCGCGCGTCGTCGACGGCGTCGTTACCATCACCTGGCCCTACAGCTCCGTCACGCGATCTACCGCTTTCATCCTAGCCGACCGAGACTACCATCTGCGAAGCCGAGGGGGACAGATTCGCGTCGAGTTTCGCGCCGCTGCTGCCAAAGCGCTGGCTGATGCTTCTATCGGTGGTGGCGATGAGGTTCGCGTCAGCCTCAAGGGAGCTCAATGGAGGAAGCTTGAGCCGCAGATGCGTCTGCCTCAAGGTTCTTCGGAATGGCAGCTGTTGTTTGAGAGTCGTCTGCTGTTGAGTCTTCGGCGCGCACAGGATCAGAGCTGCGACGTTATAGACATCGACCTCCCTCACGAGGCGGATGGAGGCTTGCCTGAGTCGCAGCCTCCGCAAGCAGTCCCCATGGTGTCCGCTGCACCCATCGAGACCGCTTTCCTCCCTGTTTCCGATCCCGTTGGCCCGTCATCTCTTCCGGTTAAAAGGCAAGCTCCTCCGGAGTTCGAGACCGACGAGTTCGTTTCACCGGCCTTTATCAAGCGTGCCAGGATGTCATATGGAGCGCTCCTCGAGGAAGGACTGGGACTCGACCTGCTCTTCGATGGCGAAAAGGAGAAGAAAAGAAGCAAGAAGAAGAAGAAGCGATTCTCCTTCTTCAGGCAAGCCGCGTCATGGAAATACAGCAGTCGATCTCCGAGCCCCGTGGCCGGTCTCTTGTCTGGCTACGACACCGATGGCAGCGAGGCGAGCATGAACACGGGGGCGGAAGCAGCAGAGAAATCTACCAAGACTTCACCACCTCGACCGACTATGGTCGATGGCGCGTCTCAGACACAAGAAGTCTACTTCAGCCCGTCAGTTACGGGCGGTCATGTTTCGATCGTTCCTTCGGTTGTAGCATCTCGAAGAGGTCATCAGAAGACCAGTAACGATGACTTTCATACGCCGTCCAGGACGCTTTTCGAACGCCCGTTTAACCAGCACTTGACGTCCAGAAGGACTGGACACACCATGTCATACGGGGCTCAATCCCTAGGACTAACGACTGAGACTCGTATCGGCTCATCATCCGCTACCAATCACATGGTGGACGCGGCTGCCTTTACTCGAAGCACCCCTGTGCCACATTATCCGGCTGCGGCTCTCGGCAATAACCAGCCCTCGGTGCCGGCCATGAGTATTGACCCCAGCTTACAGTATCCGAATGAGATTCATGCCGACGAGCACCTCTATTACGCTACGGAAGATTTTGCCTGGCATGTAGACGCTTCTGCGGGTGAAACCTCACTGGCCTCAGTTGGAGCCGGTGTTCGGGACAGCGCCCCCATCATGACGGCCTCATCGTCCGGGAGAAGCAGAAGACTAGTCAGCCCTGTGTCGGGCTCGATGGTCACTTCGAGGCTTCCTTCGAGTCAATTTGAACGACGTAGCTCGATTGAACGAGCTCAAGAGGCAGGATTAATGGATCAAGATCATCATCACAATGCGTATCCATCCACTAGAAGGGCTTCAGGCGAGGAGTATAGTTTAGCAACGCAAGTCGGTGCAGATGATGACGATGCTGAGCACAACCTCGATGAGATGGAGCGGGAAAACGAAATAGCCGCGGAAGAAGTCGGCGATCCGCTCAACCGCTACGGGAACAGCCGGTTCAGGAGAAGCAGTTACAGCAGCGACGGCCGCTCCGATGCCCGAGTGGGAGCCAACTATGACATGCAAGGGCAGTACCAGGACGGCTACGAAGTTGAATACGGGAGCGAATACAACGCGCAATACGGCGCGAACGAGTCTGACGGGGGCAGTGACTCTGTGCCGGCGACGCCACGGAAGCCGGTCGTCATCGATCTTCTCTCTGACTCGGACGAGGAACCCGCCGTGCCGGACACGGCAGCTTCGCGAGCCGTCGACGAGCCGACAACGCGACGTCAATACGAGACGCGGTCGAGCGAAGCCGATGACGACGAGGCGTCGAACAGATCTGACGCCGACGTTGAAGATGCGGTGTCGCACAGGTCTGAAGCGGACACTGATGAGAATGAGGCGTCGGCGAGATCTCTGGAGAGGTCGGACGCTGACATGGAGGAGAACGATGACTTGACGACATCTCATATGGATGCAAGGGAAGGTGAGGTATCGGACAAGGAAGTCGGAGGAGCCGACGCCGCGGTGAGATTTGTCAAGAGTTCGGTCTCGGTGGCATCAGATGAGGATGTCGGGCGGAGCAACGTCGCGCCGAGAGGCGCCGAAAGCCCAGCGAGATCGTTTGCGGACCTCGAAGAAGCGGAGGCATCGGCGAGATCCGACGTGGGAAGTGAGGCATCAGCCCGAAGTCAGAGTTCAGCACGATTTGAGGCGGACGATGAAAATCGCGAGGCATCAGCGGGATCAGCTAAGAGTCAGACCTCGTCCACGTCTGAGGCGCACATGTCCAAGGCCGACGATATGAACCAGGGAACGGAGCAGGGAGAAGCGAGTGGGGGTTGGGCGCATGACACAGACGAGGAGGCTGCGAGCGGCGAGCATGAGAGGGCTAGCGAAGAGGACAGCCAGCGTGATGACTCGGTGATGGACGATGCGAGACACGCCAATGAGGAGTTGCAGCCAGCCGAGGAAGCTGGCAATAGCTGCTCGTCGGAAGAGATGAGCGTCGAAGTGAACGAAGCACCTGACCATGCGAAGAGCATCGTGGAGGGACAGGCCGAGGAAGGTGAAGGTGAAGATGAAGATGATGAGCTCGTCGAAGCAATCGCTGAAGAGAGCGACATGGATGTGAATGTAATGACGTCGCAACCCGCCGGACACGAGGATGGGGATGCTGCATCTCGGCTGGACGCCCGCGCTGAAGAAAGCGACATGGATGTGGAATATCTGGCGTCTCAGCCTCCTCGTCCTGACGTCGATGGTGCTCCGCCGTCGTCTCAAGCCGCAGAGGAAGATGATGTTACTGAACACGTCGGGATGGACTCGAAAGAGGGTGCATCCGAGTCGGAGATGCCTGGTCATGTGGAAGTGGCAGTCGTCATCCCACAGCATCTCGGACAGGACGTTGGCGACGAGGAGCAAACATGCGCAGAGGTCAACGAGGATGAGGAGAGGCTGTTCGAGGGTCGAGCCAGTGGTCAGACGGCGGACAGCAATTCCGATGACGAATTCCAAGACGCTCCGACGAGTCCTCAAAACGATCAAGAAGAGTTGCAATATGCTGAAGCACGCGACGAGGATGTCCCTCGAGAAGAGTCGACGCAAATGGGTAACCAGAAGCCACCATCGCCGCGACACGAGAGCCAGCCAGAGCAGGAAGCAGAGGAAATGGTAAAGGCCGAGACGCAGGCGACGACGGAGCATCATGATTCCGAAATGCGTGACGAAGATGAGGAGCGGGACGCGCCAGACGCCAGTCAGACCAGTACAAGGTCGTTGCGAGACAGGAGCCTGACCAAGAGTAAAGGACAGGAGCTCGAGGTTCTTATTCCGTCCAGATCTCTACGTCAGAGCCTTAAAGCCTCAAGCGCTGCAAGCCAGGAGCTGGGAGATGAGGATCCAAGCGTAGCGCTGGCTCAAGCTGCGGCGTCGCCACAGTCCTCAGGATTCGGGCCGGGAAAGGAGACGCGGTCTGCGGCAAGGCTGCGAGCAGCAAGCAGCAATCATAGGAGCGACCAGACAGATCCGAGCCTTAGGTTGGCCAGGGCTACGGTATCGGAAGCGGCGCAGGCTAAAGACGGTTCACCGACAACGCGGAAGGCTGATGGGCCGACGAAGCGAAGTAAGCGGCGACAGGCGACGCCGGAGACGACGACGACTCCCCGTGAGCTTCGCAGTTCGGGGCGAGCGAGCAGTCCTGTCGAGTCGGTACAGGCGTCACCGTCGACGACAGCAACGGGAAGCGACGAAGAGACGGCGGAGGCTAAGAGGAAGCTGCTCGCGACGCTAAGAACCCGGCTGCCGGAGTCGGTGCCATTGCAGTCGCTCCGATCTCAACTGAACCGGACGGTGGACGTGATGGCGATGTCGACGATGACGCCGGCGCAACCCCACCGGCCCAAGCATGGACCACGCGACTACATGCTGGAGCTGGTACTGACGGACGCTTCGACGGCGCCAGGAAAGGCGGTAGTAGCGCAGATGTTCCGTCCCCACGTGGAGTCTCTGCCAGTGGTTCAGGCCGGAGACGTGGTGCTACTGCGGCGAGTACAGGTCATGTCCCTGCAGGGCCGGGAGTTCGGGGTTCGGGCTGGCGAGGCATCTGCCTGGGCCGTATTCGAGAAGGACGAGACAGAGATGCTAGCACAGATCAAAGGGCCGCCGGTGGAGGTGACGGAGGGCGAGATAGAGTATGCTCGGGGACTCAAACAGTGGTGGGCGCTGGTGACACGAAATGAACGGGCGATGGCGAGGGTTGAGAAGGCGACGGAGAAGAAGATAACGCGGGCGAAGGAGGCCAAGGATAGAGCATAGCGCATGAGTCGTAATCGAATGAAGCTAGCGATATGGTCCGTACCTGGGGTGAAGTAGATGGGCATGTTGTCATCAGTTGTGCATACCAGTATAGTAGCGAAGGAGCGGGACGCAAGTCCGGACGGGAACGGAGCCGGGGCGAAACGGAGACGGGGACGGAGATGAAGGTGGAGACGCAGGCGGGCGGAAGCTGAGAGGGGGAAAAAAAGGGGGGGGAGTAGGCGGCTGACAGGTTCAAGGTTCAGGGTTCAGGATGCGACGCTGTGGAACCCGACGTTGTGTAAGATCGGGCGAAACCGGAGAGGGCTGGTTGGGTGGTGAAGGTGGTAGAGAACTTGTGATGGTGACGACAACAACGACGACGATGATGGTGAGGATGATGATCCGTTGTCCGACGGAACGGACGGATTAGAAACCTCCATCCTCTCCCTTTATGTAGGGAGTAGCCGTGAATCGTACGTGTGAGAACCTTTCAAAGCCTGGGCCGATAGATATCAAAGCTGATGCTTGGCTGACGTGAGTAAGAGTGTGTCTATTAAAGCGAGTGAAAAAGCTTTGGGGTGAGTTCAGCAGCAGTGACAGGCTGACAAGTAAGGACTTGCTTATTAGAAACAAGTCTGAGAGGGGCATGATGACACTGGGCGGCGGGCTTGCCTTAGTTCGCCTGTTAGTGACGGATAGGTAGGGAGATGGGGTTAGAGGCAGGTAAGTTTTTCACTCTCTTTTCTGCTGCAGAAACATCCTTGTCTCGGCGCGTCCCAACAAGATCGGGCGGGCTGCGACGCTGGGTGCCGTCCGAGTGCCGGACAGGGGGGGGGGGGGGGACGGACCCTTGTCTCTGCATGTATGTAGGTATTCGGAGGAGTGAGGATACTCCGTACATGTGGACGTTGGTGAACTCATTCATACTGGGTTTTTTATGCGGCTTTTTTTTTTCTTTGCTTTTTCCCTTGTGCTGTGAAGTATCTGCTGGAACGCTCTACGGCTTCGTCGGTGTCCTCTCTATGCTTTCATGTGTAGACTGTTGGTATGTTGCTTGTTGGTGATGATGTCGTAGGTCGAGGAGGATGTGGGGAAAAACGTCTTTCCGATCCCGATTGACTGTCAAGTTCAACGTCTTCTCTGCTCCTCCACCCTCGTTCACCAGCTCGTTCATCACCACGTCCACATTCGTCACAGCTTTTCTCCCCGTGTGTGCAGCTTCACGGGCGGGCTGTTCGGCCCCCCCCCCCTTCTCCTCTCCCCCTCCCCCTCCCCCTCCATCCTCTCTCTATCTCCTTTCTGATGCCTGCATACTTACCTGCCTACCTCTAACCCGTCAAAATCGTACCCCATACCTGTTTCTACCTGGGACCAAACCCTTTTCTCTCTCTTCTCCTCAAACCTCCCCCCTCTCTCGTCTAAACCTTGAATTGTTGAATCGTTTCCCCCCCTGTTTTTTGTCCCTTTTCCTTCATCTCCTCAAGGCCCAGCGTGCTCGGGGTGCTGAGTCTCCGACGCTCCCCGTCGCCACTCACACCCCCCCCCCCCCTCCCCTCTCTACATTCCCCCCCTTCCCCATAATGCACCGGCTCTCCCTCTTGGTTAGCGGTTCGCTTCATTCCCGCCTAGGCATGTCGCCCAGGCCTTCTTCAATCCCTCGTTGTCCGTCGAATCGTCGCTTCGCTGTTAATCCTTCGTCGTCTTCGTCGCCGTCGCCGTCGCCTGAGCCGCCTGTGAGAGCTGCTTCTGCTGTTCTTCGTCAGCCCTCCATGGCAGCTTCGTCCCGAGCTACGGCCGACCCATTGGACGACTCTTCGACGCCGGCGTCTTCGTCTCGGACTTCGTCTGTCGTATCCGCTCGCTCATCTAATACCGTTCTCTCCAACAAGCGCATGTCTTTGTCTAGTCGTAGACTTACAGATCATAACCCTCTCTTGTCCACCGTCAACATGGACGCCATTGCCGACTCTCTCAAGGCTGCTTCCCTCGACCAGCATCGAGGCTACGTTCAGAGCCACTTTTCCGAGGTCAGGCAGAATCGTGATACCGACTACGTATCTTACGATAACGCTGCCGGCTATCAGGTCCTCCGTGAGCCGCTGTGGAACAAGGGTACACTCTAGTGCTTTTGGTTTTCCTTGGTCTTTGCTAATCTCATCCCAATTCCTCCCCAAAAAGGTCTCTCATTCAGTCCCGAAGAGCGTCTGGAGCGGAACCTCACCGGCCTGCTCCCCCACGCCATGGAAAGCCTCGAGACACAGTGTGCCAGGGCCATGAAGATGATCCAGTCCAGACAGACCAATCTGGACAAGTATCTTTATCTATCAACCATAAAGGACCAGAACACGGATTTGTTCTACCGCCTACTGATCGACAACTTACGCGAGCTCATGCCCCTGGTTTACACGCCGACTATTGGCGACGTCTGCCTGCAGTACTCTAGCATCTATACCCGGCCAGAGGCCCTGTACATATCCTACAAGCAGCGCAAGTCCATCCGCACCATGCTTCGGAACTGGCCCTACGCAAACCCGGAAATTTGCGTCGTCACCGATGGCTCCCGCATCCTGGGATTGGGCGATCTTGGCGTCAACGGCGTTGGCATTTCGGTGAGTTTCCCTCTCAGCTCTCTTGATCGACGGGCTACCAGGCTGACCAGGCGGGCCACACGCACAGATCGGCAAGTTGTCCCTCTATACGGCCGCCGCCGGCATCCACCCCGCCAAGACGCTGCCCATCGTTCTCGACTGCGGCACCGATAACGAGTCCAACCTAAAGGACCCGCTATACCTGGGCTTGAGGCAGCGGCGCGTCCCGAAGCCGGACCAGCAAGAGTTTATGGATGAGTTTATGGAGGCTGTCAAGGAAGTTTACCCCGACATGGTGGTTCAGTTTGAAGATTTCGAGAGTGAAAAAGCCTTCAATTATCTCGATCGCTACCGCGACACTCACAAGTGCTTCAACGACGACATCCAAGGTACCGGAGCTGTCGTCCTCGCAGGGTACGTGTTGATGCCTCGATAGGTACATGACTTCTTGTTTGCCATTGACTGACTGCGACGGCTTCTCAGGTACATCGGCGCCGTCAACCTTTCGGGCGTGCCGGTCGAAGAGCAGAGGCTGGTGTTCATGGGGGCCGGCTCGGCCGGAGTGGGCGTGGCTAAGCAGCTGGTCGAGTACTACACGCGCAGGGGATTATCAGAGGCAGAGGCTCGCGACAAGTTCTGGCTGGTCGACACCAAGGGCTTGGTGACGCGGGATCGGGGCGACACGCTGGCGGAGCACAAAAAGTACTTTGCCCGGACGGACAACCAGGGACAGCAGTTCCGATCGCTGGAGCAGGTCATCGAGTACGTCAAGCCGAGCGCGCTGGTCGGGCTGACGGCGACGTTTGGCGTCTTCACCGAGTCGGTGGTGAGGGCGCTCAAGGCGTCGGTGGACGGGGGCGGGCTGGGACGGCGACCGATCTTGTTCCCGCTCAGCAATCCGCTTACCAAGGCCGAGTGTACGTTTGAGCAGGCGGTGCAGTGGACGGACGGCAGCGTCATCTTCGCCTCGGGCTCCCCCTTTCACCCCTTTACCGTCAAGGTCGGGGGCGAGGCGGGAACGGTGACGTACCAGCCCAACCAGGGCAACAACGTCTACGTCTTCCCGGGTCTCGGGCTGGGGGCGATCCTGGCCAAGGCGTCGCGGGTGACGGAGAACATGGTCTACACGTCGGCCGAGTCGCTGGCGGGGACGCTCAACGCGGACGAGGTGCACCGCGGGCTCATCTACCCACGCATCGAGCGAGTGCGCGAGGCGAGCGTGGTGGTGGCGCGAGAGGTGATGAAGGCAGCACGTCGTGACGGGGTGTCGGGCCTGTCGGATGACATGTGGAACGAGTGGGAGGAATGGGGGGATGTGGCTTTGACGGCGTACATCAAGCGACGCATCTACGATCCGGTGTGTTTTGCAGATGCCAAAGCGGCTCTTTAATAGTATCTGTGAGATAAGCGTTGCGGAAAACAGGAAGGAGAAGGAGAAGGATGAACAGTGAGAATCGAAGAGGCTTTGGATTGATGTGAGGAGGGGGAAAAGGGGGAGGTTGGTGAATGTCAGATACAAGGTGTGGTGTGGGTTTGGGACACTGATATAGAGGAGAAAGATGTGGTTGATTAGGAACTACAGGGTAAGACGTACGGAAGGATGGGTTGCAATACATATGGCTCTGTGAAGCAGACGGTGTGGAGCAGATGCGTGGACGGCTGCAGTGGGAAATGAGCGGCATGTGTGGACGAAGTGAGATGGCCAGTACATATTTCGTATGACGGATTCGTATATGTTATTCGTCAATATGTCAATACATACTAGGTATAAGTAGGTTGTTATACATATGTATGTATGTGTGTACGGGACCGACGTCGGCGCGGATGAGTGTGACGATCCGGGGTGCCGAGGCGGGTCGGATCGGGTCAGAGATTCGGCCGAGGGGTGGCCGGGGAAGGAGAGGGGGGATAGGACGAGATGTGGCTGGGGCTGGTGAGGGTTTATGATGAATGCGAGTTAATTACTGTACTGTACTGTACTGTACTGTACTGTACTGTACTGTACTGTACTGTACTGTACTGTACTGTACTGTACTGTGTATACAGGTACGTGTGTGTGTCTGTGTGTGTCTGTGTGTGAATCGGTGAGTGTTTTTTTTGTGTTTGGATCGGAATGACGTGAACAGCTCTGTATGTATGTAATACGGTGTCAAAGAAAAAAAAAAAGGGATGATACGGAACCGTTGAGAGCCTGTCTTCTTTTGCCTTCTTTTTCCCGGGGGATGAAGGGGTGGCTGAGGAGGAAAATTACCTCGACGTAGTAATGTAGGTAGGTATGGTGCATGTAGTAATATGGAGGAGAGTTGTATGTCATTGTTGTATGTATGTATGTGTGTAGGGAGGCACTGTAGTAGGGGGAGGCCGAAAAAGCCTAAAGTGACGAGGTTCGTGACCGAGTTCGATCGATGGGGTGCAGCGAGTGTCGTTGACGGGTACGAAGACGGGAGGGTTTTGTCTTATTCATGCCTGTTTTTACATACATACATGGGTGGGTAGGTGGTTTACGGATAGAGTAACGTGGTTTGGTAAACTACCTTCTTTCTTTGTGTGTATATGCATCGGTGTGTTATAGTAGCGAGCCTCGTCTCTTACGGATACTAGGTGGAAATAAGAGGTAGAGAGTTCGGCCCGTAGCCGAGACATGGAAGAGGAAACAGAAGCGGGAAGACAGAAAGATAGAGAAGTGACGAGGAGTTTTGTATTAGTAATTGCAGAGTTTCTCTTTGAGGGGGGCCCGGGGGGAGAATCGGAGAGATTTTTTTGTGTTCGTTGTGGTGGTATTCTTGCGGGGTGTGTGTGTGTGTGTGTGTGTGTGTGTGTGGTTGAGTTGGGTGGGTATGTATGTATGTAGGTAGGTAGTATCTGTGGTGTTGTGTGTTGTAGGTTGGTGACTTGGGGGCTTGACGGTAGGGTTCGTCGGCCCTTGATTTGAAAAGGGAAGGGGGAGAGAAGGATGGATGGAAGAAAGGGGTAGAGTAGAGGGAAGTGGAAGAGAAGATGAGGTTGTGATGTGACGAGTTGGCGTAGCTGTGAGTACATACTGATGTAGGTAGGTAGGTAGGCACGTGTAATGGGGAGAGATGGGATGAGGGGGAATTTGTGTGTGCATACATGCATGTCCGTATGCATGAAGAGGTCTTTGTTTGTATATACGGTTATGTGTCCGTACTTCAGACCTCATGATGCTGCTGGATTGGATTATATATACATACATACATACACACATACATACAGACATATCCGTACATGCATTCACACTACACATGCATATCCGTACATACAGATTAGTATTATTATAAGACCTTTGCTCGCTACGAAGCTCCTGTCCTCCCCGGTTTTCGGACCTCCGGTTTACGGACCGATGGCCGGGCCGGTTCACGGAGACGTGAGAGCAGAAAAAGAAGAAGAAGAAGACGAATTAGAGGAAGAGAAGGGACAAAAATAATGACGGTTCCAGCGAAAAGAAAACGGACGCTATACGGCTATACGTCCACAGGAATAGGCAAAGCTTGCCGGCCGTGCGTGTGAGCATGACCTGAAGGAGGCCATGTCAACGTTGTATATCTGTATGTATGTAGTTCAGGTATCCGTGTCCGCAGTGCGTGTGCGTACCTACCTATGTATGTATGTCTCTCTCTCTCTGTGTGTATAAAATCCTCGTCCACATGCTTTCTTACTTATACACCCCGCCTCCATCCCTCCATCCCTCCATCCATCCATCCATTCACCTCCGGGTTTCTCCAGGTAAATCCCACCCCCGGATTTTTCTCTTGGCCTCCCCCCGCCCCCTCATCCTCCTCCCTCTCGATCTTCTTTCTCTCCTTCTTTTTCTTTCGTCTCTCGTGATCAGTTCCGTGTGTTTTTCTTTTCTTTTTTTGTTTCCTGGGGGGAATAACCGTCATCGATCTTCCTCTGTTCTCTTGATTTACTACTTCCTCCTTCTAGTCTCAGGGGGGAGAACATTTTTTAAACTTCCAATCTGAAACGAGAAAGCCTAACATTTTTTCTTTTTTTTTTCTTTCCTCTTCTTTCATTTTCTTCATCTTTTTTTCTTTTCTTTCTTTTCTTTTCCCCCTTGTTAGTTTCATGCGAGAGAGAGTTGGGGGAGGTGGGCGAATCACAGACAAAAGAAGGGGAGAGTAAAAAGGAAGGAAAGAAAAGAGAGAAAAGAAAAAGAAAACAAGGGGAAGAAAGGGATTAGATGGAAAAGTCGACGGCAAAAAGACCCTTGGAGGTGACGACGACGACGACGAGTGATGGCCTCCCTCCGCCTCACAAGGTTACCAAGCGGAGGGCTGCTCGCGCTTGTGTCTCGTGTCGGGCGAGGAAGGTTCGCTGTGATGTTGTGGAGGGAGCGCCTTGTGGGAATTGTCGATGGGATAATGTCGAGGTGAGAGAGAGCGAGAGAGAGAGAAAGAGGCTTGGTTTCCGTTGTTAACTCGAGTGTGTTTGGAAATAGTGCGTCGTTCAAGAGAGTCGTCGACGAAAGTAAGTGGCTCTTCCCTTTTCCCCCCCCAACACTTATAAACACCTAGATGAAGAGGTTGTTGAGTTTCGTGATGCTGATTATGAGACTGTTCTTTTAGAAGGAATCTTAGTACGACTGACGGTGGCTCGGCATCTCCGCAACTCCGACGAGCGACGACGACGACAACAACAACGAAAGCCCCGTCGACAAACAACCATGTTCCACACATGATCTGTACGAACCGGCTCTTCCCATCTCTTCCCATCCATCTCATCTCCAATATATCATCACTGACTTGAGAAAAATCAACAGATCAACGCTCGTCAACTACCTTCCATGATCTCTCCTGGAACAAATTCCTAGCCCAAGACGGACATGACAAAGACGACAACAACAACGATGGACTGCCCCAATTCATCCTCCCCCTTCCGGATAAAATGGCCGTCGACGACGCCGCTTACCTGCGAGCAAAGGGCGCCCTGACCATACCGTCTGCCAGTCTGCAGTCTGCCCTCCTGCGGGCCTATGCCGAGTTCGTTCATCCGTATATGCCGCTCCTTGACCTCGATGATTTCCTGGCCGTCGTTGGAGCTGGTCGTCCCCGTCTTCGGCGTCGTCATCGTCATCATCCTTATCATGGTCGGGTTAGCCTCTTTCTCTATCAGGCTGTCGCCTTTGCCTCTACGGCTTTTGTCGATATGCGGCATTTGCACGAGGCAGGCTTCGCTACTCGCAAAGCGGCACGAAAGGCATTCTTTCAACGGACAAGAGTCAGTCGATTCTTCATGGCCTAATCCATCTATACTACAGACGTGTATACTGATATGCCAGAGAAAAAGCTCCTCTACGATTTGGACTACGAGGCCGATCGGCTCGTCCTCGTCCAAGGCTTGATGCTCATGACATACTGGTACGAGACTCCAGACGACCAGAAAGACACATGGCACTGGATGGGCGTCGCCGTCTCTCTCGCTCACACCATCGGTCTTCACCGTGACCCGTCCCGGACGACCATGACCTTGGAACGGCAGCGGCTATGTAAGCGCGTGTGGTGGTCGTGCGTCATGCGCGATCGGCTGATTGCCCTGGGTATGCGACGTCCTACGCGCATCAAGGACGAGGATTTTGATGTTCCCATGCTCACCGAGGCCGATTTCGCCGTGGAGGATGCCGGGTTGGAGCCGGACCGGGACTCGGAGGAGCCGCCGGAGGTGGACCCGGCATCGGCGTTGTCCTGCCCCGCCGTGGCCGACCCGGTCATCCGTCGGCAGCTGGCTCAGCTGTGCGTGGCCAAGGCCCAGCTCTGTCTGTGCATAGGCCACATGTTGAAGGCGCAATACTCCTTCATGCTCCGTCGCGAACCGCACAAGACGACCAACAGCACCATGATGCTGTTCCCGCTGAGTCCGCAGCCGGACGACGTGGCCTCGGTCGACGCGGAGCTGCACGACTGGCTCGTCTCCCTACCGGCCGCATGTCAAGCCCGTCCGCTCGTCAACGTCGTAGACGACGGGGCCGATGGCGCTGCCGTCGCCGTCCAGCGGACGTTGTTACACATGTTCTATCACACCACCGTCGCCGCCCTGCATCGGCCGCAGTTCCTCCTGGCGGGCGCGGCCAGCAAGCCTTCGGAGGACATGGCTCGTCTCAAGGTGCGAAACGCGGCCGGTCAGATCACGCGCATGGCCGCTCAGCTTCACAGCCTGCATCTCGACCGCTTCCTACCGACTACGGCCGTCACCGTCTTGCTGCCGGCCATGATGGTCCACCTCCTGGACATGAAGAATCCGGGGGGTCCGACGCGTCATAGGGCCGTCCGCGGCTTTCGGCAGTGCATGAGGGTCATAGAGAAGCTGCGCGACATGTACACGGCTGCAGACTACGCCACCGGCTTCCTAGACGCCGCTCTGCGCAAGGCGGCCATCGACGTCAACGACAAGTCCATGTCGATCTCGACGCCGCCTCCTCCGCCCCCGCTGCCGCTACTGCTGCCGCCGGGTTGCGTGCACACGCCCCCGCCGGAGAAGACGACGCCGTACATGACGGAGGCGGAGTCTCTCTTCGCCTCGCAGCCCGACGACGACGACGACCTTCGGATGGCGCAGGAGCCGACGCAGACGACCATGTCGTTGCCGTCCTGGCCCACGCTGCTCCCTCTTCCGCCGGACACGATCCAGGTGGCGGCGGCGGCGGCGGTGGACTTTTCGGCCGGTGCCGGCTCGCCTCCGCATACCGACCCGCTCGACTCGGCGGACATGACGACGACGACGCCAAGCGCTAGCGGGGGATCCGATGCCGTCCTCCCGCTTAACATTGACTTTGACCCGATGATGCTGGGGCCGGACGAGTTTGATTGGAACGCCATGGCCGGAGCCGACTTTGACGTCGATCAGTGGCTGCAGTTCCCTCCTGATAATGTCGTTGGTGGTGGTGGTGGAGGAGGTGGAGGTGGAGATGAGGCTGGTGATGGGACGACGACGATAATTGGCCTTGACGGTTCGGACATGATTAACACTGACGGGCTAGATGGTGGCATCGTCGGTATCAATGGGGGAATGGACGCTGGTGGTGAAGTCATGGGACTGAATCTAGCGCCGCGTCTCAATGACGGGGACGGAGACGAGGAGAAGGCGATCAACGATGACGATGACGATGACGATGCAAATGACGAGGATGAGGATGACGACGACGACATCAATCTTGTGGTGCAGCCTGAGGAGCGAGACCAGTGACAAGACAGGAATAACATGTTGGGTTTCACCCGCTTGGTCCCTTCTCTGGGGGTGGGTGGCCCTCCTCGTTGCCCGGGGCATCTTGGCCGTATTGCTTTCTTCTTGCTTCGTTCGTCCGTCCCTTGCATCCTTGTGTCGTGCGCCCATCGTGAAGGCGTATGTACATACAAACGCACCTTTCCGACGCGGGAGGCTGTCCGTTGCTTACGCGACTGACGATCTCAGCCATCTATCTACAACCTACGGATTATATGTAAAACCTACCTGCTGCACGAATGAACCGTCCTCGCATACAATGTCTGTATATACATATATACACACTGAGATTCCTTCTTCATCGGAAAGACGGACGGAAAACTTTGTCGCGGGCTGAAACTGACGCCCCGGGCCGGAATGTCGCCATCCTGATCATCATGAGGCTGGTTTCGTTTGTGAGGGTTTTTTTTTCCTTCTTTCTTAATGTCTCTGAAGATGGATGTGTAAGTGTGTGAGTAGTTATTACGTCAGTTGCACACCGTGTGTACAGTGTGTATGTAAATGCTACAGCTCGGTGTGCCCCCTCCGATAAATCGGGATGGGGGAAGGCTGAAGCAGGCTGGTGGTGGTGGTGGGGGACTGGAGGCGTTGAGTGCCGGCTTACGTTGAATACCTCTCCTAGGTGGGAGGTAAGTGTGTACATACAGTGCAGGCGATCACCGACGCTCAGTAATACATACAGTACGGTGACGGCTTTTGCCATGATACCTGTTCGAGCATGATAGGCATCCTCCTCGGCCCATTATCTCGTCCAGCCAAATAGTCGTCCGCAGACTATTCAGGTTATTCCTCGCTCTGTGTCTATTTTGTCCGCCTCCCTTCCTTCTTCCTCCCTTTCAGCCTCCCTTTTTATAATTGCCTCTTTCTTTCCTTCTTCCCTATCTCTTATTTCCTATTCGTCCGATGTCTCGGTTCGGGTAATAACTCCCTTCACTATATTTCTTCCTCCCCCCCCCCCCCCCCTCCTCCTCTCGTCTCTTCCTCCTCTCCCCCGAGCGTCCGTGTCCCCTTTGCTTGTCTGCTCGTTGTCCCTGGAATTCCTTCCTTTTTCTTTTTCTCTCCCTCGAGCCTGGTCTTTCGGTGTCTTTCTTTTCTTTTTTTTTCCTACCTCCAATCTTTCCCTGTTCCTCTTTCTTGCATGAACCTGGAGTCTTTGTTGTCGTTGCCGGCTGTTCCGATTTAGCTATGGGCATCGTCATCGTCATCGCTAGCCGGCTTGTTACGACCTTTTCGCCCGGGTTATGATGTGGTTTCGGCCTTGGTGATTGAGGAAACGTCTCATCTCTCGATAGAACCTCGTGTGCGAGTGCCAACCCAACGCGACGACGAACAGGAAGACCTCGACGAAGACCTCGACGAAGACCAACGAGCCAACCAAACCAAACCAACCTACGCGAAACAAGAAACATCACAAAAACAATGGCGGATCAGCCCTCAGCGCGCTTTCGAGCACATCATGCTAAGCGGCACTCCATCTTCGCCGCAAATCGAGACGATCTCCTCGCTCGCCTAGCGCCAGCCACCGCCGTCGAGGCTCTGGCCGCGCCGGCCGGCGCCCTGAGTGCCTGTCTGGACGCTGCGCCTTCTCCCGATCGAGACGTCGCCCTGCGCGCTGCTCTCTTCTCCCGTCGCGTGTGGGAGTGGCTCGTCGAGCTGGAAGGATGGACCTGGCCTGCGGCTTTTGACCAGGCTTTCCTCAGCGTTGGCCTGTCCAATGTCGAGGCGGCGCGTTACGCTGACAGGGTCGACCAGATTGGTCGCGACTTGGACCGGCTGGACGTCGAGGATATAAAAAAACACGTCCTGGCGAATCATGTCTTGCCTCTGTCGAGACCGACCACTCCTGCCACCGACTCGGATCTCTCGTCGCTGTCGTCGGCCTCCAGCTTCATCAAAATGGACGACTTGACGGCCGTCATCACCACAATCGTCATGCAGGCGCTTCCCAACTTGGCCCGTCTGTCGGCCTTGTTGCGCCTCTGGACCATACGTTTAAGAGTTCTACGAGAGGTGTCGCCCTTTCTCTACGCTCTCGAAGACGCCGAAGCCCGTCTCGCGGCCGACAGGGCGAGCTACGGCGCCGAGCGCAAAGACCCGGAGACAAGCTTGGCCGCCACTGTCGCGGAACCTTCTCGTATCCTGGATCACATGCTGGATTGTCTCGAGGGCATGCCAGACACGCTGCCAGACGTCTGGATCGACCGCGTCGAGGCTCTGGAGCGAGACTATACTGAATGGACCGCCGCGTGCGAGAGGAACATCATGCCCGCGCAAGCAAAATACTCGTTGGACGGTGCTGACGACAGCGCCATCGCGTCTCCCGGACCGGGCGAGTTGACGACGACGACCAACTGGCCGGCAGACGGGCCAAATAACGAGTTGGAGACTGGCAGGGGTCTACCGAGTAGCACTTATGATGACCGTGAGACGGGTGACGAGTCGCTAGCTTCGACGCCCGAGTCTCTTTCAAGGGTTGGAAGATGTCATGGCGAGCATCGCGACGCCATTTCGCCTCCGCATTGTCGGTTGCCAATGGCGATTGTTCAGGGTGACGGGGCGCTCGAAGCGCTCTCGGCCGAAGACACTTCGCCCTTGTCCAGCCGCGCCGTCGAGGAAGACGACGACGGCTTGGGGTTGCCGCCGCTGCGGATGAGTGACAGCCATCAGAGCCTCAATTCGCAGGCGTCGACGCTCATCTTCAGCGGCTTCAACGCCTTGTCGAGCTCGCCGCCGGACATGTCCACTTCACCTGTCGTCAGGTTGCAGGACACCGACCCCGCCGACGGCAGCCCCCTTCACCGGCACGGAAAGACGGGCGCGGATGACCTCTTGTTCCTGAAATCGCCGGCGGACGAGTCTTTCGCGAACGACTTCGACGACACAATGTCCATGATGGAGGACGGGACCAGCTACACGCTCACGAGCGAGAATGGCGGCGACGATCAGCAGCTTCAGCAGCAGATCAGTGACATCATCGACGCCATACCCGCCGCCAAGATCAAGCTCGCCTCGGAACCGGTGATTCTCAATCCTCCGGACCTGCAGCTCCCGCGGCTCCGCACGGCCGTCTCGCGGGAGGGCGTACGTCGCTGCGCGTCGAACCTCTCGACGGTTTCGTCGTCGCGCGCCGCCACTGCTACGCCGTCGTTTACTCTCTCGCCCGCCAAGCAATGCCGGCCGAGGCACCGGCGCGCCCACCAGGAGATCAAGGTCTATCACTTGTCGCGGTCGACGGGCGAGCCGCCCATCAAACTCTTCATCCGCTGCGTCGGCGAGCACGGGGAGCGCGTCATGGTCCGTGTCGGCGGCGGCTGGGCCGATCTCAGCGAGTATCTCAAGGCCTACGCCAGTCATCACGGGCGTCGGTCCAACAAGCATGCCAGCAGGGTCGAGATCTGCCGAGAGGTGGTGTCTGCCTCGACCCCTACCAGCCACCAATCTTTCTTTACCTCGAGCCCGACGAGGCCCAGCTCTGCGGCGGCAATGACGTCGTCGGCGGACGACGTCTTGTCGCCGGCGACGCCCCTGCAGGTGCGCAAGATGCGCGCGCTAGAGGCGGCCTACCCGATGGGTAGCAGACGGAGGCCCTGGACGCCGTCGAGCGGATCAGCTTCGGCGCCTACTCTCAAGGACAAGGAGCCCTCGTCTGCGGACTCGAACCGATCTGCGCGATCAAGCTGGTTCGAAGACGAAGACGGCTCCTCCTTTCTCGGCCTGGCGGGTCCTTCGGGCCGCAAGGTGGAGATGACGGACGAAAATAGGGCTTGGGTCGAGAGCGTCAAGGAGAAGGTTCGGATCGCGAGCGGGTCTGCTTCGCTTTTGCCCGCGGCTGTGCAGACGGGACGATTCGGTGAGCTGGGAAGCGTGGGTAGCACGAGGAGGCTTTTCCCTGGTGGTGGTGCTGGTGCTACTGGCGGTGCTAGGAGACGTTGAGGCTTGCCCCCCCTTTTTTAACCTTGGGTCCGGGTTAAGGGGTAGGTTTCGTCGACCTCTCTCTCTCTTGTCCCTCCCTCCCAAAGACACTCGGCACGCATTCACACATTCAGGCTTGCACTCAAACGCTCACGCAAACTCATACACACTCAAACGCCCACACGCGCCCAAGCATACGCACACACACACACACACACACACATAAACTCAGCCATATACATACATTATTCTCCGCTACTGTCACCCATCCATTGAATGGGGATCATCCTTATCAACAGTCACCAAAACAACCAAACGGACAAGGCACCAGAACACACAACTACGACTGACACATCACTTTCATGCCACCTCCCTCTTCCTTTTCTTCTCACCCCCACTCCCCCTCTCGATTCTTCTTATCTCTCAACCGCACCATCTACTCACATACACACACATACACCTTTTTTTTTTCCTTTTTCTAGAGTTTCTTTTATCATCGCTTTGAGGACTTTCCAAATTCTGTCTCATCGGGTGCTGGTGGGATGTCAAAAATGAGGGGGCAAAGGGTAAGGGGAGGATGACGGCATGGAAAGGGTGGGGGCAGCCCACGGGGGTTTCTACGTGGGTTGTCATGGCTTTGCTTTTGCTTGCGTTGGTGTTGAAGCGTTGCTTGGATAGAGAAGCTGGTTTTCTTTTACTTCCCTTTGTCCCTTTTCTTTTGCTGGGATTGGGCAGGATGGTATGGTTGGATGGGTTAGATGGGGATTCATGGTTGATATGGGTTTGGTTGGGGGAAAGGAAAGGAAAGGAAAAGGAAGGGCTTTGCTTTCGCTCGCTCCCCCTTTTTTTTCACATAGGTTTAAGGAAGTCGATGAGGTTCGTCGTCTACGTGATGATGACAATTTTACTTGATGTATGGTTATCGTGATGTGTTTCTCATGCCTGTTAGTATCAGAGACAGATGCTCTCGGTATGTACAGGCTATCGTGTTGTCGTAAATGTGCCTGTCTGTATCCGTATATACGCTCTGAAAAATCCCTTATCTTGGGAGTAGGTAAATGACTGGTAACTGGGAAGCATAGATGTGTTCTCATATCGCATCTGTCATCGTCTTGTATGAGTCGATGATAGACATGTATGTAGGTAGATAGATAGATATGTGCTATGTATGCGCGTGTTCTCGTACATGCCAGCCACCTTTCATGATATACTCACAGCCCAGACTGGATAGGTGACTTAGAAAGATAGGGAGCTCTTCTTTTGATCTGAGAAACGCCAATCAAGATGTGAGTGTTTATCGTGTGCTTGTATCCGTAGATGGAGGTTGATATACCTTTCCCACCCTCTAATCTCTATCATGTATCGTATTCGTAGATGTAGATGTTTCTCGTACTCATGTCCCGTCAGGCTTCATGATACGAGCACGCTTTCAAAGATGCTCTCCATCGTCGTCGGAGAGATTCCTACCCAGGCAGGGATAGGTGTTTTCTCGTACCCGTCACTTCATCGTTCCACAAACAGACGTACAAAATCAAGGATGAAACACTCTATAGAACCGGCCCCCAAGTAGGTTATAAAAAGAAAGTCTTGATAATCACTAAGGGTTAGGTTCTTTCCTATGTTGCGTATATTAAGGCTGATGATGACGATACTACGTTAACCCTCCTAACACTACCCTCTGAAGATGCTGAATAAAGGCTGGTATGTTTTACGCTTTACTCATGCTGCGTCCTGAGGAGAGGAATGGCCTGGGCTGCATGTTTCTGTGTCCAATCGCGTGCCTTCTGGGTATGTACGTCGTAGCCTTGTCAGGGGAAGGGGGGGGAGGAGTAGAGGATGGGGTTGTGAGTGAGTGAGTGAGTGAATGGATGAATGCTGTAAGCAGGTATTAGATAGACTTGTGGGATGCATTTCGCGTATTAGCGATGGCTTCTTACATACATTGTACGTGTAAGTTCTAACTTCTTGGTCTCATTGCTATATCCTTCGAAGCTATACCCTGATTACTAGAAGCGCGCGCGATTGGTCTAAAGCCCCCCCCCCCCCCTTGCGGCTGACGGAACAAGCTGGTGGAGTGGGGGCCTTATAAGCGGTATAGGCGAGCCAGCTATAGCCTGTGCCTACCGACTGGGTCGTATGCTTCAGTGATCTGTATAGTGGTGTGTGTCTCTTCGGTGGTGACGGCAGCCCCGTTGGCGCGGGCCGGTATAGCGTTGAGAGATTGGATCTAATATGGGAAATGGCATCCCATCACCGCGACGTTGAGAAACTGCATCTAATACACACATACATACATACATACACATGTATAGGATAGAACGGATATCCCACTACAACTCCAAATCAGGCTGTCCGCAAGTCCCCTGTTGCCACATCTTGACCGACCGTACCGTCATCCCATGCTCATCGCCAGGCGCCCAAGTAGGGAGCCAATCCTTTGCCGCATCCCAGAACATCCATTGGGAGTTCTTGGCCGCGTCGATCCAAGGCTTGCCTCCGACGTGATCACTTTACACCCATTGTGTTAGTTACCAAGTCCACAACGTACACACAAGTATACACCTAGATGTATGCCAAAGCACGGATATGAAAAGAAACAACGTACGGGAACCACCCGTTGCGAGCGCCGACGGCGACGCTGAGAATCAGGTTGAAACGTTGATCAAAAGGAGCGTTCCCGGTAGGCGACTTCGATCCCGACCACGGGTCTGCCAGCAGAGTCTGATTCTCCGCCATCTGGGAGAAGCGGCCGAGGCGATAGAGCGGCTTGTCCCGCCGAAAGTCGACAAACTTGATCTGGTGAATGCGAGAGTCTAGGTAAAAATAGATGTAGCGTGACGTCCATTGGATGCCAAAGGTGTGGAAGCCCTTGCTAAAGTCGCCTCGGCGGATCTTCTTGGCACCGGTCGTGAGCCAGTACGAGTCCGTCTCGGCTGTAGGGCTGGATGGCAGGATGATGAGATTGTGAAACAGTATGCCACATAACAAGACGACTCACCCCCAGTGTAGTGTGCCGTAGTAAATATCGTTCCCCCCCTCCGGATACAGACGGGAGTTTCCACGACTCTCCATAATGTCAATCTCTCCGCTGCGTGGCCACTCGCCGTAAACTGAATCTTCCGGCATCATCCCTGATGCAAGGGGTAAGTGTGTGCGTGTCAGAGGTCAGCGTTGGCTTATACGTGTGCGTCGCTATAGAACCAAAAAAAAACAACGTACAGATGGCCGGCCAGATCCAGTCACCCCGCGGCAGCTTGGCTACGACCTCAACCTTGCCATAGCGGATGCTACGGCGCCCACGGGTCGACAGACGGGCGCTGCGAACGGGCGGGATCATGCTGCCTTCGACAGGATCGCTGTGAGCGAAACAGGACGAATTGCGGCGCGAGGTGCAGGACCCGTCGCGGGAGAGGTCGAGAGTGTAGTTGGCAAACATGTCATCATTGGTAATGGCCGTCGTCTCATTGGTGAGCGTCGGTACCAAGTGCAGGCCGGCTGCGTCAACGTATGAGTTGCGCGGATCAGTTGTCGTCCAGTCAAAGGCCCCAGTGCCGAAGCCGTCGAGTTGTACTTCGTGCGACCAGATGTCAGTGTTGAGCGAGGAAAAGTCATCCTCGTATACGAGACAATACTAGCGGACGAGTGAGCAGGCACAGGTCTCGAGAAAGTAGACAAAAGAACATCGTCGACGCACGGGCAAATCCTGGTATGGCCGGACCATGAAATAGGCAATGACAGCAGCCGCAGCGAAGCCGAGAAACACCAAGGCCCCGACGATGATGTTGTTCAGCCGCGTCTTCTTGATGGCAGGGTCATCAAGCCATGGCTTTGGATAGGGGCCGCGGAGACGATAGCTGGTGAAGCGGCGACGAGTAGCCACCGGTGCTTCAACGGACGAGCTGGACCTGGCCTGCGACTTCTCTTGTATATCCGTCATGGCGACGTTAATGTGAGAGAAGATTGGAAACTTCAGGACAAGGAGCGAAGAAGGCCTCAAGAAGAAAAGATCAATGGGCCGCTGACAAGGCTCCTGAGCCAGTAAAGGGGGCAAAAAATCAAACAAACGGGGAAGAAGAGGGGGGAGGCACAAGAGATCTCTCCCCTCTCAAGAGCCTCAAGTGGCTTCCATGGCATGGCCAGAGGCATGTCGGTGATGGTGACACGAGGCTGCGGGCCGTTGGTATCGCCGGGTGCTTGTGGTGGTTACGAAAGCGGACAAATATTGCGACGCTGCCCGAGGCGGTTCGGAGCGTCGCATTGAGCCGTCGTGGTCCAAATTGATGAAGGTTGGCATCATGTAGGTCGGTGGCGGAGGTTGATAGATGGGATGGCGACGAGCTGAGATAGCGGCGAGTCGAAGGCGCAGATAAGCAGATACTCGTCAAGATATGGCGCAAGCCGGGGCGAGATCGAGTATCGGCTTAGGACTGTCTCATGTCTGCAGATAGAAGGTGGCGTACCGCGAGGCTTCGCATATGATAGATCGCCGCCGCTGTTGGTGGTGCCTGTGTGCCTGAGGGAGGGTGGAACGACGAGCCTCGTTTCCTGCATGCATGCACGCCTCATGCATGCGGTGTGCCTCACGCATGCATAGGTGCCCACCTACGCTCCTAGTATGTGCATATCTACCTGGCAGGCTAGCATTGCATGCTACTACCAAGCTGCATACATGCATACGCTATAAATACATGCCTACCTCCTACTCCGTACTGTTAGACGAAAACCTGCTCGGCTGCTGATGCTGCCATGGGGCAAGAAGCTACTGTTCAAGAAACGGGATGCGTTGCAATAGACGGATTTCGACCATTATACACTTATCCGGTAGATAATGGGGGTTCTGTCCTGAGAGTAAGAGGAATCTGACAAATGCATATGTGCTCTATGCACTTACCTACCTAAATACATACCTGAATACATACATACGCTAGCGACATATGCATGCACATGAGGATATCGAAGGTGTTCGCGCTGTAGCTCCTTTCCCAATTAGGATGACCTTTTTGGTTGGAACCCCTGCCGCGGCTCCTCGAAGCTGACAAGCCACACACCACCCCTTTTCAACGCCTCAACTGTGTGTTTTGCTTTGTCTGTCTTCTCTCACCCCTTTACCTGGTATCCGCCCATCATCTCGCTTGTCAGGACGATCTCGCTTCTCAGACTACCTTATCGTGGCTTGAATACATTGTTGCTGTATGTCGGCGGTCGGATTATGCCGCGGGGCTGTTCGGACCTACCTACATACCCATGTATGTTCTTTTTTCCCTGGGGAGACACGACAGGATAGACGCCGCGGATATTGAGATGCTCTGGGCGAAGGAGACATACGGACAAACAGACAGACAGACGGAGAAAGAGATCCGGACAGACAGACAGACAAAAGACTGAGCTGATAGAAGCACGGCGAACCAATGGACGGCCTGCGAGGGCTCGGACCATATGCCTTCGACGTCGGCATGGCATGGCACGGCCCGCAGACGCGGCTCGGACACTCTATTCTTACGCTTGCCACGCCAACCCTCGTATACGATATCATCGCCCTTGCTGATGGCAACCATCACGCCGTTGATTGTTGGCCATTAGACACATACACACACAAACGTACACACACCATCAGAGAATCCGTCTGCACGGTCTAGCCCTCTCTCCTGGTTTTCGCCAATCGCTCGACTCTTCACTATCGGCCGTTTCGTCGCCAATCTGTCGCCTCGCTGTTTGGATACCCGCGGCCCGGTTGATTATACCGTGCCGCACAGGACGTCCTGCAGCCGCGCCGACTCTTTGAACTGCTGCTGCAGCACGGACTCGTAAAGGCACGGCTTCTAATATCTCGTGAGATAAGGCACCGATCTTGTTCATTGCGCCATGCCGTGGAGAGGGACATACCTCCGTATCCTTCTTTCTCTCAACCCACGTCCGGGTGGCCCCAAGGGAGAGAGCTCAACCTGATGGTGGAAGGCCAACCGTAAAGGGGTCCATGTCCGAAGTGGCGAAAGGGAGAGAGTCACGGCCAATCGCAAAGGGGGCGGCCGAGGCCCCCGTCGAGCTCAGCTCCTCGACAAAGACCGTCACTCTATCTGCAAAGGGTTGTCTATTCTTCCGTCGCTTCGATGCTTCATGGCGGCATCTTACATTCCCAGCCGGACAGGCTGCTGGCCCCCCCCCCCCCCCCCCCCCCCCCCCCCCCCCCCCCCCCCCCCCCCCTCTCAAACAGAGGCACTTGATACATCAGCCGCCTCGGCTTGGCTTTGGCAATATACCGGCCTGTATCTTAGCCACCCCCCCTACTTGCCGTTCTAGCCTTGACCTCCAGAGATATTTATCATAGCCATGTCGCTGCCCTTTGTCTGCCTGGCCGAGGCCTTTAGTTTCGCAGCAACATGGACTCCCCTCCCCCGTCACCGGCCCCCGGCCGTGCTCCTCTCTCGAGGAAGACGTCTGATGTCGGAGCCTCTGAGGAGATATCCAGCCAGTCCAATGCCCTCCAGACTCGACCATCCACGCCGTCCAACGGCACATACGATGATGTTTTTCGTTACCGTACGGTAAGTAACCTTCTCTCATTACCCCTTTTCCTACTTGTCCTCCATCACGGCTGACGGCCTCGGTGCAGATGGTGAGCTACCTCTATAACAGGGTCGTCGCCAGCGGCTGGATTCCGTCCACCTGCAACGACGATGACTGTCTGGGCGTCATGCTGCGACGCTCCAGGGGCACCTACGTCGCCTCGCCGGACCCGGCCCACCCGCTTCTGGTCGGTGCCATCATCAGGCTGAATTTGGCCGTGGCCGTGACGATGCGTCCCCAGATGCTGGATGGCATCTTGCGCTCGCTGTCCCCAGGCCAGACGGAGTTGCGGTTCAAGAGCGGCTCGCAGATCCAGATCGTCGACTCTCTGGCCACGGTCCGTGCCGCCACAGTCAAGAAATTTCAATACGCGGCCATCTGCCTCCAGGAGCGTCTCGTCCTCGTCTGGCAGGATGACTTGCAGCACATCATCCCGACTGCCATGCAGATCGAGGAGAGGCTACTGTCTCTGGTGAGAGGAACCCCTTTGACCTTATCCTTATCCCTCGTGCTGATGGAAAAGCGATACAGGTATGGGGAGAGGGCAAGCTTCCCTTTAACATGCTTCAACTACCGAGTCGAGCCCCGTCGTCTCTTTCCTCTGGCTTCTCCAGCCCAAACGGCACTTCTACCCCAGCATTGGAAAAGGCCGGCCCTAGGTTGCACATCAATGAAAGTGCCGAGGAGCTGACCGACGACCCGTCCTTTGATCGCCTCGAATCTCTCTCCCGGCCCGTGGCCAGGGCATCGGCTGTCTTCATTGGCCTCGCCATGGTGACGGCCATCAGCCTGATCTTCGGCGTCTACTCCGGCCAGCTCTTCACAGAGTCCCTACTTGACCACTCCTTTAGCCGGCTAGGCTTGATAGCTTTCTGCCCCCTTCTGTTGTGCATCAGTCTGTTCTTCTTCCAGGTCGTCTTCACCAATCTGTTCCAGTTGATGGGCCCCATCGGCGGCGTGAGCACCAACTCCAGATACTACTCGTGCCACAAGCCCTGCCTGCGGCGCGCCTACGCCGACGGCTTCGTGCCGCCAAAAATCACCATCCAGATGCCCGTATACAAGGAGGGCATGGATTCGGTCATTGTGCCTACGGTCCGCAGCTTGCAGGCTGCCGTCTCGTACTACGAGTCGCATGGTGGAACGGCAAATATCCTCATCAACGATGATGGTCTGCGCGCCGGCATCTCGCCCGAGGAGATCCAGAAGCGGCGCGACTTTTACCACGACAACAACATCGGCTGGGTCGCGCGGCCTAAGCACAACGGTCCCGAGGGCTTCGTCCGGAAGGGCAAGTTCAAAAAGGCTTCTAACATGAACTTTGCCCTCAACACTTCGCAAAAGGTCGAGGCTTACCTCCAAGACATGGTTGACGCCAGGGTGGCCGCTGGCGGGTCCGACTTGATTGATGAAGCCGACGAGGCAGACATGTACAAGGAGGCGCTGTCCCGTGTGCTGGATGAGAATCCGCTGGCCTGGGCCGAGGGGGATATTCGAGTTGGTGAGATTATTCTGATTGTCGACTCCGACACTCGTGTGGTGAGTTTCTTCCCTCCCCCCTTTTCCATTTCTTTGCAAACCTGAGGCTGACCATGATGATGCCCGTGACGTGATAGCCCGTCAACTGTCTCCTCTATGGAGCAGCCGAGATGTACCTCAGCCAGGAGGTTGCCATTGTCCAGCACTCGACGGGCGTCCTGCAGGTTTCGCGAGACTACTTTGAAAACGGCATCACGTACTTTACCAACCTTGTCTATACCTCAATCCGATTCTCTATCGGCTCGGGCGAGGTCGCTCCGTTTGTGGGCCACAACGCCTTCATCAGATGGCAAGGTAAATCCTTTCTCACTGCGTCCGTTTCCTCCACGAGGCAGAACGAAGCTAACATTGCTTCCTCGTAGCTGTCCAGGATATTAGCCGCGAGGATGCGGGCGGCTACACGCCATACTGGTCCGAGGCCCACGTCTCCGAGGACTTTGACATGGCGCTTCGACTGCAGATGAAGGGCAACGTTATCCGCATCGCCACCTATCATAACAACGAGTTTAAAGAAGGCGTCTCGCTAACCATCTACGACGAGATTTCGCGTTGGAAGCGATATGGTTACGGCGTCAGCGAGCTCATCTTCCACCCCTTACACCGCTGGATCTTCAAGGGCCCCTTTACGCCCCTGTTCTACACCTACCTGGGCTCCAACATCATGCTGTCGTCCAAGATCTCCATCATGTCTTACATGTGCTCGTACTACGCCCTGGGCGCGGCACTGCCGCTATCCGTCATGAATTACTTCATCGTCGGCTGGTTCCGCGACGACCTGGCTTCGTGCTACCTCACGTCGTGGAACGTCTTCCTCTCCCTGGTCGTCATCTTCAACGCTTCCAGCCCGGTAGCGCTCGCGGTGCTGCGTTACCGCACAGGCGAGCGCTCGCTTCTAGGATCGCTGGTGGAGAACGCCAAGTGGATGCCGATGATGACCGTCTTCTTCGGCGGCATCTCGTATCATATCAGTACGGCGCTGCTTTCGCATCTGCTGCACATCGACATGCAGTGGGGGGCCACGGCCAAGGAGAAGGAAGACAGCAACTTCTTCCAGGAGATGCCGCGCATCTTCCGCACCTTCAAGTACATGTATCTCATCGTCTTTCTCCTCGTCGCCGCCATCATCTACCTCGGCGTTTGGGCGCCTCCCGACTGGGCTATCACCGACTTTTCCGTCGTTATACCCGTTTCTATCAACCTTACCTTTCACGCCCTTGCGCCTCTTGTCCTCAACCCCAGCTTGATGATTTTCAACTACTGAGTACGTTGGATAGGACAGAAAAAACACGGAGATGGCACCTTTTCCTTGTTTATGGCGTGTGGATAGTATTAGGGGGGGAGAGGTTGTGGTTGATACATGTTGGAAGTTAGAGTCGTTTTTCCTTGTTCTGGTTGTAGCGATTTGGGGCGTATTGCACTTCTTATTCAGGTGTTGCGTCTACTGTGGCGGTCATGACGTGCAGCACATGTGAAAGAGTTTTGACGGGCTTCGTTGCTTCGGTTCATGCACTTGACTCAGATGAAGCAGAAACAATGTGCCTTGTTCACAGTCACAGTAGCCCCATTCCCATCGTCATATGAGAACCCCTGATCGACCATAGCCATCCTCATGAGAACCAACAACAGTACAAAACAAGGAGAGTGAAGAAATAGGAAAACAAAGACCATCACTCAGCCAGATTCACACCACGGCATTTCTTCCCCTTGCCATTCCTAGCCCCCCCCTTGAAATGCTTCTTCCCAGAAGTAATCGTCACATCTTTCGGGTCGAGACCGTTTTCCAGCGCGACCATGGTCCTGGCCTTTCGTCCGCTAAGCGTCTTGCCCGCGACGACGGAGCCTTGCTCCGAGGAGTGCTGGTGGTTGAAGGGCATGCGCATGTGGGCGCGCGAGGAGGAGCCGTCGCCGCGGGGGGCGAAGAAGCCGGCGTCTAGACTCTCTGTTTTGGGTCCCGCGGGAAGAGCGATGACGTCTGGGGCTTGGGATGTTGGGGCTGCTGGTGCTGATTGTTGTTGTTGTTGTGGTTGGGAGGAGAGGGTTTTGGGGATCGGGTGTTGCTTTTCGGATTTGAGGGTTTCGAGGAGGTTGTTGTGGAGGTCTTCGTTGAAGGTGGTGTTGATGGCTGAAGGGAATTCGTCGTCTTCGGAGGAGGAGGATGCGCTTGGCGGAGGCTGGACGTATAGCAGCTTGCCGTTGACGTAGTCTTTGAGTATCCGACGGGCAGCGCGCGACTCATCGGGTTGGCCGAGGCCCTGGGTGCAGAAACCCCGGGCCATGGCATAGGCGCGTAGGAGTTCCTCGGCCGTCGGGACGCCGGTGCCTCCCTCTTCCAACGGACGGGTCTTGATGCGGATGCCGTAGAGGGCCTCGAGTAGACGCTGGGGGATGCGCTGCGTGACGAGGGCTACCGGACCGGTGTGCTCTCTCATCTGATCTATGGGCAGGACGCCGTTGCAGACGAGGTCGGCCTTGGTAAAGGCGAAGTTGGGGAAGACGAGACCGGGACAGTCGCAGAGGATGACGCGCTCGCTTAGGTGGATGGTCTGGAAGTGCTTCGTCTTTCCGGGCGTCGAGGAGACGGACACCTTCTTTGCTCCGATCAGGGCGTTGATGGTGGACGACTTGCCGACGTTGGGGTAGCCGACTAGTCCTACTTGGAGCTTGGAGGAATCGCCGGCCTCTGAAGCGTCCTTGGCTGCGTGCTGAAGAAAAATGTCCTCCAGCTCTTCGACGGTTAGGATTCGGCTGTCTTCTTCGTCACCTTCAGGATCTTGAGACCCAGAAACTCCAGGGACGGACGACGAAGTCTGCTGTGTGAAATCTTCATCCGATTCGCCTTCCTCGTCTCTGGACTCGTTGAGCTGCTTGGCCAGGTGTGCTGAGAAGAACTCGAAGGCGATGCCGGCCTGTTTCAGGTACTTGGCCCAGGCCTGACGCTGTCTCGGCGTCATCATGTCGGCCTTGTTGATGAGCAAGAGATTCTGTTTGTTAGGGTCGACAGCCTTGACGTAAGATTCGAGGTCTTGGCAACGGAAGAGTAGCGGGTTGCGAGCGTCGACGATCTGTACCACGAGGTCGGACCGCTCAATGACGCGCCAAAGCTGTCGCCAGACTTCGATGTTCCGCTCGAAGGGTGTCATGAGAAGGTCGTTGTTCTCCTGCAATTCGGCGAGTCCTCGTCTCCAATCGAGGAAGCTCTTTCTCTCGAGAGCGTCCAACTCCTGTGGCGTCGTCGAGGCATCCCACTTCGGTCTCCTCGGCACCGTCAAGCGATCCTTATGCACTCGATGTTTTCCCATGACGGATCTCTCTTCACGGGAGGAAAGCAGGTAAGGGTTTCGCTGCTGGTCGGTGTGGATGATCTTTACGCTGTTCATCTTGCCTGCCGTAAAGTCCGTGCCGGCCAGCTCGGCTGTGGCGAGAAATTCGTCGAGCGCGCCTTGCTCCGTAACGGATCGCATCTTTACCCATGCTGCGTCTTCTCTTTCGTTGACGAGATACTGTTCGCCTGTCGCGTGGTTTGTCCTGGCGATTGCGGACGTCTTCTTTCGTTCTGCGCCTTTGCCTTTGCCGAATCGGTCGTTCATCAGGGCATTTCCGAGCCCGACGCTCTTCTTAGACTTTGCTAGAGGCATGATGGAAAGCGACCCTTCAGCCTGTGACGTCTGAGTAGTTGCCAAGGTAGGTTGGTAGCCGTAGGTGGAAAAGGCGAAGTCGGTTCAGTTCGCCGGAGGTTGACGTTGTGGCTGAATAATGAAGATGCGTGCGTCATTCATGTTGAAAGGAAATAATTTTCCCGCACTGTCTCTTCTCGCTGACTTAGTCGGAGCTTTCACAGTGTTATCATCAGCGGCACTAGGTTTTTTCTTGCAGCTTATCAATAGCATGCAGATTTTAGCCACTGCCACGGCCACAGCCTTACCTCTGCCCCTCCATCCCTCTCACACAGCGTCTACGCCCCTCCACCACCACTCATCATCTGCTTCCACTCCTCGTCCGCAGGTCTTTCGCCGAGATGGCTCGAGGAAAGTGGATGTAAGTCATCCTCCATCCTGGTAAGATACTCTTCTGTGTGCTGATCATCTTCAGAGATAAGAAAACGGCCCAGCATTTCACGCTCGTTCACCGCCCGCAAAATGACCCGCTCATACACGACGATAATGCACCGTCGATGGTGCTAAATCCCACCGACTCCTCCAAGATCAAGCACCTGGACGATTTGGCGTCAGAACTCGGCGCTGATGCTGCAAGTATTCGCGCAAACGAGGGCGAGGCAGCCTCGTACGGTGTCTTTTTCGACGATAGCGAATATGACTACATGCAACATCTCCGAGACCTCAATACCGGTGGCGCAGAGGCCGTTTTTGTCGAAGCAAACTCGGCTGCGAGTAAGGGCAAGGGAAAGCAGAAAGTGTCTTTGGAGGAGGCGTTAAGATCACTGGATCTCGGGCAGAAGTCGACAAGTGTTCTGGATGAAGAGATGCTCCCCTCAAAGAACCTGACGAGGGTGACGTACGAGGCTCAACAGGACGTGCCGGACTCCATCAGAGGTTTTCAGCCCGACATGGACCCCCGCTTACGAGAAGTTCTCGAGGCTTTGGACGATGATGCTTTTGTGGACGACGACGACGACATCTTCCAGACCCTGGCCAAAGATGGACGTGAGCTGGACGACTTTGAGTTTAACGACGAAATCGACGAAGACGGTTGGGAGTCCGAAGATACGGCAAAGCCTCTCAAGGAATACAACGACCCAGTACCGGACCTCGTGACAACATGCGACGGCCAACCTGACCAAGGGCCATCACAAGACTGGTTACGCGATTTCAACAAGTTCAAGACGGAGCAGAATGGAGGCGGCATGGGAACTACAGCTTCACATTCCGAGATGCAGTCGGCTTGGACAACAACAACCAACGGAGGCAGGCGGAAGAAACGCAAGGGCGCCCTTACAGACGCGTCCAGCTACTCTATGACGTCTTCCTCACTCGTGCGCACTGAGCAGATGTCATTACTAGACGCCCGTTTTGAGAAGCTCGAGGAGAGGTACAATGAGGATTTGGATGATGCGGGCTCCGTATCGGTCGTGTCGACGGCTTCAAGCACAACCGGACCTGTACGAGGAGACTTTGACGATATACTCGGCGAGTTCCTCGGAAACTACTCTAAACCCGGCAAGCGTACGTCCAAGAAGTCCAAGGCTCAGACGGGGCTGCAACAGCTCGATGAGATCCGGCGGGAGTTGGGGCCGGCACGCCTCCGCGGACGGTAGGCATGCCTCACTCACATTTACGGCCGGTTATGAAAGGAGGGATGGGATGAGATAGATCTGGTTGGAAGCTGAAAAGGAAATTCCGTTGATTTTGGCTTAGCTGATAAAAGGAGGTAAAGCCTTTGACGTCGTCTCTTTTCGAGGTAAATAAAGCATCTGGTAAACAGTTGTCGAGATGGACCTTATTCACTGTTCACCGAGGTGAAGTTCAAGTCACAATGTCGATGCATACCAATGCTGAGTAAGCAAATCAAGCTATGACGGTTATCAACGGCCCTGAGACACAGCGCTGTCGATGCCTTTACAGTTGGTCACGTGCCAGCTGGTAGCTAGCGATATTGAAGCTGTCGAACAACGAGTGCATGCGATTCCTATTTTCTTCCTCTTCAGACCAACCCGTGAAGCTCTCGGTCTGCGCTTTCGTCTCGACCTCCTTTTATCACTCTTAAGCCCTCCACAAATACTCTATTCTTCATCTCATTGCACCGCTGTAAGGGATATCTCCTGCATCGTCGAAGCCTCGTTCATCACCAACGAAACGCGAAATCGGAACCGCTTCGAACGATTTCAAAGCCAAACCAACAGCGAAGCCACGGTTCTGATGACGAAAAACTCTCAAGCTCAAGCCTCTTCCTCGAAGATAGTACCCCCTATTTGAACTAGGGCTGCCCGAGCTGAGGTCGGAAAGACGCGATAGAGCAAACGGGTAGAAGCCAAAACCGACATAGGCCCTCGAGACAGCGCAACAGACTCAGAATCCGTTTCATCGTGATCGCGACGATACGGCTTTGGACGGGCCTCGGTCCATTGCCAAGAAATCGTTCCCTTCGGCCATCATGGCCGGCGACGATTCTCAAGAGGGCCTCGCGCAGCGCATACATGAGAGTCTTCGCGAACATGGCATCAAGCCGCCACCATGGCCTTCGGCGCCTGGAGCTACGGAAAACAATCACGAAATGTCCAAATTTCGAGATCTCTACGAAGCATATCGCCAAAAAGTCCGAGCCGCCCTCACAAGGGAGGGTCTGATAGATGACCCCGACAAGCGTAAGCGACTGAGTGACGCGATCGAGTTCAAGGGAATCTGCGAAGAAATGTGCCCTGAACACGAGGTTATCACGCGCATCAGTGAGCACGATGTCAACAAGCCGGAGAAAGATCCTCGGACGGGCGCTGTGCTGGTTGAGAGGATGGTCAAGAAGCTGGCTCGCTCTGCTGCCGGCCAAGAGGCCCCCTTGCCTATGGATGTGCGCTCTGCTTTTTCGCTTCGACGAACTCTCGACTATCTCGTCGACATAGTGCTGCGGCATGACGACAACCTTTCCTCCGTTCATCCCTTCCTCTGGGACCGAACGCGTGCTATTCGGCGCGACTTTGCCTTTTTCTCCTCCATGTCTGAGAAAGAAGTCAAGACCCAGGTCTACGTGCTTGAAAACATCACCCGTTTCCACGTCACGTCTCTTCATCTTTTGTCCCGGGGCACGAAAAAGGACGAGACTTTCGTCGAGCAGCAAGAACTGGAGCAGCTTGGGAAGACTCTGCTTTCGCTGCGGGACGTCTACGACGATTGTAACGAGCAGGGCGTCGTTTGCGAGAACGAGGCTGAGTTCCGAGCATACTATGTCTTGTTTCACGGTCGCGACTCCGGCATACTGGAAACTTTGCAGCGGCAGTGGCGGCCAAGCTTGTGGCAGGATTCCGACGAGATCAGGACGGCCGTGTCTCTGGTTGAAGCTCTGCAAAACACGCACGAGTTCATCGGTTCACGCAAGGACGGCCATGCGGGGCCCCTGCTGGCATCTTCAGGCGCCAATGTGGCGTATTTCGGCATCGTCGAGGATGACGAGGTGTCGTACACGATGGCTTGCTTTGCTGAATGCCACTTTCAGCATCTCAGACGGTCGTTGCTCGCCACAGTAAAGCGCTCACTGACCAGACCCAAAGGCCCGGCTGAGGACGTCACAGCAGCTTCTCTCAACGAGTTTCTGCGTTTCGACGAGGTTGAACAGGCCATCGACTTCGCGAGGCTGCACAATCTTGACTTCGAGCCGGACCAGAACTACCCCACGGACGTTACTCGTCAGTTGCTCGTACTGAACGACAGAGCTCCGCTTCCCCACGTGCGGCTGGAGCACCAGTTCTCGCAGACCTTGGTGGAGAACAAGAGAGGGCTAGCGCCCCTGCCCAGCGTCATCCACACGACCATCTACACGGGCGGCAAAGACAGACAGGCCACCAGCAATGGCGTTGACGAAGAAAGTCTCTTCGTTGGTAGTGCCGAAACCGACGGATGGGTCCGAACTGGGCGCAAGTCACTGGAGTGGTCCTACAATGGAGAGGTCGACAAGACTTCAGGGGCTGGTCCGTCCAAGAACCACGATATATTCTCTAATGGGTTTATCATGGAGTCAGGTACGCAGCACGATGATGTTGCGATTGACGAAGCACCGCGAGGCCTCGGATCGCTTCTTGGAATAGAGAATATCCTGGCTAACATGTCCTGCTCAGATACAGAGGAAGACGGGCGAGACGCCGCCTCTTCGCGGCAGAAGCGGCTGCCTCGCAGCCCCTTTGTGCTTGACCCGGATTCAGATGGATCGGACGATAATGGACCGTCGGTCAAAAAATATCCCTCATTGGAGGAGATCAGAAGCAAGGAAACGGATCACTTCCTCCACGACGTGCCTCCAAAGAGCATGTTTACACCTGCGGCTGCATCAGCACCTCCCAAGCCCAACCCGTTTGCTCCCCCTCCCCAGCCGCCTCCTCAATCGGAAGGGGGCCTCGGGGCGCCCAAGCCAAACCCCTTCGCGCCGAAGCTCAACCCCTTCGCGCCGATCCCCAGCTCGGCGGCAGATGCGTCGGCGCCGACGACGGTCAACAACCCTTTTGCGGCCCCTGTGCAGCCGAGCACCGGCTTCACCATCTTGGGAAGCGCCGCCTCCAATGCTCCTCCGCAAACCCGGCACAATCCCTTCGCCCCTACTCCTCAGATCGCAGAAAGGCAAGATGCTAACTCGAGCGGGACAAAACCTAATCCTTTCGCATCGCTAAGCAAGCCCAATGTCGACACGGTGGCGGCGGCGAATCCTTCGGTTCTGCCAAGAAGCAGCAAACCTGGTGAGCTTGCCGCGCCCGCCGCGTCATCTAGAGCCTCCTCCCAGGTGTTCGGCTTCGGAGCGGGGACGAGCAGGCAAACTTTATCGCAGCGGAATGCCTCCCCCTTCATGACGCAGGCGAATCATCAGCAGAATGCTTCGTTCTCGATGACGCCCTCGAACCCGCAGCAGGATGCTTCGCTCTTCGTGGCGCCCGCGAACCCTCAGCAGAATGCCTCGCTCTCCATGACGCCCCCGAATCAGCGGCAGAATGCCTCGACCTCCACGACGCTCTCGAATCAGCGGCAGAATGCCTTGTTCTCTACTACGCAGGCGAACCAGCAGCAGGATGCCTCGCTATCCATGGCGCCCATGGGCCAGCAGCAGAATGCTTCGCCCTTCATGGCGCAGCCGAACCCTCAGCAAGATGCCTCGCTATCCATGGCGCCCACAGGCCAGCAGCAGAATGCTTCGCCCTTCATGGCGCAGCCGAACCCTCAGCAGGATGCCTCGCTGTCCATGGCACCCATGGGTCAGCAGCAGAATGTTTCGCCCTTCATGGCGCAGTGGAACCAGCAGCAGAATGCACCCCTATTCACGACGCCCGCGCCCGCGCCCGTGAACCATCAGAACGAGGCGACATATTCCACCATGGAACGGCCAGTAGCTTCGCTTGCGCCCTCGAACACGTTGCCCGAAGTTGCCTCATTCCAGCAAACCAGTAGTGCTGCGATCAACGAGCCGGAGCGCCCAGGAGTGACCGGCTTTGCATCTAGCGAGCGTCTTGAACCGGCAAATGGAGCGGAAGTTCAAGCACAGCTCCAGTCTTCGACGCAAGCTCAGCCGAGGCCCGAAGAGCTGAGTATGGAACCAGTTCCAACCCCTTCGGCAGCAGAGAATATCAATCAGGCGCCAACAGCTAACTCGCCGGCAGAAGAGAGACCGACGAAGCAGGAGTTTCTTCCTGGCTTCACCAATTGGTACGTCAACGGAGACAACGGACTTTTGTCAGACTTTTTACTGCACACTATCAAAAGCGCCACGGAAAATGCGTACGAGATCTTCCAGAGAGAGGAGAAAGAGCGAAAGGCTCGGGAGGAAAAAGAGCTTCTCGAGGCCAGAGCTCAGCAGTTTCGGATGCAGACCACTGCCAGGAAATACTTGAAACGCTGGAGGGAGGTCCTCAGAGAAAGATCCCTGGCCAAAGTGGCGCGCGCCGGTCGAGATGCAATGCGTGAACATATTCTCGAACGAATGAAGGCGAAGCGGGATGCGAAAATTGCCGCCAGGCGTGAGAAGGAGTTGCGAGAGAAGGAGTTGCGCGAGGAGGAGATGGCGCGGGAACTCAAGGGACTACTCGATTCCAGGCGTAAGGCTAGAGCGCTGCTGGCAAGCGGCGTCTTGAACGGGGTGGGCAACGAAATGGAGGCGGCCACGAGGATCGTTGCCGACGACTCTGTTGCTTCCGAGGCCTCAGACACGAGGAAGCCGACCAAGCCGAGCAAGTCGAAAGAGGTGACTCAACGGCAGTCAAAGGATACCAACAAGGCAAGCCCCAAGATAGACAAAGCTCCGCGAGAGCACCCTACAACCAATTTCCGACGCTCGCTGCCTTCCATGTCGTCGAGCAAGAAAGAGTCGATGTCGAAAGTGCCGATGACGAAAGAGCCGAGGCCGCGGATTGTTCACACCCCGCCTCGCTGGAAGCTCAAGTCCTCCGTGCGGCTGCCTGACGGAACGGTGTTGCCCGCGTTTAAGAGACCGGACATGTTCACCCGCCTCAGCGAACGGCCATCTGCCAGAGAAATGCAGAGGCGACGGGACTCGGTCATGGAAACGCTCAATGCGGTGCTCGACGAAGCGGCCCAAGCCAGGGAGAAATCCCAAGCCGAATATAAGAGTGCGGTGGCCTTGTTAAAGAGAAAACGAGGGGGGGAGGATGATGTCCACGAAGATGACGACGACGGCAGCAAGCGAAGGGCAGCAGCCGGACAGGAAGGTTCATCCGTCAAACAAGTCTCGTCCCCGACTAACAATAAACGCCAGAGAAACTCGTGGTCGGGAGCGGTCGACGACGGCGACGACGACGACGACAATGACGACAGCGGCGGAAGGGAGGCGGTCAAGAGGTCCATCAGCACGGCGGAGCGGATGTGTGCCGACATCCGAGCCATGCGAGCCGAGTTGGAAGAGGGAGCTGCTTGGTTCCGGACCGAGAGCGAGAAGTTGGAGGCTGAACTTGAGCGTCAGGGACGGGGGCGTAGCGGTTAGCTTCTTTCCCCTTCCCCTTCATGTTTCCCCTTTCTTGTTCTATTTCTTTCTTGTTTGTTCTTTGTCCGCGACTTGGATTGCGGATGTGATACCCACATACCATGTTGGTAGGGGATCAGGGGGGAGGGGGGGAAAAAGGATGGATGGCACACGACTATCTAGATACGCTTTTTTCTCCTCCCCCTTTTTTTTACCCCTTTTTGTTCATAGAGGGCCTTCCGAGGGGAGGAGGGCGGAGATAGATGAATGGATGTAGAGTCTGTAAATGTTGCTTTCCTGTCCTGTTTCTGTGACTTGGTGCTTTGGACTATGTATAAGGATAAGACGTGTTGAAGCATTCTTCGATAAGATCTCAACACAAGATTCGAACGAATTCTCGAAGCCAAGATAGCGATAAGTTCGCAAAAATATCAATATTTTCTTCTTCCTTTCTCAGATCAGATGCATATACCGTAGCTTCAAGTGAGGGGAATATTAAGGATAGGGAGAAAAGGGGGGAGTATTTCTCACGATGGGCCCTAGAGACAAGCGATGAAACAAACCATGAGGAGAAGTCAGAGGAAAAACGCCGTCACATACTCCGATAAACCTTTATACATAGTGACCTACAGTATAACAAAAGAAGAAGACGAGAAAGAAAAGGGAACAAGTCACACGCATCAGCTCATTCGCTGTCGTCGTCGTTGTCTGCCGCTCCCTCGTCCTTCTTCGTAGATTTCTTAGCCGCCTTGGCCGCCTTCTTCTCCGCTTTCCGCCGTTTGCGCTCGGCTTTCTCTTCTAGAGTTTCGCCCTCGTGCTTCTTGCGCTTTTTCGTCTCGGTCTCGTCGGCGGCGGAGGGCTGATCCGTTTCCATGGCCGTCGTTGTTGCCGCCGCAGTCGTCGACGGTGGTGGAGGCGGTGGTTGCGGCACCGAGGCCGGGGCTGAGGAGGAAGTGGCAGTGGCGGCGGCGGCGACGGCGACATCGTCCGTGGAAAAGTCCTTGTAATCGGACTTCCACGTAGCCGGAGTGGCTTCATTAGGCCGGCCGTACTTGTCCAGCTTGCCGCTGGCCTTGAGCTTCTTCTTCTCCAGGGCGACAGGACCGAGACCCCATCGTCTCGGGTAGAGGTCGCGCTCCATGATGCAGCGCTTGACTCTGGCGACGACGCCGTGGTCACACGTTGACATCTCTACTGTGGCCATATGAGCGATGCCTAGGGCGATGGCCTCTCCCTTTGTCGTCATGAGTACGACCTCATCGTGGTGCTCAATGCCGGCCTCTTGATGGTAAAGTCAGATTATATAGGGAAGCAGAGGAGAATGAGAGACGGAGAAAGCGAACCGTAGCGCAGGAGACCCGGAAGCATCAGCTTGGCGCCGTAGCAGACGGCATTGACGGCGCTGTCCTTGACCACCAGGCGTTTGTACGACGTCAGGAGGGTCTCGAGGGGCGAGATGACCTTGCGCAGATACGACTCGTCGCGGGTATTGTCCATCATCCATTGAGCATCCAGGACGTCGTGCAGAGTAACAAGCTGCTTCGACTCATCCATAGCGCCACTGCGAACGCGACGCAGCTCCTGCATGTGAGCTCCGACGCCAAGAAGCAGACCGAGGTGGACGCAAAGGGTACGGATGTAGGTGCCAGCTTCACAGCTAACCCAGAAGACGCCAAGATGACGATCGTTGTCGAACTCTATAAGCTTGCTCTCGTGAATGGTTCGGATACGTAGCTGGCGCTTGACGGCGGAGATGAGAGGCGGACGCTGGAAAAGCGCGCCGGTGAGGGTCTCGAGCGCGCGGGCGAACTGAGGCTCGCCGCCGGGAACCTCGTCGTGGAGACGAATGACGCAGACGTATTCCTTTCCGGCGCCCTGCTGCGACTTGACGAGGCGGGTGGCGCGGTCGATGCAGACGATGAGGCAGCCGGTGACCTTGGGATCGAGGGTGCCGCTGTGGCCCGTCTTCTCGACGCTATAGGTAATTCTTGTTAAAGGGACGAAGGGGAAACGGGGAAAGCTATGGTTGGTAGGCGAACCGAAGGATACGCTTCACCCAGGCGACGACCTCGTGACTAGACGGGTTTGACGGCTTGTCGAGGTTGATGACGCCCGAACTGATGTACGACTTGATATCTCGCTTGAGAGGCGAGCAGCCGTTTGGGATTGGGGTGAAGTGACCGGTCCGGACAAGGACTGATGAGACGATAAGAGAGAGAAACAGATTAGCAGGGTGAAGAGTTGTAGAAGGACTTGAAGAGCATAACTGACGCCGATCGTAGTTTTTGAGCAGCAGCGGCCACGAGGAGGTGTCGAGAGCGGGCGTCACGGGCTGAGGCTTGATGGCATAATCTTTCTCATCTTGCTTGTCGAGATCCATTTCGAGTGAAGAAATCGAGTGCGGAAGGAAGAGAGATAAGAGAGGAGAGGAAAGATGATGGTGATAATAATCGGGGATGTGGGCGAAAAGAAAAGTCGTCGATTTTTTCAATGCCTCTCTCTAATCGGTCTTTTTTTCTCCATCGCCAAGTGGGTGTGGCTTGTATGTGCGATAGCTAGTACCTATCTGGGTATAGACGTGGCGCAGGCGATATCTGCTTGACCCACCCGCTCTTCTGGGGGTTTGGAGAGTTGCAAGGGTCCAGCGACACAGCCACAGGGTCTGGTAGCCATAGGGCCTGGGGAGAGCCAAAGGGGCCTGGGACGGGTCTCTTGCTGTAGGGGAGACTTAGGGAGAGTGAAACATCCTCAATACCGATCGAGGTGTGTTTGTCTGGCAAGTAGCAGCAGATACTCGGACTGATCCGTGCACAGTGAAGGAATCAATGACTACGGATTAGACATGTAGGTATGCTGGGGAATTGAATCAGATTGTTGTAGACTGCTATATGCCAGATCATGATGGTGACCCCTGATGAGCGCCGGATAGGAGAGCGCTGGATAACAGAGCGGAGCTACCTATGTACGGACTTGGTGATGCTCTGCTCTCTTTACCTCAGCAGGACTCATCATGTCATCCGGGGCCGTGGCGACGTCACCTTCTCCCGACAGACACGGCTCGTCCCGCTCGCCGACCTGAAGAAACGAAGTCGTCTGCCGCGCCCCGCACGCCATCTCTTCCCCCTCGCCATCAAGAAGGAGGTCGCCATCAAGAAGGAGGTCAAAGGCCTGCGCGTCACCCTCTGAGAAGTCGCCGTCAATAGCTCTCATAGCAGCGACCAACTGGCGCAAGCGATCGGCGTTGCTGAGGCTTTCGTCGCACTCCAGCCGCGACCAAATCACGTCCATGTCCCCGATTTGGGACTCATCCGTCTCCTTCTCACAAATCCACCATCCAATCACCGGCTGAACGGCCGTGAGAGCCGTAGCCGCTTGCGGATTCTCCCCCGGCTCCTCCTCCGGCTCGTGTCCGCTAAGGAACGGCGGAAGACGGGCACGCATGCCGACGGAACCAGCTATCATGAAGCATTCGTACTCATCGCCATTGTCATCAACCTTGATCGGCACCGAGGCGAATCCCCCAGGCACGTCAACCTTCTCGATGCGAGGGTAACACACGTCGTCGATCACGGCGTTATGACCAAAGTCGGACCTGGCCTTTCCAGACTGATCCCAGAAGCAAAAGGCGGACAACCAACCAGTTAGGTGATTACTGCCGCTGCCCTGAAAGACCTCTGAGACCATCGTGTTCCAGAAGTAGACGACGTCCGTGCTTGAAGGCTGTTCGAATGAGAGGATCATACGACGCAGGATAGGTCGCAACATCTTGGCGAACTGCACCGTTTCGTCGCCGAGTTGCTCAAGCTTATCCAGTCTCGCGAGTATGTCCTGCCAGTCCTCGACCTCTCCCAACAGTGTGACGGAGGGAAGACCACAGGAAAGGGTACACTTATACGAGAAGTAGCTTTGCATAGCCCCCATGAACAGCACCGAGGCCGCCACGAGGTCATCATCAGTCGTCGTCGAAAAAGACGGCATGATCCAAGTTCTCAGCTCCGGGTCGTTGACGTTCTTGGATATGAGATGTGTCATGTTCCTAGCAAAGGCGCCGAAATCGTAATACTCGATACTGCCGATATCCACGATCTCGAGCTCCTTTTTCCCCTCGTGAGGGACGAAGAAAGCACGAAGTTCCTCGGCGTTGGCGTTGATGTAGAAGCTCAGCTGCGTCAGGATAGACAGCCACACGTCCTCGGGTCGGATCAGTAAATGGTGATGTCTGCTGTAGGCCGTATAAGCGGACCAGACGAATCCATTCTCCGAGGCCGAGATGTGGTTCTCTCGGAGGTGGCGTCGGCTAAAGGAGCTTTGTAGGATACTCCGACTGCGTCTATATAGCTTGTCGCTCGTGATTTGAAGAAGCCGTTCTGCTGATTTAACCTTTTCGAGCTCCCATGTTTCTGCGGCATGGTTCACGATGTTGAGAGTGACTGGCATGATGACTACTCGCGATATGACGGTGTTCTGTCGATGGTTTCGATCATGAGGGAGACTTCCGCGAGGGCGTAGCGATATGAGTCTGTTATATACACCTACAGAACTCAGCCACGGCTAGGCTCGGTGTCCATTTCGTGCTTCATCCATACACACGGCAGACACTTGCATATAGGGCTGTCGAGACTAACGCGTGCTGACGGTGTTGGTCCCGGACTGGCCAATACGACATGACTTTGCCTGTCGATGCCTGTCGATGCTTCAGCTGCTGCGCCTTGTTCAAGGCAGTGCAAGTCCCGTCGTGCTGATAGGGAGCACTCGCAGCCAGTAGTATTAGTCGAGTCCGCGAGCCCCCAACGAACAGCACAGACTTGCACACAAAATCTTGGTTCACGCTTCAACAGCAATGTCGTCGATTGCTTCTCGTGACTCGAAAGAGCCCGTCTCCATCCATGCCACAAGCCAGGTCTTCTTCTCCTTCTTCGATTCGGCTTCAAAATTAAGGGGAGCGATAGGAACTGCCCACATCTTCAGCGATGCCTCCAAACCAATCGAACCCGACGTCGAAGAATTCGCACATGTCGTGGAAAAGAAGATGTTGATAGCCGCCCCTCAATCAATGCCCAGCTCAAGCACAGCCTCATCATACATCCAAACCGGGACGGATAGACTCATCTTCCTTGGCCCCCCCGGCCAGGAAAAGGAAGCACCCCTCCATGCCCCAGCGTCTGACGGCATGTGCTTGGCCTGCGAGGATCTCGAGCTGGCGAAGATACTGACGTTCGTGCCGGGGAGACGCCTCCATCTCGGATGGTACAGAGACATAGTTGACTGCCACTGCTGCGACTTATGTCGTCTCTTGACTCGCGAGTTTGCAGACGTCGCTGGTGAATTTGCCGCAGGGGACTCGGAACACTTCGTCTTCGTCAGTACCATGGCAGCAGCTTATCCCCTAGCCCGGCGCAGGCAAGACAGATCATATGAGCTGCACGCGTGGCTCATCAACGGTAGACAAATCGTGGTTGCCGAGGTAGTCGTTCGACTCGTTTCCGAGTGCGCCGTACAACTCGGCAAGACTCCTCGTTTCCATGGTCGTCGAGTGCGGTGCGAAGAAGCCGATCTCGAACTCGCCTCGCGCTGGATCAGCGATTGCGTCGAGTCCCACTCCTGCGGTGAAGCAGGCGTGGAAAAAAGAGAGGACGTCGGAGATACCCTCACTCTCATCGACGTGGAGCAGGCTTGTCTGGTCGACGCCCCTTGGGAGTCGAATTATATGACGCTCAGTTATGTTTGGCCGCGTGTTGAAGCCACACGTCTAAGCAAAGACAACTGCCGCCAACTACATCAGCCAGGCTCCCTCCGAGAAAAGCACATGAGGATCCCCAGAGTCATTTCGGACGCCATGGACGTTGTCCGCATGCTGGGCTACCGCTTTCTATGGGTTGACACCCTCTGCATCGTTCAGGACGACGCCGAAGAGACGAGGCGGCTCATCATGGCCATGGATCAAGTATACGGCAGATCCTTCCTCACCTTAGTCGTCGCTTCAGGAAAAGACTCTTCGCAAGACTATGGAATACCAGGCATCAACGGGCTAGAAAGGGGCAAAAAGCAGCGTTCGGTGACCTTGGACGGCGTCGAACTGGTCGCGGCGTTCCCCAACTACGACGCGGCGCTTCGACGCAGTCTCTGGTCAACCCGTGGCTGGACATTTCAAGAGGGCGTTCTATCACTGCGCTGTCTCGTCTTCGCAGAGCAGCAGATGTACTTCCGATGCGGTCAAGACTCTAGATGCGAAGATGTTTGCGCCGAGGGAACCGAGCGGCTAGAAAGCCACGTAGCCAGGCCTGTCGTCCGGGGAGGACAGCTGGACTACCTCGGCAACGATGCCCTGTTGCAAAACGCTTCTTCAGATCAAGGGTTCCAAGAGTATGCGCTATTCGTAAGCGAATACTCGTCTAGGAACATGACGTTTCAGGGCGACGTTCTCGGCGCCTTTGAGGGGATAATGAAGGCCTTGCGCTGGCATTTGCATCCATGTGGGTATGGCTACTTCGTTGGCCTTCCTACCCGTGGCTTCGATGCTGCTCTTCTCTGGTATCCGACGAGCCGTTTGCGTCGGCGTCAGTTTGAGGAGCCTGGCATGTGTCTTCCCACTTGGGCCTGGGCGGCCTGGTTAGGCAAGGTTGGATACGAGTACGGTGTGCTTTCAGAATCAGGCCAGTCCGACGACGACGCTGTCCTGCCCATGGTCCAGTGGTGGAGAGTCGAGGACGGAGACCTGGTTCCCTTGGCGGAATACAAGCAAGGGCTCGGCTGTGATTTCAGTCGAGGCTTGCTCCAGGCTCGCAGTCGCGGGCTCGGACCTATACATCTGATATTCTGGGGGTGGTGCATGAAGCTCTTCGTCGATCCCCTGGAGCACCCACTGGTCGGATGGGTAACGGACTACGAACAGACTGTTCCGTGCATGACGATTCTCGACAAGGACGGAGACCCTTGCGGTATGCTCCCATCGCCGGACCGCGAGTGGGCGGACAGGATCAAGAGGCGCGGCGCAAGGGTCGAATGCGACTTTCTGCTGCTGTCTTTTGGCCGCCAGTCCAGACTAGAGGAAGTCATCGACCGGACCAGATTCTTCTCGAAGAAATATCCCATAAAAGATAATCGATTCAGGTGCTTCTATAACGTCATGTTGGTCGAACACGATGAACAGGGCACGTCGTACCGTCGAGGCATCGGCCGCATCCACACACATGCGGTGAGCCCAGGTGTGACGAAGGAAGACTATCCAGATTTAGACAGTCGGATTATTGTCCTCGCATAGAACTTGATCTTCAGTTCGTAGCTGATGTTCGTGACTCGCATACTCTCAACGATAGTGTTAACTCGGCAGAGGTGAGGTACTTGTTTGAACAACATAAACGTCGTCAACGCGCCTGAAAAAGCGAGCAATGAGGCCAGTGTTGAGAGAAACAAAGATGACAAGGCAGATCAAATTGGCTCATAAATACATACATAGGTTAGTCTTATTCACACCCGTAGATGCTAATTTCGTGTGCTCCCTCGTCTCATGCACATCCGTAGATCCCAAGTTCGTGTGCCCGCTCGCGTTAAGAAACCAGCCTGGTTGAAGGCGTTCGGCCGTAGCAGCCGCATCGTCGGTATACCACTCCCTACGACGAAACTTGGGCTGACTCAATATCTTGAAAGCATCATGTTGGCCATTCTTTTCGCACAAACCTACTCTACGATCATCAATTAACCAAGGTCTGTGTGTGCCAAAGGCGGAGACGTTGCCGAGGCGAAACGGGTTGATGATCAATCGGCTCGTTATCTTGGCACCTTTGGTCAGTAGCCACTCCCATTCTGGTTGCGGTATAGCATCTACCCTCCAATAAAGGAGATCGAGGAGGCTTAAACCGTGCTCGTCTTCGGCGTTGAGGTCAGCACCGTGAGAGTGTAGGACCTTCATGAAGCTGATCCGGATGTTCAAATCAATGTTCTCCACATAGCAGACGAAATGAAGTATGGGGTACCAGTAGCCCCCTGTTGATTTATCATGGTAAGTGCTGTCGGGATCTGCTCCGTGCGCCAACAGCATTTCTTGGATGCTCAGATCGTGCATGGGAACAAAGCATTCAATCGCCGCCTCGCCCTCAAACGGCAGGTGGACGTCGGCGCCACTGTCCAGAAGCAATTTGGTCATCTCGAGCCGCCTCATCCCTCGATAATCGTCACCAGGCGCCTTTATAGCGTAGTGTAGCAAAGGACGACCAACTTTGCCATTTAGAAATTGGTCACGACCGTCGTTTGTGTCCGACAATTTGATTCGATGAGTAATATAACGACACATGTCATGTGCCACTGCAAAGGCTGGAAATGTGTAGCATTGGTTGCGCCTCAACCAGAAATTAAATCCAAAAAGGCTCAGTTCAGGCCAAGACTCTTTGTACGACAAAACTTCACTCGCAAGTTGGTCGACCTTATCCAGAATGGGAAAGAAGATGACTGACTCGGCTTCGTTTAGTGTACGCTCAAGCTGCTGGGCGTGAAAACAGATGTCCTTGATAAAGCTGGAGATGCGTCGGATCCGATTGTCCGTTTCATTTGCATGTTTGCGCCGCTTGAGCCGCTCCAGTGCAAAAAGTAGAGCGTAGGTGTGACCGTTACCTCGAATTCTCTGCCCCTTTGAGAATCCAAATGATTCTTCGAGACGATCTGGCTCCAGAAGAAAGTCTCTTGCAGTCCGGTGCAGCAACTGAACGGTGTCTCGGCTGATACCTCTTCGGCAGTTTCTGTCGTGATCGGACTGACATTGCTGCAGCGGTACTATTTGCTCATTTTCATCCTCGGTCCTCTCGTCTGAGTCTTCATCCTCGCGTTCTGGGGAGATGTTCAGCATGCATTTGCAACTGGCAATGACTTGGCCATGCAATCGCTCCGGATCTCCGAAATCATTAACTCTTGGGTCAAGGTCTGGCCAAACAAATGGCCTCTGCCCATGCCAGCACTCCACCACGCGGGTGATGAGGGCTAGCTGCAGGACTGGCATCGGCCGTCGAGCGCGCAACACCACCTCAAGCATAACGTATGCCTTCAGCTGCAATTCTGGTTTAATCCTCCCTAGGATGTGCTCGTAAAGCGCCCCTATTCCCGGGGGTAGCTTTTCCACCACTCCCAGCAGCTCGTCAACGGCCTGTCTATTCTCGATCGCCTCCTTCACAAGGTTGGCCACAATCTTCACCCAGAGGAAGACGCCGCTGGCGTTGTGGCTTATGTATTCCAGCACGGGACGAAGCTTGACTTTAGTCTCGGCCAATGGCCTGAGTTTGAATGGCGGAGTATAGCAGAGAACAGAGGTGACGTATTCCTGGATATCATTCTCCGTGTACTTGTGCACCTGAAGACACCACGCATCCAACAACAGGTCTCTGAAGGTCTGTTCTGATCTGCATGAAACACAGACCCTGAAGGCCTTCTCCGGTGATGTGCTGGCCAGCTCCTCGAGGAATCTCACAACTGGCCCAGCCACTGCTGAAGCGTTCTCCAGCTCATCCAGACCGTCAAGTTGAACAAGCGCGTTGTACGGAAATCTCGGGTTTGTCTTGCAGTACTTGATAACGTCCATGATTAAGTCGTTGGTCCATTCGTACTTCTCTTCGGCTGAATCATAAGACCCCTGGCGGTCTCGGCCTTGCCGACAGGCCCTTCTCAGTCCCTTCCCTGACACGTATTCCATGACGTCTCGTATGAGGGCGGGCTGGTCGTGGAGGAGTTGCCACAGAAATCCATGAAGCATAGTTTCCCATCTTTGCTGCGCTACATCTGCCCGATTCGTGATGAAAAGCCCAATGAGGCGCCACTGGCGGCTACCGACCTTGTTCTGCTTAAGGGCGTCCGTCGTCTGCCCGTTCTCAAAGATATGTTTCATTGCTGTTGACTTTCCCGAACCAGGGTATCCGGTGATCCAAAATAGTCCCGGTCCACGAGCCAGCCATTGCTGCAGGTTCAGGCTCTCTCTGACTCCTTGTCTGTCGGTGATCGGGGCGGCACTGGCGGTGTAGAGCCACTGTAGTGTCCTGTCTGCCTTCCTGTCCACGGTCCGAACGTGCTTCTTGGCAAAGTGTCCAAGTTTCTCGAGGCTTGAGAGGAAGTCTTGACTGGTTAATAGACTGAACATGTTCAGCCCTGGGGCGTAGCTCTAGAAGGAGAGTTTCTCACTCTTTTCTTCATCATGCAGTTGTTTCTGAAGGCGCTGAATATGGCGACTTATTTCTCCAGCGACCTTATCGTATTCAGGGTCGCTCGGACCGAAAAACTTGCACATGTCGATGTGGTTTCGGTTGATGTGGTCGTTACGGTCAACGTTTCCCATCTCCGAGGAGTCGTCGTCAACAATCTTGACAAATAGAAGCATCAGCCTTGCTCGTGGAGCCAAATAATATGAAACAACACATGCCTTTCCTGCGAACCCCTTTATGTCGGTAATCGGCTTTCCCTCCTGGAAGGTGCTGGATTCAAACAAGTTTGTTTTCGTTATATAGTCAAGCGTGGCGTCAAAGTCCTTGCGAAGCTTCGTCAAGATCTCAGTGTTTTGAGCCATGTTGCCAACGATCCGTTTGTTGTACGACTTATTGGTCAATATTGATACCAATTTCGCCACTGTCACGCCGAATTCGGCCTGTGAGCTTCCACGGTGAGGTGTGCCGAAGAAGATGATTGAAAATGTCGACTCGACCACAGCACCCAAGTCTCTTGTTCTCTCGGAGCGCTTGATGAAAGAACTGTTCAGGGCCTTGGGACATGTATTAGCTCGCACTCTCACCCTCACCCGCTAGAATAATGGCCCTGCCTACAGCCTTGACGATTAACCCGCCCAGCGAGTGCGTGATGAACATCAGAGGCCGATGGATGCTGTCTTTTCGCATTCGTGCGAGCCCATTGAGTAGCGACTCGCCTTCGCCCGTAATGGTAGTGAAGTTTGCAGTCGCGCCTTTCTTGATGATGTTTGAATCATATCCGTAAGTCATTATTCGAGCCTCCCTGCAGAATTTCTCCTGCTTGAGCAAATCTCTCGGCCAAAAGGTGCTGGCCTCTGCCGAGTTCGATGACGGTGATTGTGGTGTTCTGTCGTGGCTCGTCGTACTGTTAGATGGTGTCTTGAAGAGATTCGAGAGCTTGGAGCGTGCGCCTGAGAGATTCCCCGCCTTGTTTTGGTGCGTCCATGTCTTTTCTGGGTGGCCCTGAAGTCCATGAACAAAAACAATATCGATCTCGGGGCTGTTCGGACCGTGAAGAACAGTAAATCCAAGGGTCGCGATCGTCGAAGCCATAGTGGGAGAAGTCATGAATTCGAGCTATAACCTAGAAATTTCGCAAGGAAAGGGACACACGCGTCCCTTTGAAAGCTGAGCCATGCGTACAGGGCCATTCGAGAGAAGCCACTTCGCGTTGAGACTCATGCCTCGCCCCCAAGTCCGTTGGGCAGGGATGTGCTGACCATGCATGATGCTGCAGCCTGCACACGACTTGTCTCCGTGCCGCACCGACATCCTGCTACGCCACTTGCAGTGAGCGTCTGCCAAAGGTAAAGGCGTGTCACAAGAAGCAAAATGGGATCAATTTGTGTATTGTGCTAAGTTAGGAGAAGAGCCAAGCAGAAGGAGCGAAAGGGGAGAAGAAGAAAGAGGAGGAGGCTGCCTGCGGTCACGTGGGTCCTGATACCGGGCTCCAAAGCCATCGCAGCGGGCGATCCCTACCAGATAAGAGTGAATAAGAGACGAAAGGCTGGGCCAAGCCACTCAGCAAAAACATGCCCGTTTGGCTTGTCTGCAGGCCAACATACACCTGTCTAGCTAATGTCGTTATTATGAGGCGCTGACAGTTGGTCCAGACACAGCTATTCCTTACAAACCGTGTCTAGCGCTTGGTACTTACGGATACTCTGCGCGACTTGCGCACGAGTGTTGACTTATGGGCCTCAGGCAGTATGTAGGCAAGTAGGTAGGTAGCTAATGACTTAGGTTGACTGATACCTACATATGTACTCTTCACTGAAGAAACCCACCCTCTTCCTCATCCCGTTCTCTTCGCATCCGCCTCGTACTGCCTCGGCGGTCCATCGACACTTCTCCCGAAACCCGGATGTCCGAGAACGGGCGCCTCAGCACTCTGCGGTGCTATGCGATGGTCGAAGTGATGCTGCTGCTGCTGCTGCTGCTGCTGCTGCATCTCAATGGTCTCCTCCTTTTCCTTGCCCTTCCCTTCAGGCTGGTGGACAATACCAAGCGCCGACAGCGAAAGGTGAGTATTACTCGGGCTCACAGGGCTGTTGTACTGGGTAGAGCAGGGAGACAGGTGCCTGTCATCCCAAGGCCGTAGCGGCTGTTGGCTGCTGGGAGTATCGTCCCAAGCTCTTCCGCCCGCCGACGCCGGCTCCTTTTCACCCGTCTTAGAAGACGACGGGCCATATCGAGCCTCGAGACGACGCAGGTAATCCCTTCTTCTTCGCCTACCGTTGACGACGACAGCGCATCCGGCGAGAATGAGGACGAAAGCTAGACATCCGACGGCGATGCCTACCTTGCCTCCCAACCCTAGACTTCCGTGGTCGAACCAGGCTGGGTTGAGAGTCGCAGTTGGGGAGGGAGCCGTGACGGAGACGGGGTCGTGAGAGAAGATGTTGCCGGTCGTTCCCAGACCGACGCCCGGTACCGGCTTCTGCTCGCATCCAGCCTCAAGGGCGACGACGACTTTTGTGAGAAGCGTCAACGAAATTCGCTGGTAAACTGATAAGAAGAGAGGCCTCACAGTTCGCTAGGTAGGGATTCTCCGCTGCCTGCAGGCACTCGGCGCAAGCCTTGTAATCTACATCTCCTCCCTTGGATATAGGCCACCTCTCGCAATAGTCGTACCCCTTATACCGAGTCGACAGGTTTCCGTAAAGGGTAGCTTCGCGAAACGGTCCGCAAGCTTTGCTTGTGATACACGGCGTGCTCCCAAGTTGCGAGTTACCGGGGTAGCCGAATAGACAGTAGGAGAGGGCATATCGCAAGTTGTCTGATAGGTGAGGTCAGAAGACGACGAGATGGTTTAGGAAAAAAAGAAAATCATCAGTTCAGGGACGTTGTGACGCGCATACTGAGATATATGTACGGATATGCGTATCATGAAGAAAAGAAAGAAAAGAAAAGGGAAACCTACAAAGCATGGACTTGACATCCGTCTCATCCCCCCTCCCATAGCCGCTCCCCATCTCACACTCGACACATCCCTGAAAAAGCTGACCGACAGCGGAAGACGTGTAAGCGCCGGTATCGCAGACGACGTCATCCGCCGACGTCGACTCCAACACGTTTCCGCAGCCCGTCGAGCAAGGGGAGCCCGGCGCGACGAGGACGGCTCGGGAGGCTGTCGCCAGTAGCAGGAAAGTGGGCGTAGTACAGCTGATGGAGAGCCGAGGCTTCATTTCCTCTTCACGGTTTTCTTTTCTTTCTTTCTCAGAGCGGGAGGTTGAGAGGGTTGACGATGATTGACTTTGTTTGCTTGCTGCTGGCTTATTTGTATAGTATCAAAAGAAAGAGCTCATAGGGGAGGGGAGAAAGAGAAAAGAGACAAGGGGAAGAAATTGAAAGAATACATATATTTTCCCTCTCTTCTCTCTCCTCATCACAGTCCGTCTGTGTGACATTCATTTACACTCATGGCCCATGGGATTGAGAAAAAAAAAGGCCCCCAGACCACCACCACCCACCTAGCCATCCAGCCAGTCAGCCAGCCAACCAACCAACCTCCCCCCCTCCTCTCCCTCTCTCACCCCTGGCGCTTAAGCCGTCACGTCGCATCATTGGAACAAACCCGTCTAACGAAATATCATGCAGGTCGGCGATTCCAATCCCCTCTCATCCAATGACAAGTAGAACAGATAGCATGATGCTACAGCACCAATAGCAATCCTACTTACTCAACCACCACCATGACGATGCTTCAATACCGTGCCTCTCCCCCCCACCCCAATCTTACCCCCAATCACTTCACCTCCCCCCTCTCCGGTGCAAAGGCCATGGCCCTGGGTGTCGTCGGATTAAACCCGCCTCCGCCGCTGCCGCCGCCACCGCCATCACCTGACCCGTCCTCGACCGCCGTATCCCTTCTCCTTCTCCTCACCTCGAAAGCAGCCGGACTGCTCGGCGCATGCACCAACATCGATTCGCGAAACCTCGCCTCCGCCGGCGCGCTGACCCTTCCGCTGCGAGCTGCCGCCGGCGGTGACCGAGCTCGACTTCCATGCACGGGGCAGTTCGGACACACGATGTCCTCGAACCTTTCAAACTCTTGGCCCTCTCGTCCCGCTCCACCACCACCTCCCGCCGTCGAGCTTCGGCGAGGTAATCGACTGTGATGAAGAATCGTGTTCCGCGACGAATCCGCCGACGATGCCCGTTCCGTCACGTAGACTGGCTCCCCGTCAGAGAACGAAAACTCCCTCGACCGCCCGTCATCTTCCCATCCGCCCAAAAAGCTCTCGTTGGCGTTCGTCGTCGTCTGCGGCTGGCGGTAAAAGTCGTCAGGGTCGTCGCTTTCGCACCACTTTTGCGGTGGCGCGATGGGGGTCTCGCTCGACGACGGCTTGCTCAGGGCAGACAAAGCGCGCTGACGTGACTCCCTGCTTCCATGTGCCACCGCTGCGTCGCTCCAAGACGGTTGGCTTTTATGGCTAGAGTACGAGTCGGGAGACACCACTTTGGGGCGGAGGGCCATGGGTGTCGGACTGGGAGCTGACGGCGTCGGTATATTGGTGCTCTCCGTGTCGACTTCCAGTCGCTCGGGTACAGCCAAGGTTGCCGCTCGTCTCCTTTCTCCTCGGTCTCTCGTTGAGTAGCCCGGATGCGCGACGGGCGACGAAACCTTGTCCGATGCTGAAATTGCCGTCGATCGAGAGCCTGCCTGCTTTGTGGAGCGAGGCGACGACGTCGAGACATTGGGCGATTGTTGGGATTGCGACGAGCTTGTTGGTGGACGACGAGGTTCCGCACCGTCTGAGGGTGAGCCACCTGCTAATTCCGGCTCGCGCGGTTGCACCGTCGCCGACTCGGGCCGGTAGACCATCTTGGCGTGAGGAGGCTTGGTGGTGTCGACGACCAGCAGCTCCTTCTCGCCGCGACCCAGCAAACCGTACACATTGACTTCGCCGTCAAGGATGCCGATGACGGCACTGGTTCCGGCGTATGTGACTTCATCCTCGATGCCCGTGCGGTTGCAGAAGATGACGATGATCTCTTGCTGGTTCTCAGACCGGATGAGGGGCTCTAGCCGGGTTACCCAATACATCAGCGTGTCCAGGTGTGGCTCGTTGGGCTGACGGGTGAAGACACTGCGGTCTTCTCTGGTTACCCATGCCATGGAGACGATGACCAGATTGGATTCGGCGTCGAGGATGTGCATGGCGAACTCGAAGGCGTGCCAGGGCGCCTCGAACTTGTAGGGGCTGGTTTTCCGACTGTCAGCTACAAGATGCCTTGCTCAACAAAAGGCACATCTCGATCGTCCTCACTTGATATCCATGCCTGCGAGGCAAAGTCAGCAGGAGGAGGATGGGATGAATGGGTCAAGGCCGAACATGATCTTACAGATACCTATAGAGGTGTTACCCAAACCAGGTATAAAGCCGTCGTAGAAGCCATCGTTCCCCTCGAGAGCCCATGTCTCGTCCGTATAGTAGAGGAATGATTTCCGGTAGTTGGCGATAGTCTCGCCATCGGCATTGACGACGATGGCAGAGTTGTAGTATTCAGGGCCGGTGGGCCACTTGGGAGAAAGGTCAACCTTTTCGGGGTAGCCGGCTGCGACGATACAGCCGTAACGAAGTGCCGTAGTGCGAGCCCACAGCGAAGTGATGCCCGAGCCGGAAGGTTCGAGAAAGGGAGAGATGTCGTTGAGCGACTTGAAGTTGTAGCCTTTTCGTCTCACATGATTGACACATCACATACAAAAAGCCCCAGGTCAGCATATTGTGGCTGGCTGTTGGGCAAGGCCATGTTCCATCATGCAAAACCAACCGGTAAACGCCAGCTCAGGTAGCACCAAGAGGTCAAGCATCAAGTCATCGGCGTTTGCGCGCGACAGCACGGCATCAGCCCTGTTGAGGTTATTATCGATGTCGCCGACCTGCGGCGCAAACTGCAGGCAGCCGATGCGCATGATGGGTCTTTGTTATGCCTTTGGCTGTTACCGGATGAATGGGATGGAAGAGCGCGGGGAAGGGGAAAGTGGTGGGGGGGGAGAAGAAGCAGCATCATCCAGTTTTCCCCGTTAGTGGGCCGACCGCCAGGAACAGAGAGAGAAAGCCCTCTTTTAGACGGGTGGGGAGCGGATCGGCAGCTAAGGCTAAAGTGTGCCTTGATAGTGGTTTAAGGGAAGCTGGCCTATGCCGTAGCTGGACTTGTTTCATTAAGGGGGACGGCCAGTTAACGTGGGCTTTTAGCCGCCCGAACTTCTCCGTCTCACAAGACCAAGTCAACCTGCCTACCTACCTACCTGGGAATCTACCCACCTATCCTTACTTCCTGTAAAATGCCTTGCAGGTGCCCCCAAGACGCGCCTTGCAACCAGGCAACTTGCGCCTTGCCGGGAAGCAAGTCCGTCAGTGAAAGGTGCGATTGCGACGGAGTAAAGCGGTACCTAATTACCGCGTAGGAGCGGGCGGAAAAAGAAAGTACCGCGGTGCATCCAACACCAGGGACTACCAACCTAGGGGTACATACTACGATCGTCTTTTGCGACATGTCTGACCGCTCTTCTCAGATAATTATTCGCTTTGTGAAGAATACTTCAGATCCACGAGCGGGCCTATGACTCGGTCGGGCCTGTGAACCTCCGTATCCGTATGTGCATGGTATCCTGTAAGACACGGCCCCTAGACACGGCCCCTCCCGGCCGCGCCCGGGTCCGTAGCTTCGGTCTCCACCCCCGACTACATGCGCACCTAGTCAGCTTTTTGAAGTCGAGGATTGTAAAGGCAGCAGAACGACCATCGAACGATTGAGTGGTTGCCATAGTCTCTGCAAGGGTCTAAGCAGCATCGATACGGCTGAGAAGCCCTCAGGCCAGATACTAAGCCGCTCGGCGAATGAGAACCGAGCCCACAGGAGGTGCCCCCGAGTCCATCTGCCACCTGTCAAGTGTCAACGGTCCTTTACGGTCCACGTGATGAGTACAGCACACAGACACTGAAATAAAAAGCCACCTGCTCCGCTTGGGCGAAGGCAAAACACGATCCTCAATGCATCTGCTACCCGTCGACGGTGCTTTCCGGTCCAAGTGATCAACACAGCACACTTCCTCTGAAAGCTCCCCGTGAGCGAAGGCAAGACATACCTGGCCCCGGCAATTCAACTTGCGTGGAAAACGCCTACCTCAAGTACTCTACTGTGAGACGTATCCCCTGAAGGAACCAACCGACGGGCAAGTCTCCTTGCGAGGGGCGTCAGCCACCTCATCAGGGGGAATCGGATGTTGATGAAACAACCGTGATGGCAGAAGCAGCTGACAGTTCGGACGAAACCTGCAGCTGCTACGAGAATTCGGATGAACCCTTCCGACACGCGGCCATCTTGACAGGAACAAGCAGCGTTCGCAGGCCAGGTTGGGATATCCGGCTGCAGAGAAGGCGGTTGAAGAACACGATGATCAAGAAGTTGCTGATCTACAAAGTCAACATATATCAGTAAGCGACAAAAGTCTTCCTCAGAGATTCCCATGCGAATACAAGACACTTTTCTCAAGCTCTTCAAAATTTCTTCTCTTGGTTTCGGCTTGGAATTGGGCGAAGGGTCACGCCAATCGAGCGAGCAGAGCAAAATGAAAGAACTCATGATCAAAGCTTATGGCGGGAATGATCTCCAGTTGTGCTCGTTCTTTGCCTCTTTGGTGATGGCACGCATTATGCGAGCCATCATATGGTAGCAATCTACTTGCATTTGCTTGCGTCAGGCCTCACTTTTCTAAAAGCCTGACACAAGCGCGCGGTTGTCGGACGCTCCCGACGTGACGGGATTCAATCGAAGGGCTGCACGCCCCGCACGACTATCTCGTCACACAACCTCGCATTCAATCGAAGGGCGTTTCCTCACGACGCCTGGCACGGTTATCCGAGGGATAATTGCGTACTGGAATTTCGATGGTCCTCATGAGGAAGTCTTCACGCCACTGAACGGTCTGTTCCTTCATCCGGATACTAAGAGGGCTCTTAACACGGGCGAAATTACAATTATCCCGAATATCCAGCTCAGCATCGACGAAATCGGTACTCACCCTACTTTGGACGACGACGAGCTCCAGGTCTGGGCGTCGCAAAAGGTGAAGAACTACAAGCTTTGGGTGCTAGATAAAGAAAACCGACAGAGTCAACCAGGTTCCTTCGCCAAAGAGGAATTGGGATATCCCGTGGAGACGATAGCAGCACTTCACAACAGTCCACTTATCTTCCTGAACGTCTTCCACTCACGCTCAAGATACATTTGGTGGACGTTTCTGAGCTCGATTCAACAGTTTGCACTCCGCCAAAGGGTCAACGAGCAGGGCGTCCGCCAAGAACTCCTAAACTGCGCGAGACACTGGGGACAGTCATCACAGCTTGCGCCTCGACAATGTCTGCACATGATGAATGGGCATGCAGCACACTGAACGGTGGCCTCGCAATCGCCTCGCAATCGAAATGGAGCGGATGGCTAGAGAGGTGGCCGAAGAAGGGGAATATACTCAGGTGAATATACTGTACGTATGCGCTTTAGGAGATTCGTTGGCCGGCAATCAGACTAATATGTTTTGATAGGAGCACTCGAAAGGCGGCGTCGGGCGGAAAATCGACGAATCCCCATTTTAAAGTTCAACTACCTACTTGGCTTAAATGACAGAAGTGAGGTAGCCCAAGCCCGGAGGGATGCACACGGGGATGGGTCAACTTGGTCAGGAAACCATTTGCTATTAGCTGCCCACGAGCACCTTATCGAGACTGAACACAGAAGCGCGGAGGGATAACGCCACATATGACTACGATCAAGCGTACCACGGATCAATGGCGAACTTCTCGTTGAACTAACCCATGGACGGGAGAAGCTCAAGACTGGATAGACAGCTTGAGATCTTAGTCACAACAAACAAACCACCTTCCAACTGTCCAATGAGACGAAGGCTTTAGAGAGAGGCAGAGGCGGCGGCTGGCATCCCAGATGGATGGTACGCAGATCCACAGGCGGCGAATTCCGGAAAGGCTGAGCAGTGTTTTGCAAAAAGCCAGTGGACGGAGCTCACACGATAATTTGCGGGCGAGATGACACTCAGGGCGAGTACATCAAAGAAAATTATCTCCTGGGTTTTCATCGAAGAGCTTGGACACGTCCTCGAAACGGAATCCGCAAGCATCATTCTGGGAATGCGAAAGAGGCGGACAGCTTTGCAGGGGTGGGCAGGTTTGGAGAGACGAACAGGTCTCAAGGCTGATCCCGTCGCCGTCGCGACGCATGACAATGGAGGGTTTGCTCAAAGTAAGGGAGCCGCGTCCGGCTTTGGATGGGGATTTCGAGGTGGAGTGGGACGGGAGTGGTGGCGAGGTGGAAGACTGCGGATGAGGCCGGGTAATGAGGTTATAGATGTATGTATGCAGGCTTTTGTGTCTTCCTTCATATACGTTCTCTGTGTGCTCACCTAGCACATACGGCCATACCTGCTAGAAAACACGGGATCCCGTCCGCTCTCCCCTAGTTAAACTGGCAAGGGGCAGATTAGTAGTTGGGTCGGTGACGACCAGCGAACACCGGCTGCTGTATGTTTTTTTTTTCCCGTGTAGCAGTAGTGTAGTTGGTAACTGGTAGCCTGGTCATAAAGCCCGTCCATATAATACTCTCCACCATATAACGACCTGATGGTCAGCTTGACATAGTACTCCCATATAACTGGTTTTAGGTCGAGGGAGATTCGTACGAAGAGGATGCCGCGAGAAGTCGACTACTAGGAGCAGGCCTCGGTACGGGCGCGGGCCTGTTATGACTGTGCCAAGACCGGCACAAAGTGCGTCCCGGTAAGTACTTATCCTTGTCCATGGTTGGTGGCATAGTAATTAACGCAAGAGATTCAGGTGGCGCAGCGTGGTGAGGAGGCGGCGAAGACGCTCGCCGCCTTTATGATGGCCCATTGGCCTCTTCAGGAGGGCGCGGAGGCGGAAGTCAGTGCTTGTCACCACCGAGTCTTGATCGAAAATATCCGCCTTGGGCGCGAAGCAATGCGAAAGCGCAAGTGAGGTGATGGGGGGGCCCGCGGGTGGTTTGGGCGTCGACTGCCTCTGCACGCCATGCATCTAGGATCTTTGCAACACCGGCCGCGTCGATTGCCAGAGAGGTCGCGGCCAGCCCTGCGCAGAAAGCGCGCCAGCTACGAAAAAGGTGCCGTTCCTAGTTGCACGAGACCGTCTTGCCATTGCCTCTCCGCCTCGCGACCAAACCGCCACGACCCCGGGCCGCCGCTCTCGCTGTGTGCGATAGCGTCACCGGAAGGCAAAGCAACGTGAGAAGGGAATCATGGATGAATCTAGCTGAGAGCTTAGCACAGGAAGGATCGCGAGAGGAGAAGAAAAGGGGGAGCATGCTGGTCACGCGGCACGTGCCAGTCTTGTGATGGCTCCAACAGCCCAGACCCCTTTACGGGAGAGCAGAGCCCTTATAGACGACCAGATATCGGGAACATAGAACCTCCTTGAGCCTTGCCAAATTCGAGGAATCGATGTGAAGACCTTCTGCGTGAACCAGGAAAGCAAGTACACAAGGGCATAACCTCCACAAACCGCCGACGCGGACTGGGCAGCGGAGAGGCTTCTCGAACCCCCTACACCTCGATACGCTGACTGGCTGGTAGAGAGACTGGCTCCTCCGCTTCCCACGCTTTGTTCTTCCACGGCAGCGAGTATGGGACGGCAAGTAGATCATTTAACCCACACTCATGCTCATACCTGTATCTGCTATGAGCCAGACTTTCAGCGATTTGTGTAACCTGTGGCGGAGGATGGAGAAGACGGAAGAGAGTCGAAGCGAGATGGGAGAGTGAAAAGCAATCGCAGCTATTTCTCGTCTCCTCTGTCAACTACCTCGGCGGATGGGTACTCCTCTCTCGATTCTGCCGATGCTCTGCAGAGCTAGGTTTCGTCATGGGTGCAGCTGTTCTTTTCTCTTTTACTTGGAAGGAAGTGAGATTGGCGTCATGGCTATAATGGGCGCAACACACGCACTCTACCCGTGCGGCTTCGTACAACAAAGGCCGTAAGACCGAGTGGGTCGAATATTGCTCACGACTGTCCGTATCGCGGGGTTTCACTTGCAGAATCTTGTCAAAAACACCGGGACTGAGTGGCTGGACCTGGCTCTAAGGATGAGTTTGGGGCCTGCAGAGGCAACCGACAAGGGGAGTCTACATACAGCTTAGGTATGAGGCTGGACAGCAGTCTGCCGGGCTTCAGATGTCATCAGAAAGAAGAGCCCTTTCAAGATCAGGTGATCATGGCAGGCCTGCAAGTCCTGCTACGGAGTAACCGATCTCAGGAACTCACGTAGCAGGTTTTTAAGCTGGCCAAGAAACTACTTACAAGAATGATGTACTCACGATGAATATACCAAGGGGAATTCATCCTTGTCATCCGTATTGGCCATCTTCTTAAGAGCTTTCCCCTGAGAGGGCCTTGTAAGATGGCGTACAAATAGAGGCCTTCCGAGGCAAAAGAACGTGGACAAGCAGAACCTGCAGTTCCTCCCGTTGTCGAAGAAACAAGCACTCGTGCCGAGCTTCTGAGGTAGCCATCTCTGAGCATGCTCATCACCTGCAAAGCTACCTACACCGCTCCATTCCTCTCGATCTCATATTTCCCTTCCATTCTTCTGTTTTCCTTCCCTCCTACAAGGGGCCTGAGACCGTCCTGCTGTGTAACGGCCTTGCCGTTTGGTGATGAGTCTAACCATGAAGGTGAACGTTCGGGTCGTCGATCCGAACACACAAGGCCTCGACCTCGACGTCCTCATATCCATAAACAGATTTCACTCCACTGACAATGTGTTCAAACGTGACCTTCTGGTATCGAAAGAATGCCTCGTCATTCTGATGCTCGGCCAGTACCTTGATTCACCGTTGGCCCATTACCCATCTCAGCTTCACCCATCCATCCCGGCTGCTATCCGCACGACATGCCACACTCCCCCGCCCAGCCGTCTAACCGATCCTATCAGCATGCACTTAACCGCCCAACCGCCGAGTGCAACCCTCCGGATTACCTACATGACAATCCACCCTCCTTGCCGCCATCATCTATCACGGTTACTTCTCCCCTTCACAGGCACATGAGCCAGATCACATCATTGGCTTGGCCCGCGTCTACGCACGCCAACCCGCAGCGCCAAGGATCACGACCTCTCTTATGCGGACCATGCTGTTTATTAACTCCCCATCATCGAAACCCTCTTTTCTTTACCGTCCCGTATATATGTAGAGCCAACTCGGACATGACCTGATTCATACCATGCCCGTACGACGGTGTAACCTCAAAGAGAGCAAAGAAACCCAAGATGCTGTCCCCCCCCTCGTCCATAAGATGATGCCTTACCTCCATACCCCGAAAGTGAGAAAGCCAAGCCATCGCCCACCATGACTCCCTCACCTCCACCTCAACTACACCGTCGCGATGTAGACAACAGTCTCCCTCCAGGCACGATAGTCGGCATCGTCATAGGCGTAGTCCTAATATTCGCCCTCGCCGCCCTCCTCTTCATAATCTACTACCGTCGCGAGGCCTCAATGAACGAGCTAGACGACGTTTCCACCAACTCCGCAAGCGCCGGCCGTCGGGAATGTCGCGAGCGCGGTACGGGAGGAGAGTCCCAGCTGTTCGGTTCGTCGGGAGACTACTACGACCTCGTCAATCGACATGCGCTACAAGTCCCGCTCAATCCCGACAATGCGATGCCCACTCACCCTGCTTACATCCCGACCACGAGCTGGCCCGTGATAAGACCTCCTCCGGAACCGCCGTCGTCTGTGCCGGTGCGATCCAATAGGCCGGATTCATATGCGATACGGACCTACATCGCAGCCGCTCAGGAGTCCGCCAAGCTGGCCGCTCCGTCCCCGGCCGTTGGTACGAATGCGGGGAGGCCGGCAAGTCGTCCATTTGCCATCCCGCTCGCCTCTCTACCAAGACTCCCCATGCCCAGGAAGCAGACAAGGGCAGAGACAGAACCTCATGAGCGACTCCGCCATTACAGCCCACCAGTCACTGAATGGCGGTCAGGCTCACGACAGCAGAATCATCGCGACAACGACGACAACTTCTTTGAAGTGCCCCTCAGGAGCGGAAAGAGCACATTATACGGATACTAAAGCATTACACTTACACACCAACGGATTGCCTCTCGAGGCTGAAGGGGAAAAGAATACTAAAAGTTACATGAAACAACCCAATCTCAACCTGCCTCTCAAGCGACAAAGGCCACGGGCTTCCACTCGTCATCGGCCACCTCTTCCGGCGTCAGCTCCATGCCATCATCCTTCCCCGGGACAATTTTGTGGTCTTCCTCCCCCGCCGCAGTCTGAGTGCCTTCGGCCTCTGCCGGAGGCTGAACGCCGTCAACCTCTGTCGGGACTTGAGTGTTGTCGGCATCTACCGGGGCCTCATTGTTGTCGGGATCTGTCGGGGTCTGAGTGTTGCCCAACAGCGGCTCCGTTGCCTCCGTGTTGTTGGGGCCATTGTCGGCGAGGGCTGTCGACTTGTTGATGTCATTCCAGCCAAACCAAGCGATGCGAGTTCCGTTGGCGCTGTGAAAGAGAGAAAAAAAGAACAAGTCAGCCAGAGTCAACGAGATTCCATGAGCGCAACTTACTTGGCAAGCGTCATGATGCCGGCATCCTCCTCCTTCTTGTACCCCCACGACACCTTGAACTCGCTCCCAACACACCGACCGTTGACAAACGAAGCCTCGCTGGCAGGCGAGTCGACGTGCGCCAGCAGGTAGCACCATCGCGGCTCGTATCCCTCACTGGCAATGAGGAAGCCCAGCCACACCTCGTTTTCGCTGGGGACGATTCGTGTCACCTGCTTGAGCGTCCACGAGGGGGCCTCGTCCACCGGCTGTGCAGCCCAGCCCAAGAGTGGGAGGGAGCCGGCGAGGAGGAGAGAGAGGCTGTTGATGGAGAAGAACTTCATGGTTGATTCAAGAAAAAAAATGGACGAGAATAAGAACTTGTGATGGGAGATACTGGTTGAGTAAGACGTGTGAACTTGAGCAATGATAGCAGATGGGGAATGAGAAGATGAATGATGAAGATGGAAGAGAAGAGAAGAAGAAGAAGAAGAGTCGGAAGAGGGGGCTCTCGCTCAGAATAAATACCTGTGCTGTGGGCAACTCGTGGCAGGAAGTTCCGCTCTTCTGAGGAGGACGAGAAGCTGCCAGTGACCTACTCTTCGTGATGTCATCGCCTGGCGAGGGAAGGAAACAGACGTGGGCAGGGGAGGAGGGCGTCCAAGTTGTGCAATAGCAAGTCACGACGATGGGCACGGCTGAAGCAAGGCCGCTCTGGCTGTGTGAGTCCGATTTGGAAGCAGAGCAAGCTCGGCGTGAAGAAATACCACGGGCGAGAAGCGAATACATGGCACTGGGCGAAAAGAATAAAACTTGTCGTCAAACTCTTCATGACACTGCTACGAGCAGCAAGACTAGCTAAGCACAAATACACAAGCCAGCATCTCATCCCAGCCGATGTCCTGCCCCTCGAGTCCTCCACGAGTCTGGAAGGGGCCCTCTCTGCACTCCACTCGCAGCCGGTGAAGGCACAGCCAGTCTTGACTCCACCGCCTGCACCGCCGTAGAAAACAAGGCAGGAGTGGGGATCAAGTTTCTGCCGCCGCCATACTCTGGCCAGATGCGCGTCAAGAAGTCGAACAAATGCGCGGCGAGCAAGCCCAAAAGCTGCAAGAGCATGTTGCTGACGCCGCCTGGGAAGAGGAGATTGAAGGCCAGCATAGCATAAGGCGTCATCGGAGCGGGAATGGTGATGAACATGAGGTTGGCTTTCATGCCTCGCTGATCCTGAGTCACGGTGTAGCACATGGCCAGGATCAAAGCTCGTAGAAAAGTGCCAAAGCCGAGACCACCGAGGTAGTTCATGATCTGAGGCCACGATTAGCCTTCGTAAACCCCCCGCGGAGAAAAAAAAGTATGCGCGACAAAGCAATGTAGGGAGCTATAAAAACCACTCGATTGAACAGGAGATCAAACGAGCCATCCATTAAGACATCCCACCATACCTGCACCGCGGACCAGCCCGGATTGCGAATGATGGGCCAGCCCGAAGTACAGGGGTGATCTTCCTCTTTTCCAGGAACCGTGATAGCAGTGGGGAGAACACTATCCGGGCAGATTAAGAGGTTCGAAGGCGCGTTGCGCGACAGAAACATGTAAGATCAAGAGCAGCGACTTGCCATGATGGTGCCGCCGACAAATGTCAAATACCATAGCAAATCCTGTTTGCGGGAAAAGCGGGGATTGCCGGTCTCGAGCTGACTGAGATACGAGTAGACAAAGTACGTGTCGAACAAGATGCTCAACTCAGGCCCGGTGAGGAGGAAAGCGGTGATGAAGCGCCATATTTGAGGCGGAAAGCGCCACAGGAACTGCGGGTGAAAGACGAACCAATACCCGGAGACGAGGCTGGTGTAGACGCCGACAGAGCTGATGAGTACGACCGTCGCCATGGTCCTGCCACGCGAAATGTCAGCCGGGGTGGCAAGGGACAGAGAGTAGATGGGACGGACGGTCTTTACCTCGACACCGGCGGCAGCTGCCGATAGGCTTCCAACCACTGATCAGCCATGATTTGACGCAAGATGGAGATGTGTCGTAGTGTTCAAAAGGCAGAGACGCAAGCGATGGCACCAGAATGCTGGGCGTGCGCGGTCATGACTTGAATCGTGTCATGTCATGTTTGAGGCCATCATGTCATGAACGAAGATATATGTAAGGAAAAAAATCTGGTGGCTTCTTTGCTGATCTACTTGCCCTCGGGGGCGGAAGAGCTTTGATCCGCAGATATTTCCTTCAGCCTCACTCATCGAGTCATCACTCCCCCGGCTAGTCCACCCAGAGACGAAAAGCGGGTATCTCCACTTGCTACGACCTCAATCAACCTCCCGTATAAGACGATGGCTTCGCAATGGACGAAGACAGTCTTTCGCTTATCCAAAATCCCAATCGCTATCACCGCCTATAGTGAGCTGGCAGCGTTAGTTGCTAGCGCCTCAGACAGCGTTCCAGCTAGCTCCATCACCGTCTACTCACTTGCCACAACTCTAGTCCCATGGGAGAGTCCGCCGACGAGAGTCGCGACCCTCATGTTCAAAGAAACGCCCGCCTTCTTAGCTGGTGCCACCACGGACGAGGCGGAATGGCAAATTTCCGTCTCCCTTTCAGATGACGATCACGTACTGATACTCGATCATCATTTTTGGGGAATGACTCCCCTTAATAACGTGCAGGACGAAAATCTCTCTGCCGAGTATTTGACCTTATAAAGCCCCCCGTGGTCTGCCATTAAGCTGATGTGCTGAAGCTGCATCGCCATTTCGGGCCTTGCAGGCCATGCGTTCGGATCATGGGCCCCCCGCGGCGAGGACAAGACCTTCATGTGGATCAGAGATCAGGTTCCCAAAGAGTTACCCGGCGTCAGAGCCATACTCTACGGTTACGAAGCAGGTCTTCTGAATTCCAAGTCATTTCAGGGAATCGAAGATCTTGCCATGTGTCTGATTGCGCAGATGAAGGCCAATGGTCTTGACGAGAGCTCGAAACCACTCATTTTTTTAGCCCACAGTCTGGGTGGCATCGTTCTCAAGAGCGCCGTGCGCAAACTAGCCAGTGCCGAGGATAATTTATCAGAACAACGCATGTTCTCTAGAATTACGGGAGCCGTCATGTTCGGCGTACCCAACCTCGGTATGGAACAAAATCACTTGCTCACATTGATCCAGGACAAGCATGTGAGAAACATAGTCGATGATCTTTCCAAACTTTCCGGAAGATCCGGATATCTTCATTCGCTTGAGTTATCGGTCTCTGGGATCGCAGAAATGAGGCATATAAGGTTCCTCTGGGCTTATGAGACGGACGTGTCACCCACCTTTGACGTGAGCCTTTCCTCATATACATAGACACACCCCATGAACAGATGAAGTGGACTGAAATGCATGCAGGGTCAAACGAGAAAAATGACCGGCTTACCAGTTGTCCTCGTTGATCCTGGTTCCGCCACTGCCTACAGAGTCACAGATGCCAAGAAGCAGAAGACAGTTATTCCAGTCACAGGCAATCACTCCACCATAGTGAAATTCACTCGGTCTGATTATCGCCTGCGGCCCATTGTATACGAAATGCGCGACTATTGTGGTCTGCAAAGCGGATTCCGCAGCAATCAAAGCAGCTTTCCATCACCTGTTAGAGAACCGGTTGCTTCTGGAAGCGGAGACCTCTTGGCTGAAGGTGACCAATCTGATCATTATCGACTTCAAGGTATACTTTCCCATGACTAGAGCATGTCTAGACGTCACTCTCTAATAGTCGCATTGCACTACCAGAGCTTATTGATTCTCTATCCAGTCCTGAGCTAAACCTTCGCCGCGAGGGGATCGCAAATCAATTCGAATCAACGTGTGAATGGATCTTCGATAATGCGCAGTTCATGTCATGGCTTCGGGGGGACGAAGGCGTATTCTGGATAAACGGCAAACCAGGATCGGGAAAGTCCACGCTCATGAAGTTCATCCTCAAACATCCACATATCCGGGATTATGGACGTGACTTTTCGGTTTCGGAAACGAGAGTCACTGTCGACTTCTTCTTCAATTTTCGGGGAACATCGCTACAGAAGTCTCTCAATGGCCTGATGCAAAACGTCTTGCGCCGAGTCCTGAAGGATCTACAGACTTCAGACAACGCAAAACCCATAATAAACCACATACTCTCGAGTTTGCCAGAAGCGACGCCGAACGGGGCTTGGTGGACACGAGAGCGAATGGAACAAGTGCTAAGGACAGTATTGAATCAGGACCTGGTGCGCTTGTCTATAACTTTCTTTATCGACGCTCTTGATGAATTCGACGGGTCTCCTGAGCAAATTCTTCGTTTTCTGAAGTATCTCGAGGAGCGACCGCCGGAATCTCTCACAAGAACCAGGATCTGCTTTTCTAGCCGACCATGGGACATCTTTGCCAAAGCTTTCGGTGGAGGGCCTGATCTTGCCGTCCAAGATTTCACGCAAAATGATATACGCCATTACTGCACCAGCACCCTTGCTTCAACCCTCACTAACAACTCCTTTATCAGACCGCTGGCTGATGAAATAGCCAGCCGTGCTTCAGGGGTATTTCTGTGGGTTACTCTCGTCACAGAAGAGATAGCGAGGAAGTCGAGCAGTTCTGCGTCCCTCGAATCATTGATGAAACTCGTCAACGGTCTTCCTACTGAACTCGAGAATTTTTACGATCTAATCATTCAGCGAATTCCACGGAACGAGCGATTGCGGACGTATGCCCTCTTAGAAGCACTCATTCGTGCCCGCTACTCAGCAGAGTTCGGAATGAAATATCTCTACAGAAGTACTCTCATTTCCTACTGCCACACATATATCGAGTGTCAAGAAGCCCTTCAAAAGGCCAAGTTTTTTGACAGGAAGGAAGCCTTGGTTCAAGCCAGGAAACAAATATTGTATTGGAGCGGAGGGCTCGCGTCAGTCGGAGATGACGATAAGGTCCAGCTCATCCATCAGACGGCATACGAATTTATCGTGAAGTTGGACTTCCGAGATCGCCTTCTTGCAGAAGTGTCCCGCACCGTCTCTGAAAACGGCCACACTTTTCATTTCAAATCAATGCTCCTGGCCGATCATAAGCCTAAAATGATAAAGCCGAGTGAGCATCCTTGGGATTTAAATCATGGACTTATGGCCGAGCAGATGACAGGACAAAGGTGGTGGACGTTTCTAAACAGCTTCCCCAGAAACCATATTGAAACTCTCAATGAGTTATTTCAGGCTTACGATTATGATAAAACGTATCGGGATTACTCTTCCGATAACATATATGAAAGATTTGCGAAAAGTGCTTTCAACATTTCTAGGCCTATAGGACTGGCTGTCATGTTGGGGCTTCGTCTTTACCTCGAGGATCTTGTGGATCAGGAACCCTGGCCCTTTGCTCCTGAAAAATGTCCCGACTTTCTTTTACGCTTGATCACGATCCAATTTGTCTATGAATTGCCGAGAACAATATCCGACAATCTTCTACAGATGACCAAGTTCATTCTATCGCAAGGATACAGCATCTCGAGAGAATCCTCACTGTTGAAGTGCTTTCAGAGACTTCTGCAAATGCTCACTTTCGGACATAGTCTTAAATTTTCCACTTCTGATGCAATACTTGACCAGTTCTTCTTGCTCCTCTTCCACCACGGCCAACCCATTGAGGAGGTTCATCGTTTTCCGACGAGAAACTGGTATGCCATCCATTGGTTATTCCCTCTTTCGGCGACCTGGATTCTAGATCAGGGCGCGGACGTTAACGTGCTCGATAACCGCGGTCGAACGCCACTGGATCTTGCCATAGCGCGGCTCATGGAATATAGGCTCCCGGAACATAGATACACTCAAGAATTCGGCGAGGGCCGGCTGAGGCTGGTTGAGATATTCCTTGGTCGAGGTGGCAAAACTAGGCGAACAAAAACTAAAGATTGGCGTCGACTCCTCCAGCGCCTGCTGGATGCTGATTACGACATTTCAAGGCTTCCAGCTGATCTCGAGAAGCTGCCGCTTCGACTGAGGATCATGGACAGAACAATAAGTATATGTTCGGGCATTTCGAGCGTTCGGGACAAGTGACCGAAGTAGGAACCGCCGTAACAGGATCACCAGGTAACTCATATGTACATTTCTTAATGAGGAGCGCGGGAACTTTTAATCTTTTGCGAATAATAGTCCTTTCTTGCATGACCTAGCTAATGAGCTACCTAGCTCGTCATGATCGGCCTCGGGACTGTCAGAGTTAATATGATAAAGGGGAATGGCAACATTGGTGGGCATGTGCTGAGCCTCTTGTGCAATTTCGACTGCTTTACCCCGATTCGACACTCGGACCTGCGAGTCTGAGAAGCCGCGGATCTTTACACTCGACCTTCCGAGACCGACAACGGCGCCGCAGCCTTCATACGGTCAATCAGTCAATGGAACCCGTAATAGCCGGATCCCTTCGCTGCCGTACCCGGTCGATTGCTTCTTCTTGTCTTCTTTTCTTCGGCACCGGCGGCCGGATTCCGTCACACTCTTCTTCTACGCTTATGCTTGTTCTCCTGTGCTAAGCTCCTTTCTAGCCCAGGGCAACACACATGATTGACCTCAGTTTGCTTCTGCGATGCACCTTTCCCTTTGACACCTTCGGAATAGCCTATCTGTGGTTCACAACAGAGCCTATAATAGGGCCTGAGCCCTCAAGACGGCTGCACGGCAATTGGTATAAATACACCGGCAACGACATCACTTGGAAAAAGGCAACCTAAGCCCAAAACAAGATGAAGCTGCTCCAATTAGCTTTTCTCGTCCTTTTCTGGACGGCCTGCAGAGCCAGAGCCTCCAAATCGGAAGGGCTAGGTGAAGAATTCAAGCCAGAGTGGTCGCGCCACCGGCTACTCCTGGACGCAACCAGAGCACCTCTCGGTTTCTGAACGAAAAACAGCCGCAGTGAGATAGCACCAGTTATTCTCGGATGAAAGGGGAGCCTGTGCTGAAATAGGTGTTAGAATCCATTGTCAATGGCACGGCCATCCCTGATGATGACTTCGGTGTTGGCGAGTCGAATGCTGGCCTGCATCCGATCAACAGTCATGGCAACGGATCTTTCTACCTTGGTTGTTTCCTACTGTCAACCAGAAACATGGGGGTTGTCATCTGGTTGAATGGTGGTGTAAGTATTACTTCATACTCGTCCGACCCTCCCTCTCCCGAGTCCTCACGTCCACGGCTGACGAGACGACATCCGAATAGCCCAAATGTTCTTCTCTTTGCGGACTATTGCAAGGGAATGGACCCTTCCTTTAAATGTCGTGCGGAGACAAACCGATCAAGGACCCTTGGAGTTGGCATAAATTGACCAACGTCGTCTGGGTCGAGCAACCTCTTGACACCGGCTTCTCGCCAGGAGAACCGAGCATTGAGAATGATGACGACATGGCGAGGCAATATCTCGGACCAACACAGCAGCCTTTTCCAGTCCAACCAACATACAATGAAGACACTTCGCTACGTTTCAGACGCTTGCGGCTTCGGCGTTTACCACATCCAAGAGTTCTGTCTGTCGATTTACGAGCCGTTGCTGCTTGGAGAACCTGATATCGAACCTTGGTTCAACCGAATGGATGTCGAGAAGGCTATCAATGCCCCGATCGACGTCGAATGGAAGCAGTCCAGTCTCGTTTTCAACATGGCAGGTTCCAACACGGCGATATCGACAAAACCCAGAACGTCATTATCGCCAACGGAACTTTGGATACGATCAGCACACCGAACGTGGTCTGACCCTGGCGGTGGCGCAGCTTTCAGGGCATGAACTTCGTGATTTTGCCACCGCGGCATGGCAACTGGAAAAGTTGTTGAGTAGGATAAGTAGCTTGAGTACCAAGACGGCCCTCACCTTTCCTCAACTAAAGGACGTTGATCATGATGAGGAAGAGTTGGGCGAAGGCACGGTGCTTATCCCGTGTATAGGAAAAGTTTGCTAAGAGATTCATCTCGGCCGTAAAGCTTGATGCTGGTTGTGATGATTGTTTTCTAAGTTGACCGGAGATTCTAGATGACTTGAGGATGATGGAGATACCAGACTCATAAGCCAAATCAGTTACTAGAGGAACTGCAAGGTGAGAATAGTCACGATAAATCATAAGAATGAGGCACAAAAAAAACCGCTTTACAAGTCTCTCTCTTTTTTTTTTCTTCTCCATTCCGTGCTAAGATTGTTCGGCGTCCTCTATAGAAACTTGGGCTCCTTGACTAACCCCAGCGCCTGGATAAACCTGAGCGTTCTGACTCAGCTGAGACATGAGGCCCTTATCCTTGGCGATACCAAGCAAGGAGAGGCCATCGCGAATGAGACCTTTCAAGCTCTTCTTCTTGGCGTCCTCGTTGAGGCGTTGTGTGAGGGGCAGCAGCTTGACCTGGAGGTTCGCCTTTTGCGTCGAGGGCGGGAGGCTTTCGATCTTGCCCTGCAGCTCTCGGGTTTTCGACTCGATGAGGGAGTAGATTTTGTCGAGGCCGTGCTGGGGGTCGCCCGGGTGCATTGGGCTTGCGACGGTGAGGCCGAGGAGGGCGAGGGGGAGGAGGGATGTGATCTTCATGGTGTTTTTTGTTGTTGTCTGTGTCGAGGTTGTGATGGAGGGTCTGGAGATGGGAGGTGAAGTTGGATCGAGTGGTTTGCGATTAAATGGTAGTTAAAGATGATGAGGTTGATCTAGTCAGTGAAAAGGGGGGAGAACAATCTTTTATACACGCTTCGACGCTCTTGTTTGTCTTTGTTTGTGGAAGATAGGCTCGTCTTTTGAGGCATGGGAGGTGGCAGAGACAAACGCATTCTTGGAGCTTGGTGAGGGTTTGAGAGTTGTGGTATGTATTCAGCAAGACACCTGCTCTACTAGACTCACTTCTTGCTATGCTACCCTGAGCATCTAACTCACGGCTGCTAGGGAATCACCAGCACGATATACGCCGCCGTCGAGAATCCATCACCTAGTTTAAAACTCTTAGCCGGTTGTGCCAGAGCGGTAAGGCGTGGTGTCTGTTTCCCCCCCATTTTCGCCATGCCGCGTCTCAGACGCCACCCTGAATCATCGTATTCACTTAGGCTGCTCTGCTTGTCTCTGATGAAGACAAGACATGGGGGAAACAAGAAAGAAGTGTCGCGCTGTGGCGGTTTGGAGGAGCATGGCGTACATATACGTGAAGGAGGTGGCTGGGCTTGCCGTGAGGAGGGGGGAAAGGGATGTTGGAGCAAGCATAACCGTTAGCAATTGTAATACCGTCGATAAAGAAAGACGATGAGAGCAAAGATATCCATCCATCCGGTGAGCTGAACCTACTCCGCAGTGGTGGGATGGATGTACGGAGTAAAAAGGAAGCATACAATACATGGACTGGGACTTGGGCCCGGCTATGGAAATGAGTATTACTGTTCGTAACACCGTCTATCATTTGATTGCTCACAGACACATCTATCTGGCTCTGACCTGCCAATGACCTGCGTTACCATACCTCAACTAGGGGGGGGCTATTTGCTGATCCTACCTCTACCGACATCTCCGGCTCCAGCTGAAAAAAGCAATAATAAGAGGGAAAAAGAAAGAAGATACGGATCAGGATCCTCGTCAACTCTGCACTCCGCTGAACAGTCTCAGACCTTTCTTTTTATGCCCGAGGAACCACACATTCATAACCGTACACGTAGCCACACCACCACCACCACCATCATCATCACCGGGGGGGCCACAGAAGCTTTCGGATGGCCGGCATCAGCTTCTGACTTCTTACAGAGTTCATCGAGGGTGTCCGATGTCGGGTACACATGCGGTGGCGAAGCTGAGGGTGTGAGGGGGGAGGGTCATAGGAGGGTGTAACTAAACCAATGCAAGTGTAAGACAAACAACAGACAAGTCCCTTGAACAAAAAGCAACCTCTGCTGCAGGGTTTTTTCTCTCTCAGATCTCTTTGGGGGGGGGGAAACTACAACTTCGTCTGAAAGATATCAGACCGACTGAAGAAGGGCTTGAGACAAAGCATCCCATCCGTTAACGCAGTGTTTCTCTTCTCTGCTGCGTCTCTCATCAGCCCCCCGAATCCCACGGTTCTACTACATATATTCTCATCACACAGAGCCATCTCCGTCCATGCAATCTTCGACCGAGAGACATGATTGTTTCAGGCTAATTTGCTTCTGAAGAGAAAAGGAAAAAAAAACCATCTTTCATCTCGTATTAAGAACGAAAGCTGCTCTTCCTCCACTACCGTTCCTCACCTCTTCGAATCTCTTCTGGGGGATCGGGGGAGAAAAGACGACAGCATAGTAACCGAGTCGTCGAATTCCTGAGGTCCCCTGCAAAGATGCCTCATCCCGATGAAAGAAATGGCGAGACGACGACTCTCCTCCCCAAGCAAGACGAGGAAAGGACCGTCATCGTCAAAGAGGTCTCATTCGTCAAGCTAGCTCTCATCATGGCCACCGCCTGGTCCGGCGTCTTCCTATCCGCCCTCGACTCCACCATCATAGCTACGCTGTCGGCGCCCATCTCGAGCGAATTCCACTCTCTCAGCTTATTCTCCTGGCTCGCTACCGGATACTTTATATCCACGGCAGCCTGTCAGCCTCTATCAGGTCGTCTTACCGATATCTTCGGCCGCGGTCCTGGCCTCGTCTTCTGCAATGTTGTCTTCGCTGTTGGGAATCTTATCTGCGGCTTGGCTACGAATCAATATGTTATGGTTATAGGTCGGGTGGTTGCTGGAGTTGGTGGTGGTGGTCTGCTCAGTATAGCGACCTTTATAGCCTCTGACCTCGTACCTCTGCGGCAGCGTGGCCTCGTCGGTGGGATAGGTAACCTCTGGTTCGGGACTGGGTGTATGCTTGGTGGTGTTTTGGGAGGCTTGCTGAACGACTATACGGCCTTGGGCTGGCGTCTTGCCTTCTTGATACAGGTTCCGCCGTCTATACTGGCTGCTATAGCTGTGCCTCTTCTCGTCAAGGTGCCGCCGAAGCAGTCAGATCGATCTCATCTCTCAAGAATCGACTTTCTCGGCGTCCTTCTCACCTCTTCTTTCCTAGTCCTCCTCGTCTTCGGCCTCAACGCGGGAGGTAACTTGACTCCATGGGCTCATCCGCTACCCATCAGCTGTCTTCTCCTCTCTCTCCTACTCTTCATAACCTTTCTCTGGTGGGAGAGCAGAGCCAGACAGCCCATCATCCCGGTGAAGCTGCTACTACATCGGACCGTCTTCTTCGCCTCCATCACCAGCCTTCTCGTCGCTATGCTCGCCAACACGGCCATCTTCTACGTCCCGCTGTACCTGCAAATCATCGGCGAGACAGCGACGAGCGCTGGGCTGAGAACCCTCTCCTCTCCCGTCGGCATGGTCACGGGTGCCCTCTGCGGGGGCTATCTGATGAGACGGACTGGCAAGTTTGTCGGTCTAGGCATCACCAGCGTCTTTATGCTGGTCGTCGGCGCCTTTCTGCTGTGTCTTCAGAGTCAGCATACGCCGGCTACCTTGACGACGGCCGCCTTCTTCTTCATTGGAGGAGGATACAGCGCGGTGCTCTCCATCACGCAGATTGCCTGTATCGCCGCTGTCGACCATTCGCAACAGGCAGTCGTCACGTCCATCACATGTAAGTCTTCTTCTACTTCTTCTTCGCCCAGTCTCGGTGGGAGAACGTGAAACTAAACGTCTCGACTTCGTTACCAGTCCTCGCCCGCAGTCTCGGCAGCACCGCCGGCATAACCATCGTGTCGGCCATCTACCAGAACACTCTCGATAGCCAGCTATGGTCTCGTTTCAGGACCGAACCGGACGCCGCAACCATCATTGGCCGGCTGCGAGACGACATCACTCAGCTGCGCAACGTGCCGCCGACATGGCGCGCAGGGGTCGTGGCGTCTTTCTCTGCGGCTTTTCGTTGCGTCTGGTTGACAGTCTTGGTTTGGGCTTTACTTGCTCTTGTATTTGTGTCCTTTATCAAGCAGCATAAGCTTCACTCGTCGTTGGACAGACGATGATGTGTTGTTGATGCATGATGAGTTGACGAAGAGCGATGAGAGAGTAGGGAGGGAGGCATATATTGTGAGGTTTGGGGAGGACGGTCACAAAATGGTTTGCTCTTCATACATTGGACATATATCTAGCATTATTTTGATGGCATTATGATCTTTAATGACAGGGCGCTTGCAATACCCATGATGTGATCTCGCTCTGGTCCCCAGTAGGGCCACGTATGTTGACAACGACTCAAGGCACATCGCCTTTACCAGGCCTCCATTGCTTCGATCTTGACGTCATTGACAGCACTGTAGACAAGTCGAAAGAGAGAAAAGAAAAAGAGAGAAAAGGGAAGGCTATATCGAAGCTGAAGCTTAATGGACCTTCAAGCATAAGTCAATGCAGCAGCTCAGCTAGGTTGCAACCATGGTGAAGCAGCTAGAGCTCTAAAAACAGATGCAAAGCCCTGATCACTCTGCGGCTCTCTACGGACTACGGTTATATGAGCGTCAATTTGCCGGCTAGCTTTTACACGCTCTACGTATGCCGCGGGTTGATGATCGTTGCATGACAGGCGTTGTACAGTTTCCCCCCTTTTATGCCATGTTCGTATAACTTTCTCACCTTCAAGACTGGCTTCCTGGTGTCTCTGAAGCACAGAATCCTATCTTGTGTCTGAGATAGAAGAAGAGGCTGAGTGACTTCCCTTTCAAGCAGTGCATGTAAGTAAACTTGTCTGCTGTGGCGGGAAGCATCCAATCGTTGAAAGCCGGTCGCCCGGGACATGCTTCCGGCTTCGTTTTGCATGAAGGCTATTAGAAGAGACGTTCGCACTTCTTCGAACCCCTCACCTTTCACCTGTAAGACGTCATTGAGAGTACTTCCGATCACGGCGTGCAAGATAGATGTAGGCATCTTTACTGTTGACAAGCCATGTACCGACATGATGAGAGATGGACATCCTCAAGAGTGATCTGCTGCCTCAAACATGGGTCTATGGCTGATCCGAGTCTTCTCTTTTGAAGACAAGACATATCACGTAGTGTAGAAGCACCGTCATTGGACCAACCTCAGCCTCTGCAGTCGTCATCACATCACAGCATGAAGCATCAACTCTATGCGCTGAAGCCGCAATATCATCTATCCTTTTCTTCATCAAGCAGTCTTCCCGAGATCATTCTTGATAGCATCCGTCAACACACTGTCCTTGTCCATATCAAGAGACCACATCATCCCCCCCGCAAGACCCTCCTCATTCACAACCCGGACCTTCTCCTTGATACTCTCAGGATCATCATACGTGATAAACACCTTGGTCTCTTTGTTGAACAACCAAGGCGTCTTAGTGATGTTGTCAAACTGCCTGACCCAAGGTTCGTTGGCGGTGACAGGATCCTTCAGCACGCCCTCTTCCAGCAGATGCTTCCATCTCCAAACGCCCGAAAAGCGCTTCGTCTTAGCACAAGCGTCCTCCTCAACCTTATCCTCCTTGTCACCTTTCGGGAAGTCCGTCTTGGATTGGTTCTGGTATTGAATCGTAGGAACGTCGTCACCTTCAATGTCCAGCTTAGTCGAGCGTCCGTAAAAGGCAAAGCCGGCCACGAGCTTTTCCTTGGGCCATCTAGCATCCGTCCAAGCCTTGATGGCCGTCCTGAAAGATCGGTTTCCCTTGCCCTCTTCGAAATCCAGCGGAGCGTTGGGCCCGGATGTTGCGGCCCAGGAACCGGTGTAGTCGTACTGCATCACGAATGCGAAGTCGGTCACTTCGGCGAACTTGGACATGTCTGATAACGGTCCATCGGGACCGTCGAACGGTTCGACTCGAACTGCCATGGTGATGAGTTTTGGACTATCGGGAAACGTCTCGTTGAAGCTCTTGCGAAGTAGGTTGAGGAATTCAAGATAGTTCTTCGTGTCGTTTTCCTTATCGACAACGTTGCAGTTGCCGTCTCTGCCTGGATACTCCCAGTCAAGATCTATTCCATCGAGCTCCTTCGACTTGACGAGATCCACGATCTTGTCCTTGAACTTTTCGCGATCTTCCTCCTTGACGAGAGTCGAGAAGTTACCGGAGCCAGTCCATCCTCCGAGCGAGACGGATACTTTCGGACCTTGCTTCTGAACCATCTTGACAAAGTCTTTCAGTTTATCTTCCGCTTCTATCTTTATAGCCGCGTCCGGTTGCGGGATTCCAAAGGCGACGAGAACATTCGTACACTTGCTGTAGTCGATGCTCGTGTCAACCTTGTCCGAGTATTGAGCGTAGCACCAAAGGACAGGCTCGCAGGCAGCGCCGCTGATCATGGCCAGGCCTAGGCCAGCTAGAGTACCAAAGCTGTTGAAGCGCATATTGAATACTATACAGATTTTGAAAAAAAAGATATGCTTGAATGAAAGTAGAGGGGCAGAAAGAAAGAGAGCGTGCGTAGCTGTTACAAGACCGGCAAGCACAGAACGGACGACTCTTGAGAATGGAGATTAAATGGATGAACTCGTCCAGAGTTTGACATGGTAAAGATACTCTCCATGGGTAGGCGAGTTGATTTTAAAGGTGTGATTCGCATGACTCCGGCTTCGCTGAGTCGCGTGCCGCATGAGGTCGAAATAGGGAAGCCGGCTCATCCCGGTAAACATGCATCCGCCATCGTTTCGAGTGAGAAAAGGACAGACGAAAGCTACAGATAAGCTTATGTACGTACTCTAAATAAACGACGAGTGGCCCGCGGACTAGAACCGGCATAAATTGAAGCTTCCCGGACATGAGGGGGCCCCGGACCGCGCTGAATTGGACGACGTATACGGTATCAGTGACTTCTCACAAGCTGAAGATACCTAACTTCAAGCTCCAGTTGTTGGGGACATCACATGACTACCACTCACGTGATCAGCATGCGCTTCCCCTTTCTGCAAACCAGCTTCCTTCTTCTAGCTACCTACCTACTCATCTATGATCCATTTCACGATTGCTTTACCTTGTTATAATGACTCAGGCATGTGAGGACATCACCATGAGGCAAAAGAACACCGAATTGTGTGAGTCTGGTATGACTACGGAGTAGAAGAGAGGAAGCTAGTCTGTCTTGCTTAGGGGGAAGAAGAAAAGAGGCAAATACCAGGTCACGTGAGGATCGGTCATGTGATAACCCCCAACACTTATGGCGATGCCCTCGCATCGACGAGGGCATCATATGGTAGCAATTCTACTTTACGTTCTTCCCGCGATACAGAGTCCTTCTTCGGACAGAGGCACATCATCGCGGGCGTAGCCGTTCGTCGGACGAGCCGACGCGGCCTTAGCTTAAAACGGATAGCCTTCGCCCAGCACGATCGCTAAGGCTTCAAAAAAAACCCAGATTGATCAAGAGGCATATGTAAGGCATAACGCCGATTCGATTATCTGCAGATATCTCTTACCCGGCTCGATCGGAGATACTATCCCGGTCGCCGGAAAACTTAACAGAGACCGGCTTACCTTCGCCTATCGACACGGACCACAGCACGTTAAGGCGGATGCACTATCGCGACTCCCTCAGATCGATGACCCCCCTCAAGCCACCCCAGAGGAGCTGGGTCCGGATCAAACCTCCGCCAAGATTTCCCCACTACGTTATAAGGTGGAACTCTCCGCCTATTTCAAATAGAACCCTCAGATATCGATATCGATCGAGCACCTTGAACTACGTATGTCTACCAGGGACACGCCTATCTTAACCACTGGGCCCTATTCGACGCGACGATCAAGATAAGTATATCTTCGATCGCATTCTTTGAAGTAAAGTCCGGGGCGATAAGGCAGAATTCGAAGTACGCTGGCTCGGATACGACGACAACATTCGGGAACCTGAGGAAACCCTGCGTCAAGACGTCCCCGAACTACTCAACTCGTCCTTAGCATCATGGCCCTTTACTATATCTTTGGATCGACTTCAGTTATTCTACCAACTCCCCTCTAGCAGTTCTGGCGCGCGGTTACCTCAATTACGCCAGAGACAAGCCTTGGACCTGAACCGCACAAGAGGGAGTCGCCCGTCAACGCAGCGGACCGTTCTTGTTAGTACTATTGTTCCTTACAGTACCTACCTAACTATTCTTCTCCTCCGAAATCGCACGACGCCTCCGACATCGCGTTTCCCAGCCAGCTGGCGATGACCCACTTTCCTTCTATTTCTTCCTAATTCTCCTTCCTTCCACCCTTTCCTCCCCCATATCTCCCAACGCACCGAATATCCTTCTTCACCCTCTTCACCCTCACCCGATTCTGCACATCTTCAGATTCTCTTTTTCCCCCTCCCTTCACGCTACGTGTATGCCTCGTTGTCGACGTAACCGTTGAGCCAAACATCGTCTGCATCCGCACGCATTACCGGAGATGGACGCCTCGCACCCAGCGACGGCCAACCGTGATGCCTCCCCCAAGGCAACCGGTTCCGCCGAAGCTGGCGGCACCCTCTCGGCTCTCGACCGCCTGAAGCTAGCCTTTGCCAAGTCTGGACCTGATATCACCCGCCCCAAACCAGATCCTACTCACTTCTGCCTACTATCCGTGGATGGAAAATTTCTCCCATATCACCATATCACCATCCGTCAGTTAGGAGCCGGTGGAGCGGCGGGCATCTTTTCCGATGTATCCTTCACCCAGAGGGAATTTTCAGTGCCATCCGTTCATATCCGTATCCGAGCCAGGAACCACAACCTCGAGCAGACCTTGTTCACTATTATCCTACCTATAGCTCAGGTGTCACCACCCGCGTCAGTGGACGTGATCGATACCTCCGATACACAACTCGTGACGGACATTTTTACCATGGAAGCAGCCAATATCGGCAACATGAGGCATAGCCCCTATCACGCCAGATCCAAACATATTTCCACCGAAGACGATATCAGCACATCTATCGCTAAATTCACACCTTCTATTATCCGCATCCAGGCAAATATCCCCTTTGGCGACGTCGTCGGTGACGCATCCGACGGAGGTTTTTCCGACATACGTTACCCGAACCCGGATCTCCTCCTTCTGGCCGACTCGGTCCGCAAGCTGCTTCTCCAGCTCAAATCTGGCACCCTCACCTTCGTGTGCTACATCGCAGACCTTGAGCAGAAGACCCGTCTCGCCCAGTGGCAGCCACTTGCCCAGATCGACGCCTCTCGCAGCCCCTTCAGTGTCTATTTGCAGCACGTGAGAAACGGTTCGAATGATCTTGCACTGCCCAATATCAACCTGCCTAGTTTGCCTGTGTCATTCCGCACCCCCGCCGCGAGCAATGTCTTTCTTTCGCTCGAACATCGCAATGTCGCTCTTATCGCCGGAGCCGCTGAGGAAAAGGCATACCAAGACTCGCTAGCCAGGACTGCCCAGAGTATCGCCTTCGCCGCTCGACTATTCCCAGATCCCACCTCGCGTTGGACGCCGGATCCTGACAACGACGTGTCCCTGTTCGGTACCCAGGCGGATAACTCTCATCAGGCGTATTTCCTCGTGGTCGACCCCCAGAAATCCGCCAATCTCTTACCGGAAGTAAACGAGAAGGCAACTATCTACTTGACCGGAGTGACGATAGTTAATCGCCACGCCCCAGTCGGAGTGCCGGGACCACGCGAAGCTCAACGAGCGGCCCGCACGTTTGATGGGCGCCGTCTACCTTTGCCCGCGGGTCTTCATTCGAACCACGTTCTATTTCGAATCAAGACGCCAAAGTGTACGAATTGGCCACCCAATTTCCACACACCTCCGGCAATAGTCAAGGCACCGGCTATGCCTTACGTTACCTCCGTCGCCGACTTTGTTACCAGGACAGCATGGCCAATCCAGGCCACTATTTGCTGGAAGCCTAGGGCGACAACAGCGCAAGCGGAGTGTGCGGCAATAAATCTTCTCAACCAACCGTCGCGATTCGAGGGCATCCAGTCGTGGTGGAAGTTTTCAGCAGCTTGGCGCCACTACTCGGGGCCCATGCGAAACCTGCTTGAGGCCTTCCCCGTCCTGCGCCAGGAATGGCTGGAGGGCAAGTTCCGGCCCGACGCCGCCCGTGCCCTAGAACGCCTGCAGCGCACTCGGGCCGGCATCGCGTTTATCGCGGGATGCCCAGGTAGTGGCAAATCAACTATCGGTATGCATATCACTCGCTCAGCCGTGTCAGCCCCTGTCAAATCCGGATGGATTGAAGACGCCAAATCGGACTTCCGCACAACTGCCGAGCGTATGGCGGAACCTAAGCCATTCTCGACCAACCCTGACGTGCTTGCACGATCAATGGGAGCGCCCGCCCACCGTGGGAACGAGGACGAGCTGCTCCATCTTCTTGACGCCGAATCGCGACTTGAACAAGCCCCATACAGCGACCCTACCCCAGCCCCTGGCGCCGCGCCCGGTAAAGCTGAGGAACCTGTGACGCCGCGAGATGGTCGGGCTATCTGGACAACCCCTTCTAATCAGCTGTGCGATGACGCGCTCGAGCGCGCTCTGCGAGAGATCCCCAATAAGCTGGTCCTGCGAGTATTTCCGATTCTGACTGAAAAAGCCAACGCTGTCAGATTTTCAACCACGGTTCCCGCCTTATTCGATGGCGTGGCCAAACTTGATCAGTGCGACGCTGGATTCGCCTATCACCTCTTCCGATCTCGCAGCCGCCGCTATGCCGATACCTGTCTGGCCGCGCACCCGCACTCCCTATCTGAGACAGCCAAGACCCTCGTCCGCAGCGATCCGTCGTTCGCGCATATTCTCGAAGCGGCTACCCTTCGGGATAGCCAGCCCGAGGCATTCCAGCAGCGCCTTCCGACCTTCAAAGCTCAGATGCTCGACGTTATGCAGCTCATTGTGGACCAGGCAGCGCTCATCATTGCGACACCCGTCGCACTGGCTCAACTAGCTAGCAGCTTCAAGATGCAGGCCGATCTCATTATTATTGATGATGCTGGCCGTATGACAGAACCATCGGCACTGATCGCACTAGCAAAGTTCCCGCAGGCAGCAGCGATCTTTATTGGGGACCCAAGACAACTCGGTCCTATCTCCCTACTAACAGACGTGCCTGATCATCCATCAGTCTTCGCTAGGCAACGTCAAACCAGTCTTCTTAGTCGCGCCTTTTCATCCGGTGCTATCGACGGGATCCTCTCGACAAATTACCGATGCTTCGGAGACGTCGCATCTTGGGCAGCTTCTTACGTCTACTACACTATGCATATTTTCCACAGGTTGGACGCCAGGGATCGCGCCTTTCGAGCTAGCCTTAGCCGCTTTGCCATCGATAAGCCCGCCAATAAGCCCTTTCTTACCAATAGCATATGGCTCGATCTGAAGGATCTTAGCGAACAGAAAGTCGGTACCAGCTTCGTTAACCCAGGGTACGCAAATATCGCCGTCGCAATGTGCCTCCAGCTCCTATTCAATCATGGAATTCCCAGCCTAGAGCAACAAGACACCGGAAAGATCCTGATTCTCTGCGCCTACGCTCAGCAGCGCGCAATTTACCAGGACCTTCTCCAGCGTTTTGTCCCGCAGTCGGTCCCTGCTAACGTGATCTCCGTCCGAACCATTGATGACTCGCAAAGCCACCAGGCGGAATTCGTGGTCATCGATATGGTACGTTCAGATGCTTGTGGCTTCTTGAACAACGACGAACGACTCCTGGTGGCCACGACCAGAGCGAGACTTGGTACAGCGATTCTCATGAACAAAGACGCAGTGCCAACTTTTGGACCACTATTCAGCCTCCTGGAATGGCACGAACAGCAGGATGCAGTGCACGTCTACGACGAAAAGTTTGATTTTGCAGAACAATGCGCCCGTTGTCTCTTGTTCGGACATAGCGCCACCAAATGCAACACCCAAATGGCCTGCGTGGTGTGTGGCCGGGACCATGCCGTGTTCCGTTGCCCCAGTGGGCCCCTTCCCGCACTCACAGCACCGGACAATGTCGTGCGCGACATATCGATTCCCAACGGCCAACCTAGGCAAGAGAAACGATGTATACCGTACATGCAGAAGAGAGCGGCGCGTCTCCGTCTTCCCACGACGAAGACACTTCTTGCCTGGGAACGCGAGGCCTAGAGTCACGCCGTCATGGACCATGATGCCTCTCCAGCGAGCGTGAGCACGGAAGTCCCAGCCGCCACCGAGACGACAACCAAGGAAGACTCCTCGGCAGGATTGACACCTCCTCACCTGAGAGGTCGCAATGTGTTGCTCCTTGGGATCTTGTGCCTCGGGGAGGGATGGGGTCTAGAAGGCAGGATCGGCAGGATGTAAGATGTACGATTTGCGGTACGGTAATGAGGGCATTGTGGAGGTTGAAGTGATTCGATTATGTGTATATTATCGACGACTGGGTCAACCTCCATCTTCCTGTAATGTTTCCTTGGCACTCGACCGTGTGTCATACCATCGACAGAACGTGGGTAATAGTTGAACACGGTCACTCAACGGCGCCGTATGAAATCGCATCCAAAGTCTTTTTATGATGAACATAGACACCATGGTTGACATGATTCGGAGATCAATTTGTTCTACGATTCGCTCCCTCACAGACTTGGCCGTCCTGGTCATGTTATCAACCTCGGCGTGATGGAGCTCCTTATCGGGAAGAGGCCGCCGACGACTGGTCCTTACCGTGGCCCGTCTGGCGAGCAAGTCGAGCAACGGATAACATTGTATGTGTGTGTATGCATCTAAATATGTATGAATCATGAATCAGAGTCATGATGAGGGCGAGGCAGACAACTTCATCCTCCAGACGTTGCGAGATGAAGGTTGTGGGCTAGACGGGGGCTAGGCTATCTCGCCCCCTTTTCCCCACGATTCAGGCAGCCAGGTGCGCCTACATGTATGTATGTATGTATGTATGTATGTATGTATGTATGTATGTATGTATGTATGTATGTATGTATGTATGTATGGTATGAAGGGATAGGCAACGCTGATGAAGGTGATGATGTGTGTGTTATGTGTCTGACTAGGTCTGTGAGGCTAGGCCAGGCCCTAGAAGAAGGGCCGGCAGCGCTGACTAACTGTCAGAAAGGAAGGGCCCACTACGCTCCACAAGACTATGAGTAATATGTACGAGGGCTCCGCTGCCTCCGCATAATAGTGGCGGAGTAACGCATCTTATCAGCCTCAAGGCATAATAGGATCCCTACGGAAAAGCCCTGTTGCCAAGATATATTCCATCAACTTCCCGGGCAATAGCATCACGATATCTCTTAGCAGAAGGTTAGGTAGAAAACCAGCCTCTCTATTATTCAGAGCCTTTGACTCGAAGGCCCGTTATTTCTATGTATATAAGGAAGACCTCCGAGCCAAAGGGTCGGGGGCAGAGCTATCAGTTCACATACACATATACCTATCTGCACCCTATCACACATACAAGTCAATCACTCCGCTTATTCCTTGTTCGACGTGACCTCCCGATCCCGACAGAATCCCTCTGAGATTCTGATAGTATGCACATATGAATAGAGCCTTTGAGTCTCTCGAGTCGACAGATCATGACACTTGCCATGATGCACTCCCGCGTCGCCATCCATCTTGCATGGACCTTTTGCCTATCCGCTCTGTGCCTGCTCCTCTGGCCCAGACACTGCCACGCCACATCTCCGCCCTCAGTCTCCCTGTACCAGAGGCAGTCGACACCATCAACAACGTCGACGACGCTGCCCCCGGCCTTCAAGCCTCAAGTGCCGGAGACGGTTGAATGGGTCTACCGTGGCCACAGGGACAGTCCGGAGCAAGTCAAACAAGCAGGCGGATTCATGCCCCGAAACCGGCCTTCAACCTCCCGAGCCTTCACCATCGACGGCCATCTAAGAGGTTTATGTAACAACCCCGAAACTGCATACAGCTCGACATCATGTAAGTTTGGAATTGGCGTAGTGTACGCTGCCAGGAACTCGTATCACGGTGAAGCCTTGGGATGGGTCTATCGCATCCGAGCAACGCCAAACATGGTCAACATGGAGGGGACCCTCCGCCAGTATTACTCGGAGCGGGAGGCGGCCGAGTTCTCTGCTCTGGGCGGCATCAGGTGGAATCAAATCCATAGCTACTGGAGGGTGACCCGGGATTACATACCGCGCGAGGAGGATGATTTAGAAGAGGCCATGATCGGCAACTTCAACAACACCGACTACGAAGCGATTTCCGACAGATTCACGCTGAACCCGGACTATGACGCGGAGCTGTATGGCCAATCCCGCTTTAGTGCTGGACAGCCGCAGCTCGCCGGCTTTCCTCGCAATCACGAGTCGTGGAGTCAGGAACCATGGCGAGCCTTGGACAGGAACAGGCCCCCTCTGGACTACGCCAGAGACTTTATGGGGTCCATCGGCCAGCCGGATGGGTGGATGCCGCAATATCCCCTCTTTGAAGGTGAGGTGAGGCCGGAGGGAGGGTCGGACAGCACAAGCAGCGCAGATGATGCGCCACCACCGCCACTCCCACCAAAGAAGAAGAAGATGGGCTACTGTCCAAGACAGGAGGATTCAAGGCAAAGCCCGGTGGCGGAAAGGCCAGAACTAAGCGGTGAGATGCTCCGGCCCGAAAGGCCTCATTTTCCCATTCTGGCAGGCTAACCAAACACACAGCTGCCATGAGGGAACAAGTGCAAGCCATCGACTGGGCTGCCGTCGTCATCCCCGAACAGCTCCGTAGCACCTTGAGGGGGGGGCACCTTTACGGCAGCCCAGTGTGCGGCTGCGGCTGCTCAGTTGGTGTCTGCCTACGGCATCCGCCGACGTCTTCGCAGGTTCCTCTTCCCACAACGGCAGACATCGAGGCAAGGCGAGTGCGGGAAGCTCCTCGAGACCGTCGAGCATGTTCTGCCGTCGGCCTGCACCATCGGCAAGGTCAAGGTCGAGGTGGAAGTGGCAGACGTTGCTGACGGCGGTACATACGGTCCGATCGACCTCGTCCTTGAAGGCAAGTTCGTCAGAACGGCGTCAAGTCCGGTGCGGCTCGCTGTCGACCCGGACCGAGATAAGCACTGGAATACTACTGTCAATCTCCATGCCTTGTTCGGTAGGAGTAGTATCCCTATCAAGAGCATCACGGGTATCGAACTATGGAGCGGGAGAGATGAGATATGGGTTCAAGGTATGTACTTGACCTTGATCTCTCCGTCTGGCTTCGTTTTGCAAACTCATGTTTGTTTGCCTTAGATTTACGACTCATCGGCAAATGCGCCGGTTGGACCACCATCACCATGGAAAAGTTCAACAACCTGAACCAGAAGATGCGTTCGGAAGACAAGTGGGGGAGAATCTGGTCGGGCAGCGTCCAGACCAAGGACTGGGAGGCCCGGAAGCCCTGCAATGACCTGGTTCATCTGGAGGTAGAGATGCGGCTGGCGGACGAGGCCTGGGCAGAGACGAAAGATGCCATCGACTTGGTCATCCGCGGCGAGTCCCTCGGCAGATCTAGCGAGTCATTCCGCATCGGCAACGACGTCGTTATCGCGGATCGAACCTCACGCATGATATCCCGATGGCCTGGTTGAACGGCGACGGCTTGGCTGCCAGCATCAACAGTTTCCAAGGGCTGGAGCTGAGGAGCGTGGCCAACGACAAGATAAAGCTGAAGAGTACGTGTGTTTTTGTCTCTGTGTGTGTTCGTATGCTCATTGTACGAATACAGGTGTCAAAATGTCCGCCCACTGCGCAGACTCATCCATCAAGGCCGTCATCGACTCCAGATGGGACCCCATCAACATCTGGCTCGGCACCCGTGATGATTTCTACGGCACGCTGTGGTCCTCCGCCATCGAGGCCCGAGACTGGGGCTGGAAGCCCCCATGCCTCGAGCTCGACCAGTTGAGCGTCGAGATGAAGCTGGTAGACGAGGCGTGGGCCGGGACCGACCACTAAATCCAAGCCTCCTTCAACCACGTTCCCGGCTTGTCAGACACCATGATCTTCCTGGCGGATAACCCCAACAGGGGTTGGAACAATGCCGACGGTCCCCGGGAAGTCCCTCTTGCTGCCGTCTTTGGCAGAGACACCGTTGCGGTCAGCGACATTAAGAAATTGCATATCTGGACTTTTGACGACGAGATCTATGTGCAAGGTATGGGTCAGGGGTGGCAGAGAGGGTACCGGGGGCGTACGATGCATAGAGGCATAGTTCACTGTGAGGGTCAGACAGCATGCCTCCAGAGGGTCAGACGATTCCCCTTTATGCATCGACCCCTAGTCCCAGTACCTCCAGTCCTGCATTTTCCCCCTAGTTTTAGGTGCGCCGGTCTTATACCGAGGTACCTATACCTAGAAGGTATATATACTCGGGATTAGCCTAACCTAGGTAGATAGAATATAGTTCTATTTATCTATCGAGTTAATATCTTATTATATTCCTTCTATCTACGCTATCGGGTATACCTAATAGTTATAAGCTTAGTTAATAGTTAATCCTCGGAGATAACGAATAAGAAAAGATATTACCTTAATAGGTAACTATAAAAAGAGAGGCCGGTTACGATACTTATTTATAAGAGAAACCCCCTTATATTTAGTATTTTTAATAACTTTTCCGTGCTGTGCTACTTTTATAAAGTAGGACTTGTTAAAATAACTTAAAAATAACTATAATAATTATAGTAATAGAGTTAATAAAAAAAGTTCTAACTTATATCTATAAGTTAAAGGGTAAGCTAAACTAGACCTTATAGCTAAATAAACGCCTACTTACGATATACTTTAGTACCTTCTTACATGTTCCCTTAACCGACTAATTAGACGTTATAATTACGCACCTATTATTATAAACTAACTAATAGGATCCTTAGATTACTAGCATATAATATATACTGCTAGTATATACTGTCTTTTCCGACCTTTTAATTTTTATATATTATAATCTTTTTTCTCCCTCTATACTACGGCTTTAGTATATTTTTTCCGGGGCATTTCTGCCTCTTTTTTAGCACTAATAGTATTTCCTTTCCGGGTCTCGTTTTTCTCTATCTCCGGAGGGGGTATGTTAGGGGTGGCAGAGAGGGTACCGGGGGCGTACGATATATAGAGGCATAGTTTACTATAAGGGTTAGACAGCATACCTCTAGAGGGTTAGACGATTCCCCTTTATATATCGACCCTTAGTCCTAGTACCTCTAGTCCTATATTTTCCCCCTAGTTTTAGGTGCGCCGGTCTTATACCGAGGTACCTATACCTAGAAGGTATATATACTCGGGATTAGCCCGACCTAGGTAGACGGAACATAGTTCTATTTATCTATCGAGTCGATATCTTATTATGTTCCTTCTATCTGCGCTATCGGGCATACCCGATAGTATGTTTACTTTTGTTAGGCCCCTATCTCTTGCAGACGTCGTCGTTTATCGAATTGCTCTGTTTCTCTCTCACATACACACGCACTCTCTCTCTCTCTCTCTCTCTTACTCACTCACTCACTCACTCAATCTAGGCCTAAGACTACACGCCAGATGCGTGGCATCTAAGAAACCCATCGTCTTCGACACATACGCCTCTCTCTCAGAGAAGATGAAGGGAGACGAAGGGAGAAAGCTAGCTATAGCTTGGACCGGGGACATAGATCCTTCGGGCTGGAGTTTAGTACATACACACATAACAAGTTAACCTACCTACCTCCTAACCTTCTATATTTAGTAACTACCTAGTTAATCTAACCCGGTATGTTAAGGTCTAGCCCTTATATTATATTCAGGTTATAGACCTAAACGTTAGACTTACGGATTAGCCTTACGATTAAATAATAAGGCTACCGCTATCTAGCCTAGAAGCCTATAGCGGAAGGATTAAATAGAATAGAACGGGAAAGATAGTTAAATAGGAAGGTAAATAGGCTCTAAAGGAAAGAGCAGTATATATAGCTATTTAGCATATTAGAATATAGCTTCCTTAGAAGCTCTCTATATATAATTATTATTATATATAGCTTAGTAAATAAGTACCCCTTTAACTAATCTTTTAATAGAATTATATATCTTTTTTTTATAAACTTCTACCCTTATTTTTAACGTTAATAGATTAATTAAATTAAATCGGATCGGAATAGCTAACTTATAGGACTAAATAGAAAAGCTTTAGTAATCTTAAGCTAGCTTTAGCGGATATTAATAACCCTTATAGCGAGAGCTATAAGTTTAGTAGTTAGAATAATAAATATAGGTAATATAATATATAATAAAAAATAAGGAGGAATATTATTAGTAAATCTTAAAATATATAAAATAATATTTTAAGGAATAAGCTAATACTTTTCTCGTAGATAAGGAAATAGAGTAAAAAGCTATATTATAAGAAGTATAGTTTACTATTTAGTAATAAGCTATAACTTTTCTCGCGATAAAGGAAGCGGAATACGTAAAGTAATTTATAGCCGCGCGTGCGAACGCTTTTAAGAAAATACTATAAACGGACCCCGTTAAACTAACTTTTATTAAAGCTATACTTAACTAAGCTTAAATTAACGTAGCCCTTATAAGATAGAAAAAACCTTAGCTTAAGTAAGATAAATTATTAAATTTTTTCTATTTTTTTATAAGCTAGCTAGTTTATTAATATAATATTAATAAGCTTTAAGGTAAAGCTAATAATATAGATTATATCTAAATATAGATTCTAAACTACCTTCCCGAAGATAAAATATAGAAAATATTAGCTTTTTAATAATTTAATAGCCTTAATAGAAAGAGATACTTAAAGGACTTTTTTAACTACTTTTATCGAACTTTTAGTAATATTTAGAAATAAAAAAAGGCTTAAAATAAGCTCCGGACTTTAGTTTACTATAACGGATAGATATTTAGTAACTTTATTTCTAAGTTTAAAAAGGTCTTAGTAACCGCTATTAGATTTATAAGTTAGGATAATTCCGTAAAACTAACTTAGCTACGCGGGGCTTTTTCCCCGATATTTCGAAATTTTTTAATTATTATCGATATACCTTATAAATACTCTCTATTCGTTAATTACCTATAAGGTTTTACTTAGTTTTTTAAATAAACCTTACGCTTCCTTAAGGCAGCTAAGAAATACTAACCTAACCTAAATAAATATTTAGGAGGCGCTAAGGGCGTTCCTATAAACTTAAATATAAGAAAAGATATAAATAAGGATATTCCGATAAATACGATAAGAGATAAAAAGAAGAAGAAGCTAAAAGGAAAAGATAGCGGTTATAATAAGACTCTTACTTAAGTATTACGAAATACCCCTTAAGCTAAGTAAATAGAAAAATTAGTACTAAAATAATATAGAATATTAGGTCTTTATATTAGGTATAGAATAAATATATACCTTATATATAATTATAATTTCTAACTTTTATAAAAGCTATAATAAAAAGCTTTAGGAGAAACTTATATTAACTATATGGAAATCTTACCTTAAATCGAGGAATATAATTCTAATAATAACTAAAGAAAAGAATAGCTTTAAGATATTATAGTATCCCGGAGGATAAAGTAATATAAATAGAGGAAGAGAAAAATATCCTCCGTTCTAAACTATAAGCTTTATTTACTAAGATTCCTATAATCTTAAATAACTTAAAACTAATAAATATATTAGTTAACGAAAGCTACGAAAGCTATTCTATTATATACCCGCGGCTAATATAAAACTTACGAATATTAATAAAAAGAATCCTAGCTTAATAAGTAAAAAAGGTAATAATAAGTAAACTAAAAATATTAAGTATCGCCTAGCTCTTACTTAAAATAAATAGCTTTAGTTAATTAATTATAATATATATAATATTAAATCTCGATTTCCTAATTATCCTTAGTAAGCCTTAGCTATAATATATAAAATCTTACTTAGTCTCTTATAAAAAATAAATATAATATAAAGATTCGTAATAATAAGTATAAGTTACTAATACTTACTTTTAACTAACGAAGGAGATCTCGAATATAGTATACCTTTATAGCTTAACTTTTATCGGAGAAATAAGGAGGAGGTAAAAGGAACTATACTATTAGAAAAAAGACCTTACTAAATACTTAGAGATTTAAGCGGTAAGAGTTAAAAACGTAGAGAAAGCGTTATAAAATAAGATTCCCTTAATAAATAACTAATTACGAGAATAGATCCTAATAGAATTCTATAATATACTTCCCCTTTTCTATAAGTAAAAAGCGGATAAGTTAAACTTATATAAAAAAGGTATAGATTACTATATACCGCTTAAGAAAGAAATAAATAGTAAAAAACCTTAGATTCTATTCGGCCCCCTTTATAGTATATTAAGGGAGGAATTACTTATTTTTAAAAAAATATTACGAGACCTCTTTTAGAAAAGCTTTATCTAACTTAGTAGCTCGCTCGTAAGTGCCCTAATCCTCTTCGTAAGGAAACCTAAGGGAGGATTACGGTTTTATATAGATTTTTATATACTAAACGCGATTATAGTTTTAGATAGATACCCGCTCCTTTTACTTAGTAATACTTTTCGGTTATTAGCTAAGTCTTAATAGCTTATAAAGCTAAATATTATATAAGCTTTCTATAAGGTATAGATTACTAAAAGAGAAGAATAGAAAATAGTATTTTAGACTTAATATAGCTTTTTTAAATAGATAGTTACCTTATTTAAACTTATAAGGGCTCCTACTACCTTTTAGAGATATATTAATAATATCCTTTAGCTATATCTCGATAAGTTTTATTTAGCCTATATTAACGATATTATTATTTACTTAAATAGTACTAAAAAGAACTATTTTCGTAAGGTACGCTTAGTTCTCTATAAACTTTAATAGTATAAGCTTTATCTAAACCTAAATAAGTATAAATTCGTAGTTAAGAAGGTAAAATACTTAAAATTTATAATATTAGTAAGAGTTAAGCTCTAAGTAGACCTAGAAAAGATTAAGATAATTATTAATTAGGCCGCGCTAACTTTCCTTAAAAGCTTTCGCGGATTCCTAGGTTTTGCTAACTTTTACCGTCTCTTTATTACGGATTTTACTAAGGTAGTAAAACTATTAATAAACTTAACGAAGAAAAAGGTTAAGTTTATTTAAGGCCCCGATTAAGAATAAGCTTTTTAGGAAGTTAAGAATCTATTTATAAAGGCCCCTTTACTAGTAAAATAGAACTTTAGGGACCTTATATTTTTAGAAGTAAATACTAGCGCCTACGCCGTAAAAGGTTATCTTTACTAAAAACGAGACGGATAGAAACAACTAATAGCGTTCTTTTCCGTAAAAATAAACGCGGCCGAATATAACTATCTTATATACGATAAGGAGATATTAGCGATTATTAAATACTTAAAATAGTAATATACTAAACTATATAATTATAATAGCTTTAATATTATTACTAATTATAAGAACTTAGAGTATTTTATAATTCGCCGGCACTTATTAGAATAATAAGCGTATTAAGCGGAGTACTTATTATAATAATAATAATATTCGTACGCTAGTGTGCCTAATTTAGGGAGTACTTATTATAATTTAACTTTAAGATCCGTTATTAACTTAGTAAATAAGTTATAGTCTTAGACGCCCTTTCCCGTAAGGATTAGGATAAACTCTTAACTACGGAGGAGGAAAACGCCCGCTTTATATAGATAATTCCCGAAAAAGCCTTATAATTCTACTTATAAGTAATAGTAATCGATACTTTAGGAGACCTTATTAATATCCCGGAAAAAGAGGAAGGCGAAGATAGATAATAAAATATAAGTATAGCTGCGGAAAACGCTATAAATCTATAAGATAATATTTTACTAAAAACTTAAGTTTTCTCTAATAATAAGCTTTAGGAACTTTAGAATAGGATAGTATTATAAGACTTAGTCTTCTAAGAAATATACTAAGCTATAGTAAGGGGAGACCGCTTATTACCTCTAAAGCTATAACTTAAAGTCTAAATTACGGATTACTATATTAACGCTAAAGGAAGATTATATTTCTATAATAAGCTTTAGGTCCTAGGAGCCCTAGTTACTATAACGGAGGACTTTAAAAAAGCACTAGCCTCCCCGCTTAATATATTACGGAATTATTTTATCTAAATAATTATAATAGTCTTACTAAGGCGATTATAGAAGTAAGCTAAGGTAAAGTTATAATTAAAGCTATCGAAGAGAGGAAAGAGAAAGGAGAGAAGCCCCCTTCTTAAGCTAGCTATATACCCCGCGCGATAACTAAACGCTATTAGGAAGACCTAAATATATCCGCTATAATCCCCCCTATCTAGCTATAATTAGTTATAGACTAATCCCTTATATAGCCCCCTCCTTAGGCCGGCCGAGGAGGTAGGAGCGTAGGACGGAAAAGTCACGTACTACTACGCTAGCGAGATACTCTATATAGTCCCTAGCCGATAGCCTAATAGCCTCCGTAAAGATAAGGATAAGAGGGCGGAAGGGCTCCCTTATAGCTTAAGGAATTAAACCCTAATCCCTATAAGGAAGATTCTAATAAGCTTAGAATCGTAATACCGCTTAAGGTAGGAATTAATAAACTTATATACTAGTAATAAAAACTTACTTATATAGCTAGTATATAGGATTAGATAGCACCGTGCTAGTTACGAGAAGCTTAGAGAATACCCCGTTTACGGTAAATAATAAAGCTAACTATATACTTATCGCTATATATCGCTAGCGCTAATCTATAAGCTAAAGCGTAATATAACTATAATATATATTTATTAATAAATCTACGCGCTTAAGCTATATATAAACTATTCTTATATAAGGTAATATAATAAAGCTAAAAATTACCTAAGCTATAATATTTAGCGTATACTCGTCCTTCCTTACTTATTATCTCCTTAATTAAAATACTTTAGATTTACCTCTAACTTCCCCGCTCCGCTTATAAAAAGCTCTAACCTTAATATCCCCGTTTACTTACGAAGCTTTAGATAGTTATACTTAAAATAACCGATTTAGTTATATTAATAATAACGCTAGCGCTTAGTAGTGCTAAAATAAGATTATATAAACGCGATATTTATTAGGTTAGTAAAAAAGGGGGGCGGTAAATTAACTAGCGCGTTAGGAATATTCCTAAAACTAAATATTTTATTAAAGCCTCGGAGAAAGCTAGCGAAAGCTATATACGTTATAGGCTAGTTCTTATAATCTAAGCGCTCTTATAGCTCCTTATATAGCCCGGATAAGAGTAGAATAATCTTAATATAATTAGACTAATTTAATAATCCGGCCTCGAAGAGGGTATATTTTTACTTTATAATATATTCTCCGAGGGGCTTTAACGGCCCCTAATATATCCTAACTAAGGAAAAACCTACTTAGCGCTTTTTATAACTTTCCCTAAAAAGCTCGAAAATATACGCTAAAAAGGCTTTAAGCTAGTAAGAAAAATTTATAGCTATAATAACGTACGGAAAGAATATTTACTAGAAAATACTAAGATAAGAAAAAATATAGTAAAACTAAGACTTAGGCTCCTTAATTACGGCTTTATTAATCGTAAATTTAGTATATATAGTAGCTAGCTAAGAGTCTAGGCTAAAATAAGCTAAGAGCAGCTTTAATATAGGTAGAATTTAATAGCGTTCTATACTAAGATCTTACTTTTACGTTTAGTTAGCGGTAAGAGGAGCTTTAATTAATATAATAGTTTTACTAAAGTAACTATAGAAGTAAGCTAAGGTAGAGTTATAATTAAAGCTATTAAAGAAAGGAAGGAGAAGGGAGAGAAGCCCCCTTCCTAAGCTAGCTATATACCTTACGCGATAATTAAACGCTATCGGAAAGACTTAAATATATCCGCTATAATCCCCCCTATCTAGCTATAATTAGTTATAGACTAATCCCTTATAATAATCTATAACTTAGCCTTAGTTAGTTACTTTAAAAGGGAAGGTATAGTAGCCCTTATAACCCGTAACTTCTTCTAGCTATTTTAATAATAATATATTTGTTAATTTTTTAAAAACTATAATACTTATAGTAAAACTAAAGCTTAGAAATAATATCGGGCTACCTTTCTTAATTTATTATTTACTTTAGATTAATTTTACTAATATATATAAATAGATTTTATAATAAATTTCCTACTTATAAAATATAGAAATAGGCACTTATAAGTAATTAAAAACCGCCTTAGTAAAGAAATCTTACTTAAGCCGATACCCTTAATAAACGCTCCGCTTTATATAAAGTAGTTTTTTTAGTATTTTATATAGTTTTACTAATAGCTAAGTACTATTATAAGTAATAAAGAAACTAACTAAACGAGCGAATTTTAAAGCTATCTTTACTAACTTTATAAGATTAATTAAATACTTAGTATAGCTTACTATTTATAAACTAATAGAGGATATAAGAGGGTTAATTAAAATATATAAGCTTACCTCCGAATAGTAATCTCTTATAATTAGAATAACTAAGATAAATAGCTTCCCGTAGCCTAGCTTACGCTAAATAGTAAAGTCTACTTAGCTATAAGAATAATACTATTCTTCGCGACTTATAAGTTCTAAGCTTTAATAATAGTATTATTAGACTTAGATACTCCGTAATTATTAATAAGGAATCTTAAGGGCTAGGCTAAGGAATTCGTAAAATAATTATAATAAGTAATAAACTTATATTAAGCTACTAATACTTTATCCTTATAAACTTAAAAGTTTTAAGCTAATAAGAATCGATAAGTAGCTAAGCGCTTTAAAATTAGCGATAAAGTCTAGCTTAATTTATATAATTTCCTTAGCGTAAGGCCTAAAAAAAAGCTTAATTAGAAGAACGCTAAGTTTACGGTAGCGCGGGTTATTAACCTTTCCCTTATTAAACTTACGGGATTACTAATAAGAGCTTATAATCGCTTTAATATAGATTTACTTAAGAGGGCAGCTTTAAACCTTTTACTTAGATAAGAAGTTATTAATTTATAGCCTCCTATAATACTAATTAATAGGGAGGAAGAATAAGAAGTTAAAAAGATTATCTTAGCTAGATAGAAGAAAGTAAGCAGAGGTAGGAGATAGGAGGTCTTCGTTAAATAAAAAGGTTATTAAAACCTAATATAGTGTAATAGTCTTACTAAGGCGACTATAGAAGTAAGCTAAAGTAGAGTTATAATTAAAGCTATCGAAGAGAGGAAGGAGAAGGGAGAGAAGCCCCCTTCCCGAGCTAGCTATATACCCCGCGCGATAACTAATCGCTATTAGGAAGACCTAAATATATCCGCTATAATCCCCCCTATCTAGCTATAATTAGTTATAAACTAATCCCTTATATAGCCCCCTCCTTAAGCTAGCCGAGGAGGCAGAAGCGTAGGACGGAAAAGTCACGTATTACTACGCTAGCGAGATACTTTATATAGTCCCTAGCTGACTGCCTAATAGCCTCCGTAGAGATAAGGATAAGAGGGCGGAAGGGCTCCCTTATAGCCTAGGGAATTAAACCCCGATCCCTATAAAGAAGATTTTAATAAGCTTAGAATCGTAGCACTACTTAAGGTAGGAATTAATAAACTTATATACTAATAGTAAAAACTTACCTATATAGCTAGCGTATAAGTTTAGGTAGCACTATGCTAGTTACGGGAAGCTTAGAGAATAACCCGATCGCGGTAAATAATAAAGCTAGCTATATACTTATCGCTATATGCCGCTAGCGCTAGTTTATAAGCTAGGGCGTAATATAATTACGGTACGTACTTATTAATAAATCTACGCGCCTAAGCTGCGCGCGGATTATCCTTATATAAGGTAACGTAACGAAGCCGGAAATTACCTAGGTTATAATATCTAGCGTATACTTATCCTTCCTTACTCGTTATCCCTTTAATTAAAATACTCTAGATCTACCTCTAACTTCCCCGCTCCGCTTATAAAAAGCCCTAACCTTAATATCCCCGTTTACCTACGAAGCTTCGGATAGTTATATTTAAAATAACTAATCTAGTTATACTAATAGTAACGCTAGCGCTTAGTAATACTAAAACGAGATTATATAAACGTAATATTTATTAGGTTAGTAAAAAGGGGGGGCGGCAAATTAACTAGCGCGTTAGGAATATTCCCGGAACTAAATATTTTATTAAAGCCTCGGAGAAGGCTAGCGAAGGCCGTATATATTATAGGCTAGTTCTTACGATTTAAGCGCTCTTATAGCTCCTTATATAGCTCGGACGAGAGTAGAATAATCTTAGTATAATCGGACTAATACGATAGTTTAGCCTCGAAAAGGGTATATTCCTACCTCGTAACGTATTCTCCGAGGGGCTTTAATAGCCCCTAACGTATCTTAACTAAAGAAAAACTTACTTAGCGCTCCTTATAACTTTCCCCGAAAAGCTTAGAGATATACGCTAAAAAGGCTTTAGGCTAGTAAGAAAAATCTATAGCTATAATAATATATAGAAAGAATGTTTACTAGAAAGTGCTAAGATAAGAAAAAACGTAGTAAAACTAGGACTTAGACTCCCTAATTACGGCTCTATTAATCGCAAATTTAGCACGTATAGCGGCTAGCTAAGAATCTAGGCCGGAACGAGCTAAAAGCGGCTTTAGTATAGGTAGAATTTAACAGCGTTCTATGCTAAGATCTTACTTTTACGTTTAGTTAGCGGTAAGAGGAGCTTTAATTAATATAATAGTCTTACTAAGGCGATTATAGAAGTAAGCTAAAGTAGAGTTATAATTAAAGCTATCGAAGAGAGGAAAGAGAAGGGAGAGAAGCCCCCTTCCTAAGCTAGCTATATACCCCGCGCGATAACTAATCGCTATTAGGAAGACCTAAATATATCCGCTATAATCCCCCCTATCTAGCTACGATTAGTTATAAACTAATCCCTTATATATAGGAACCTCTAGTAAAACTCGAGGGTATTATTACTTTTAATTACTTTAAAGCTTTATATAAACTAGCTATATATAATAATAGGCAGGTTATTAGGAAACGTATAATAAAATAGCTAGTAGCGGGATTATATTAAAAAGCGTATTAATAAGCGCGGAAAATATACCCCCCCCCCCCCTTTTTATAATATTTAGCGGCGCTACTTCTTTATAGATAATAACTCCTTAGCTAGGTAATAGTAGCGGCGCGATAGCGTTAAGGTTATTAGTTTAGCGGCGGCGGCAATAAGTATAGTAGCGGCGGTAGTAGCGGCGTTACGCTTTAAAATAATAACCTTTTCCTCTAATATTAAAATATTATTATTAGCTAACTCCTTAGAGCCCGAAAGCTTATAAGGGGGGGCGACGTTAAGGATAGCGTTAATATACTCCCTAGTTAAGATAAATTAGCTTTCCGCATTTTATATAGCGGGATTAGGGATACGAATTATATAATAAGAGGAGTACCGCTATATATAAGCTTAAGCTTAGCTAATATTATTAAGGCCTAAGCTGCCGTAATCGCTATTCGAAGCGCTTTATTAGCTTTTATTATTATTAGCAGATCCTTAATATTAATAATAATATATTACGCTATATAAGCTAAAATTAGGAGCTAAGGGGCTAGTATATAAGTTTAATATAAAGGTATATATTTTATATAAGATATATAAAGTTTTTATTTCCCCGTACGCTTTAATATTATAGCTTAGTTACGATACTTATATCCTTATTTAATATAGCGAAAATACGGATATTAGGGTTTAAAATTAGTTAGTGACTTTTTAGTCTTTTTTTAGTTAGTCCGGACTAACTAACTAAAGTCCTTATTTTTAGGGACTAAAAAAAGTCCTAACTAACTAAAGTCCTTATAGTAACTAATTTTAGTTAGTTACTTTTAGTCTTTAGTTAGTTACTAACTGACTAAAGACTAAAAAATTAGTTACTAGCGTGAATTTTTTTTTTTATATTTTTAAAAAAAACCTTATTAAAAGCGCTTCTAAATAGTACTTTTTTTATATTTTTAGCTATTTTACTTCTTTTTTAATAAAAAGTTAAAGATAATACTTTT
>PDHQ01000269.1:0-47546 GCA_003339415.1 Ophiocordyceps camponoti-saundersi (nom. inval.) | reverse complement strand
AAATAAATAAATAAATAAATAAATAAATAAATAAATAAATAAATAAATAAATAAATAAATAAATAAATAAATAAATAAATAAATAAATAAATAAATAAATAAATAAATAAATAAATAAATAAATAAAGTAAAATAAGATTATAACTTATTTTCTAAAATAATATTATATTTTATATTACTTATATATTTATACTAGGACTTATACTTAAAACAATTTCTAATTATATTAACCTAGGTTTTATAATAGGAAGTAGATAACTTAAAGGAAGAAGTAAGAGGATATTAATGTAAGGGGAAAGTGGGCTTATGGCCGGCTAACGTAGGATCTGATAGTCAATTTGACACTACACTACTTTATCAATGTTCAATGGCGTCAGAATCCCAAAGGCCGGCATTTATCGAGCCAAGTGATAAGGAAACCGATAACGAACAAGACATAGACATATCACGCCGCGACGTCGATTATAACATAGTCTTGGAGGTCAAGGATGAGATTGCGGAAGATGGCAAGCGGGACATGATTCACCTTATCCAGAACCTGTCCAAGTACCTTTGCAGTTTGGAGGAAAAGTGGGTTATCGCATCCTCATCCCGGCGACGCAGTGTGCCTTCATGCGTACTTACATATCTGCTGTTCGGTAGCGGCGAAGAACTTGCGGCAGGCTTCCAGCGTATCCCTAACCGTCGCGTGCTACCCGACTATTTCGAGACAATATCGACGCCTATCGCGTTCAGCACCATTCGGGTAGGCTGGCTTCTCATCCTTGCACGCTCTCGATAATGAACTGAACCCGATTTAAATATGGACAGGGCAAAATTCAAAGGAAGCAATATGTTTCTTTTTCTGAATTTGTCAAAGATGTAGCGCAGATATGTCACAATGCACAGGTCTATAATAGGCCATCTGCACCCATCTTCGGCGCCGCCGTGAGACTCCGAGAGCTCTTTAGGGATAAATTACAGAAACTGGCCGCCGCAGGTGATATCTCGTCTGATGATGCCGACCTGCCAGATCTAGGAGAACTTCCTCCGGCGGAAGATTCAGCTATCTCGAGTTTGGACGAGGAAGAAGACAATGTTGACCACGAAGAGGATGAGGACGGCGAAGACGAAGACAAAGATCATGGCAAGGGATCCTGCGGCGAAGATGTTACCCGTCTGCAGGAACAGCAGCGTCGATTGCGGCACAATCGTCATCTACGGGCGTCAAGTCATGAAAACGACCTCGACGAGGACAATGATGACTCATCTCAAAAGAATATGCGGCCGTTCATTGTGCTGACCCCAACGGAGGCCCGGATAACATCGATTCTTAAAGGTCTTCGGAAGCTGAAAGATGGCCGTGGGGGTCTCTTTATACGACATTTCGAGAAGCTTCCGGACAAGTCTCACGCTGCAGATTATTACAAAACTGTATCACGCCCCATTGCCATGGACAGCATCAGGAAGAAGGCCAAACAGAAAACATATCAAAACGTGGATCAAGTCCTGTCAGACCTCGAGCTTATGTTTGAGAACGCTAAGCTGTCCCCCGAAAAGGATAGTGAGGTGGCCAAGGCCGCGGTCGATCTCCAACGACATGCTCGATCGCTAGCTGCGCAAGAGATATCCAGACCTGATGAAGATTTCCGAGGTGAGGATGGCAGCCTATCATTAGAGGCGATTGAGAATCATGGGCAAACTTGGCGAGCTGGTATGTGAATTTTGACCAAACATCAGGACCTGTCACTTATCAGAGGCTTCAGGTGACTGGGTACATATCCGCAACCCTAACGACCCAGATAAGCCCATCGTTGCCCAAATCTTTAGAACGTGGCAGGATCGTAACCGGCAAAATTGGGTCAATACTTGCTGGTACTATCGACCCGAGCAGACTGTTCATCGACACGATAAATACTTTTTCGAACGCGAGGTTGTGAAGACCAGTCAATATCGCAACCATCATGTTGATGAAATTCTCGATCGTTGTTTCGTCATGTTCGTGACGCACTTCATCAAGGGTCGGCCACGCGGACTGCCGCCCAACAAGGAAGTCTATGTTTGTGAGTCGCTTTATAATGAAGAAAAATTCAGGTTCCACAAAATCAAAACTTGGGTAAGCTGCTTGCCGGATGAGGCGAGTAACAATGATTATGAAATGGACCTCTTCGATGTGCCCTATCGCATGAAGAAAGTTCCAAGCCCGATTAAGCATCTCCTGCGTGATGATGTTGTCAAGGCTGCAGACGAGTTAGCAAGACCGACGTGGGGAAGTCAAAATGCTCCGCCAATTGTCGGGGCTGTACACCGGCTTCCCCCGGAGCCCAATGTGAGTTATTTTATTTCCTCACCCGTTCTTGCAATATATCCTGTCGCTAGCTCCTTCCCCTGTCATGTTTCGCGAAACATAGTGATTACAATTGGGTGGAAGGGAGAGCAAGATACTTCATTTTTTTTTCTTCCGCGCCGATCCCTTGGAAACGCCGAGTTACAATCCCTGGCGGCTGCCTATTCTACTTATATCCCTGAACACGCTATTTCCGTCACCAAGAAGTCAATTAGCTGTTACTGACAATTTTTAATATCAGGAATCGCCCTCGCAGGAAATCAACTCGCTGCCAATTACAATTGCCTCGGATATGGACGGGGGCTCAAAATTATCATTGACGAGAGAGGGACCCCCTGAGACGTCCGCGAGAGCCTCTTTACTATCACTAAGCCATCATAGCAACGCGCACATGATCTCTCATACCCGTCCCGCTACTCCAGCATCGTCAGTACCTTCTGCCATTCATCAGACATCAGCTTCTCTTCCTCTCGTCTCTCATCAAGCGTCTATTCTGCCACAAGTTCCTGTTCGTTCGGTGCACTACCAATATCAACAGCAATATCAAATGCACGCTAGCTACTCACAAAATTACCCCTCGGCCGGAACCCAAATTCAACAGCCCGGTAACAATCACTTTGTCTCTCAGCAATGGACCAACCAGGCACACTTCCCTCCAGTTACAAGAGCTTCATTAACCCCGCAGGCTGCGCACAGCATCTATAATCAACCACGACACTCTGAGGTGTTTATTCTTCCCGAAAGTGTTAATAACGCGGTTCCTATACACTTGCGCCAGCGCTTCCAAGGTGAACATGGCAGGGATATTCTTTTCTTCGCGGGCCCACCGCTTGGCCAGTCCCATAAAGGGTTTGCGCCCGGATGCGCTGGTCTTGGTCATAGCGTCAGGTACCTCGCCGGGCGACGTCGATGGCTCAGCGAACGGGCCAAGAAGCGGAAAGACCGGGACGATGCTATAGTTGATAATAAGATCACAAAGCGAGTGGCTTTAACGGGGCACGAGTCCATGCAACCAACGGAACCAAGAAGCCCTCATGCTGCAGATGCCCTTGAGGTTTGGTTCCTACGGCTTAATCAAGAAACTCGACAGTGGCGAAAAGATGTTGGTTTGGAGGAATGGGATAAACTTGGTTCGTAGACTCGTTCGGCGTGGCAACAAGATGTTGGCTAGATGTGATACGAGGATTGCGAGAGGAACAAGGCTTCTCACCTCTCTCGTCTCATCCTATTTCGAGTACGGCAGTTTTGCCTTGCTCAGGTCCGAACAGAAATGTGCCTTTCCAGGTGCGCTCGTAGTAACGAGCTGGACTATGCTCATGCTCACCATGATATACAACGCATCACGATTATTGGAGATCTGGGATACTGCCACCGTGGCTCACCCTACGTCAGTCAAAACGGTGGTCACTGTCATGTAGCTATCGGAACTCCTTATTCTTACATGCTAAACTGCGGCACAAGTGGCTGGCCCGTCAAGATTTTCCTTAAATTCAACCTCATACTCCACTTGATGGACTCTGAGAAACCCCGTTCCCTTACCTGACCCTCCTGCCCGAAGTTCTGCACGTCGCTGTCTCCATGGACACGTCCCTTTGCTCGATGATGAAACATGATTGTCGGGTTAACACTGATGCACTTCAGACGATATCCACCCTCCTTCTGCAGGCCCAGATCGTGAATGGAGTCGCGGCATAACTGTGCCAGGGAGTTGTCAAAGGCCATGTGCAGACCGTCAACGCTCAAGGCGAAAAGAATCTTCCGGGCAGCGCTCTGAGACAAGGCATAGGCGAAAGAGCAGATTGGCGCTGCCGATAAGTGAACAAGCCGTGTCCCTGCCGGGAAGGCAGACCAATCGACGAGACGGGAAACTTCACTGTACGGAGGCACAGTGTTGTCCTCATTGATGGCATACTTGACATTCATCCTGGCCTTAGCCTCGGCTTCGAGCCCGACGTTTTCTTCCAGCGTCTCGGGAAAGGGCTCCCCGCAATGCCCTAACCACAGAACATCCCATGAGTCTCCATATGGTGATTCAGGCACATGAGAGGACGATTCCTTGAGCACCTGACGAGTGCCCTGAGCAATATCGTTCAACTGCAATTTGAGGTGGAGATCCCAGTCCATGTCATCCTCCATAATCAAGGCCGAGGAGACACCACTATTCACAACGCTAAATAGTTGTCAGGTCTTGTACAATACTTCAATCTTCATGGGCTTACCGGCGAATGGCGTTCATGTGGCCTCTCCAACCACCCAGAAAATTGTCTTGGACTGATTTGAGGTCAATACCAAAAGGTAGGGCTTTGTTGGATATTTCAGATGGCTTGACGCCGTCGACCCAGTCGATATCAAAACCACTGAGAGCGGCCATCAGATGTAGTGCATCCCGTTTATCGGACCGCTCTGGAAGGCCGATGGCGATCACCGTTTCGAATCCGAGAGTTCTGTTGGCTACTCGACCGAGATCGGTCGATGCTGACAAGTCCTTAATGCGACGTTCAAGGTCCTCTTTTCGATAAGGGTTCCGTATCGAGCTTTGATTTAGGATCCTTGCACCAGCTCGGTTCGAGGCTGAGCTAGGTGTGAAGGTTCTGTCAGCGATCCATAGCGTCATTGCGACACCGAAAATGAAAATTGCTGAAAGTGTCCATCGAGTCAGTCGCGCACTTCGTGCCATGGGCCAGGCGAAACGAATCGAGCTCTTCATGGTGGAGTGGACGAATGTTAGAATGCTAGAGAGGGAAAAGGGTAAATCTTGGGCAGGCCGCAGAGCATAGCGATAGAGACGAAGAGATCGTGCACTCGGTAGATCAACCAAACCAACTGCGTAAGAACCGAGTGGCAGGGTGAGACCCGAGACTAACTTCCCTTTTGTAGCGGTTTCAGAGCATGACGCTCGGCATTTGGGAAATTTCAAGGCTTTGCAGGTAGACAGATATTGAGATCATGCGTCAAAGCATCAAGGGAAGACCGCATAACCCTTGTCAGGCCACAAAACGTCTAGCCTCTGATGTTCTGATCCGAACACCAGGAAAAATGTCAGACGAACTTGTCTCTAGGGCAGTAACGAAGCATCTCTATGTGAACAAGGGCTAAAGCTTTGAAACAGGGAACAACAAAAAAAAGCCTATAATAGTTGCAGGCTTGCAGCACCCAGGTAACGGGGAGGAACCACTCGATACTGGAATGTTTACGGAACCAACGCGATTCCACGATCCGACGGCTTCCCGGCAATGTCTTACATCGTGACCGATGCAGCCCGCACGGTTATGATGTTAAGCTGGTTACTGACTGCCCCGTGGCCTGACTATCGTTCGAAACCTCTATCCATAATATAGGTACCTACTTACCTTACCGGGACGCTATGGGGGGCTGCAAGGCTTATAGTTATTATTAGCCTTACACAAGTGCTTGCTAGACTTATAATTATATTTAAGTATAGTTTTTTACATAAGGTTATAATATATATAAGAGTTATAATAGTAATAAGACTTATAAATTTTACTACTATTACTAATAATAGTAAACTAGTAATTAATATAATATTATAATTATTATTATTTTTATATCTTAGCTATTATTTTTATAAATATTTTTAAGGTCCTATACTTTATTACTTATATAAGAAGCTAACTTTATTAATATAAAATAACTTAAAAAGTTTTAAAATATATATAATATATATACTTAAGGTTATAGTTTATATATAGCCCGCGCCCGTCTTATATATAGCGCTAACTAATTATATATACTTATATATACTTTACGCTTATTATATATATAAACTTAACTAAGTAAGCACTTTTATATAACTTAGCTATTTAAGCGTAGCTTAAATCCTTTATATACTTTATTTTTTTTTTAAAAAAGTATTCTCAGCTATAATTATAAGGGAAACTTATACTAAATATACTAAAAAAGAGAGATAGCGATAATTAGGTTAAAAAAGAGAAAGATAAGTATATAAGTATAAATTATAAAAGTTTACTTTTTATTATTATAGTACTCTAAAGGCTATAGTAATAGCTACTAGAACCTCGGTAGTAAGTTAAGTAGGAAAAACCCTCCTAAAAGAGGTAAAACCCCCCGCTATATAATAGAACCGCGTCCAGCTTAGGGCCGGGCTAGGCGCTCTACGCGTATAAAAAAAGTAACTATTAATTATAGTAATACTATATAATATAAGGAAAGATAAGAAAAGATAAATAAGATAAGGAAAAGATAATAGTAACGGCGGTATATATTACTTATATATATTAGTATATACCTCCTTAGCTTTTAAATATATATTACTTAACTTTTAAATATATAGCTATATATCTCCTTTATATATAATATATACTTAAATATATACTTTTTTTTAAGCTTTCTTAAGCGGGAAATTTTCCTAATTAAAAAGTTAGTTTTTATAATTTAGTAACTTAAGGCTTAAGGGTATATAAAAAAGGGGGGGTTATTTTTACTAATATAAGCGGGCTATCGTTATCTTATTATTTTTTAATAATTTTAACTATATAAGTAATTCTTAGCGCGTATAATTAGTTTATAGCTAACTTATACTAAAATAAAATACCCGCTAAACTTAATTTTCCTTAAGTAATATTTTATATAAAGTATATTAATATACTTATTAGCTTTAGGGACTTTTATTAAGTATAAAGAAATAAGTACTTAGCCTTAGTATATATCCGTATTTACTAATAACTAAGGTAAATTATTTAAATATAGCTTATATTAAATACGTAAATAATTATATTAAATATTAGCTAATTAATAATCTTATTATAGCTAAAGCTATTCGCGCTATAGTTAAAGTTACTTATTAGCTAAGCTTTAATTATAACGCTTAAATAATAAGTAATATTAAAATTATATTAAGTTTATAGTAAATCTTATACTAATAAATATAATAAAAAAATATAATTTAATATATTAAAAAGATATACGCTATTATATATTATAATAATATTTACGCTAATTAAGTTATATAAGTAGCTACTAGCTATATATTATTTTAAAGCTTATAGCCTCTTATTATTAAGAAAAACTTTATTATTAAAATAATTAAAAGTTTAACTAACGCTAATTAACTTATTATTATTATATTAGCTTAAATATAAAAATAGTATATTTTTTATATATAAGTAATTAACTTTTTTAAGTAATTAATTAAAAAGCTATATTATATCTACTACGCTATTAAGAATAATACGCGCTTATAAGGAAGCCCCTCTCTTACTAATTATCCTCTTATCCTCTATATTCCGCCTCTTATTCTTAGTTCCGCTTCCGCCCTAGTACTTATTAAGTCTAAATTTAAGTTAAAAGCTAATAAGCTTAATAAGCCTAAGATTACTTTTACTTTAAATATTAAGGTTACCTTTACCGCTAAAAAGAATATTACTAGCGCTTATATTATAACCGCGCCGCCTCCTTATAAGGAGATTTTCAATCTTATTTAAAATAATTTAGTTAATAATATATTTAGTAATAAAAATTTTATAATATTAATTAATAATTATATTATATTTAGTAAAAAGGAGAAGCTATTAGTAAAAAAGGAGTAAATAGCTTTAATTTACGCTTATAATTATAGTTAAGGTTAAAGCTATAGCTAAAGCTATAGCTATAATAAATATAGTTAGTTTTATATTTTATATAATTAAGTTAATATTTTATATATAATTAAAATAATCTAGCTTTAAAGCTAAGTAAATAGCTAGTAAAATAAATAATAAAGTTATTACCGTAAAATAATTTTTATATATTTATTATAAAGCTAAAAGCCTTATTTTTTTTATTTATTTTATTTTCGTAAAGTAATATTATAAGGTTAAATTAATATAATTATTTAAGCGAAAAAAATTAATATATAAATTTAGCTATAAATTAAAAATTATTAAGCGTTTTAGTAAAATTACGCTAGTCTTATATTAGTTACTAATTAGCGTTAAGGAGTAGCTTATTTTTATAAGTAAAAATATAGTTAAGAAAGATATATAATATTATCTTATTATTATTATTATAAAGGTAATATCTTAAAATTACCTTAGGAATTTTATAAGCTTAGAGAAAAAAATTAAGTTTAATATATTTAATTTAAAATTATATAAATATTATACTAATAAACTTAGAAAATCTTTCGTAAATATATAAGGTAATCTTAGCCTTAAGCTATAATAGTTTATTAATAAGGTAACTATAAGATTACTTATATTTCTTAAGCTTACTTTCTTAAGAATATTATTAAAGGAGCTATTTTTCTTAAAATCTAATATTAAAATTATATTATATATATCTAGCCTCTAATTTAAGTTTAGTTTATATTTTATAAAATTCCTTTAAGTTTTATAATACTTAATATCTTTATTAATAAAAGCGCCCCTTACGCTTATATTTAACTTACTTAGTAGCTTTCTTTACCGTAATATAAATAAAGTTTACTATACTTATATATTAAAAGCGGTAATAAATATAAGCTATTTAATAAGTAAGGTATAAGTTAAGAAGGGGGATTAAAGCTTTTATTTTAATATAATAAAAAGGGGTAGCTTTATAAGTTTTAATAATAATTTTTAAGTATTTAAACTATTTTATAGCTAGCGCTTTTATAATAAAGCTATATAGTTTCTCCCTTAATTATATAAATAAGGTAAACTAAAATATATTAAATATAATTACTAATCTAATAGCTTTAGTATATACCTCCCTTACTCTTAATAAAATATAATTTTACGTTAATATAATAATCTTAATAAAAGCTAAATATTAGCGCTTAAGTTTAATAATAAATTTTAAAAAGTAAGATTTCTATTAAAATTTACGGTATAGCTAGACTTTTAAAAGTCTTATTTTTTATATAAGCTATACTATCTTTATACTAAGCTAAAGCTAAGTTATATTCGCTTTCCTAGCTTTTATAAAATATATTAATTTACTTTTAGCTAGCTAAAAGGTTATTTTATACTTAAAAGCTTATTATTTATAAATTCGCTACGCTTACTTAAGTTAGAAAAGTACTTAGGCTTTATTATATTTAATATTAAATATATTAATATTATTAGTAAAGCTTATTATAAGTAATCTAATTATTAAGTTTAAATATTAATATAATAAAAATATATATAATAGGAAAAAAACCGGTAATATAAGGGACTTTTAAAAGACTTTTTACTAAATTAAAAAAGTATTACTAAGCTTATAATTAAACTTAAATTATAAGGTTTTAATAATAAAATAAGAATAAATAAACGCTATAACTTATTCGGAAAAGCTTAAGTAATTAAGAATAATTATTAGCTTATCGTAAGAAATATAGTTAAAAGCTTTAGTAAGGTTTAAAAAAAAGAGCGAGGCGGTACCGCCTTAGTTTTAAATAATCTTAATAGTTTTAGTAAATATAAAAACTATAATATTAATAAAATATTATAGCTTATTACCTATTTAGCTATTTAGGAAAATATTAGCCGCTTTTATTATAGATATTATTTTCCTAATAATAATTATTTTTAAAACTTTTTTTATTATATTAAAAAGTAAAATTAGCTTATACTTACTTAAAATATAATATATAGCTAATAATTTACTTATTTTATAAATAACTATAATATTAAAAGCTTTAAATTATAATAGGAAATAGCTACTATTAATATAGCTTTAAAAGATTTTTTAGAAAACTTAAATAAGGGGGGGTTTATATCTTTTTAAAAACTTAACTAAGATCTTATTAAAGCTAGTAGATTTTTATAAAGCGATTAAGAAAAAAGTAAAGTAAATATTATTAGTAATAATTAAGTATTTAATATAAAAAGGAGGGAAAGGTTTATCTAAAATAAAAAGAGGGGCTAAGGCGGTAAAAGTAAGGAAAAATTATAAGCTAAGTAAGATCGCTTTATTTAAGAAAGTAAATACTAAGTTTAAGTTAGGGCTTTTCTATAATATTAATATATATATAAGCTTTAGCGAGGCCTAGCTTTAAAGCTAAGCTTAATATTTTATTATCTAAAATATTACTAAGTTTATTAAGATATTATCGAGGAAATTACGCTAAGCGCTACGGTAAGCTATACTAATTACGGACTTTTATATTTTTATTATTTCCTAATAGTTTTATTAATAAAAGTTAGTAAAGTTAGCTTTTTAATATTTTTAGGCCCGCTTAGTAGCTATTATAATAGCTACTATTACTTAATTTTATTAATTTTATATTATAAGGTATATATAAATATATAATAATATTATAATTTTTATTATTATTTTTAGCTATTTATATAGTAAAGTAATTACTTTTTCTAAGTTTTTAGGTATAAAAATATAATATAGTTTAGGCTTAAGTTAATTTTATACTTTAGCTATAAGTATATTTAAGTAAAAGGAGCGTTAAATCTTAGTTAATATAATATTAAAGCGAAGGTTAGTATTTATATAAATAACTTACGAAATATAGTTAAAGCTAATAAAGTTAAGGTTATTTCCTTAATATATTATTTAGTAATTTAATATAGCTTAAGCTAAGTTAATAATATTAGTTTATTTATTATATATTTTCTAGGTAATTTTACCCGAAAGCGTAATAAGTTTAAGATAGAGGCTAATTATAAGATTAAGGAAATTAGCTATTTTAAGGGAGAACTTTTCGTAATAGTTTTATAAGGGGTAATAGAAGTTAAAATCGCTATATAAAAAAATAGCTATTAAGGTTAAGTTAGGGTAAAGAAAATTACGCTATAAAAAAGGGCTAGACTAAATTACTAATAAGAGTAAGTAAATAGATATAATTTATAATAAAGGTATAATATAAAAAAGGATAAAAGCTATATTAAGTATAATAAGAAATATTTAAAAAGAGGGGTTTAGTTATTTATAAATATAAAAAATTACTTAGTTACTAAAATTTATAAGTTTATATAATAAAATACTAAAAAGTAAAAAATATCCGAATTAGTTATATTATAATTCTTATAAATAAATAAAATTATAGCTAATAAGGTTATAAAGCGCGGTATAAATAAAATAGTTACGCTTTTATATATTCTAAAAAAAGGTTTTAATTTTTATTAGGAGTAAGGGAGGTAAAGGTTTATAATTATATTAAAGTAAAAGAGGGGGCGAAAAAAGGGGCGGGGAAAGGGGCAGAGGAGGGTATAATAAAAGGGGAAAAGGTAAGGAGAGGAGGATAGGTTCCCTAAGCTTTACCGCTACCTTATCTATTACGGGGTTTAGGGGTAATACCGCTCCCGCCTTAGCCCTTTTTTAATATTAAGGTAAGCTTATCGTTTATATTAAAGCGGAGTATAGCTTATAACTATATAAGGGCTACGTATAATTATTTCTAAAACTAAACTTTAATAAAGCTATTATTAATTTAAAATTAAGTTAGCTAAGAGTAATTTTAAAATTTATAAAGTTAATATATATAATTACTATATATTTAGTTTTAATATATTTTTATAGTAAGGTAATTTTAGAATTATAAAGCGTAGTTCCTCTTATATAAGATATAGTTTTTAGTATTAATTTTAGTAAGGGCTAAATATACGCTTTCTTTTTCTAAGTACGCTATAGCTATATATATTCTATAATATAGCTACTTTTAGTAGTATTTCGCTATATACTTATATTAATAATATTAATAATATTATCGGGGTTATATTATATTATTATAAACTTCTATATAGAAGATTTTTATATTTATAATTAAGCTATTTTATATAAGTTTATTAGCGTTTATTATATTAATAATTTTTAAGATAATATAAGTATATATAGCTCCCTTATTACGGGGCCGGAGCGCTTAAACTTAAATAATATTAACTTTATTATATTTTTTAATTTACTATAAGAGTATATTTTAGTTATTATAAGTAGCCTTTACTTATACTTTTTTTACTATAATAAAGAAGGTTTTCTAGCTATAAACCGCCCCCTTATTAAAAATAATAAAGATTTACTTAACTAAGCTTACTTATTTCTTATATTCTAAATAGAATATAATTATTATATCTTTATTAGAAAATTATCTTATAGCTAATATAGCCTTATACTTTAATATTATATTCGTAGCTTATATAATCTTTTATAAAATTAGCTATAAGGTATTTATATTAATTATAATATTTTTTATAAATATAGTAATTTTTTTATTAAAGCGACTAAAAATAAGTTTAATTATTATACCGCTAATAATAGCTATAAAAGCTTGTAATAGCTAAGTTAGACTAATATTAAAGCTAATAATTTATAAGAATACTTTCTATATAGCTTAAGTAACTATTTTCTTAATTAACTTAGTAATTTTAAGTAAAAATTAGGTAATATTCTAGTTTAGAGGGGTTACGAATTTCTTACGGAGTTTAGCTTTAAAAGCTATTATAATATTCTAAGCGTTAGAGAACGCTATAATAAGTATTACCGCGGCTAATTTATTATAAGCTTCCTTTATATCGCTATTATAAAGGTCCCGCACCTATTTCGCTTCTCCTCCTATTCTAACGCTATTATTATATTATCTTTAGCTAGATTAGGGGTATTATAAAAACTATCCTAATCCCCGTATACCCTTATCTATAACTATAAGCGCGTCGCCTGCCCCTTAGGCCCCGGCCGAAGCTACCGCGGGCGCTATTAACTCCTTCTCGGTAATAAATATATAATAAAGAGCGAAAAATTAAGTAACAGGTCCTATCCCGTTTTCGTAAAAAGTTATATATAAAGGTTTACTTTAAGAGTTATATTAAAAGTAAAGCTAATTCTTACTAAATTATAATACTAAAAACTATTATAAACTATATATAAGGGGATTATAATTTAGGAGTAAACTCCTTACGATATAAACTATAATTTCTAAGGTTTTATTTAAAACCTTAATATAATTTAAAAACTTACTTTCTATATTTAATTATTCTATTATAATTAGAAATATATTATATATTTTCTAATTAATTTTAATATTATATTATAATAGCTTTATAATACTTATATAACCTTATAGTTATTTTTTATATATAGTTATCTTATAACTTTATTATAATTATCTTCTTATTTTAAATAATTAAATATTAAAATAAGATAGTTATAAATTATTATAAATATATTATAATAAAATAAAAAAGAAAAAATTATATATAAGGAAAATATATTATTAGTTATAAAAGCGCGCGCGTAATTATAATAATAATAGTTATTTATTATTAGTTTAAGGTAAAATATAAGTAATTTTAAGCGTATATTACTATTATTATAATTTTTTTATTTTATTATTTTTAGAAAAATTTTATTCTATTTTTATTTTAAGCTTATTTTATTATATAATAATATATCCTCTAAATATTATATTATATAGTAAAGCCCTTAATAGCTTTTATATATATTTTAATAAGAAAAGGAATATTTTTAGTAGCGGCTTACTTAATAATAATATTCTATATATTAATATAAAAATACTTAAAAGAACGCTAAAAAAGATAAATATAATAATATTAAAGAAAATTATAAGGATATTAAGTAATAAGGGCTTAAAGCGTAAGTAATTTAATATATATTTATAAGAGATTTACTAATATATTATAAGAATACTAAGTTAAAATTTACTAGCGATAATTATTAAAAAAGATAGAGGTAATAAAATGCTAAAAAAAATATAAAAGCTAAAGTTTATAATAACTAAAATAATTAATATAGATAAGGAGATAACTATTTACCCTAAGCTAGAGATAAGTAATAAAATACTAAAAAAAGCGTAAAAGCTTATATTTAAGGCTAAAAATAGCTTAGCTAAGAAATAGTATATTAAGAGTAAAAAGGGTAAGGCCGCTAAGGAGAAAATAAAAACGCTAGCTATAAAGAAAATAGCTAAGGAGGAAAAGTCTTATATTAAGGTAAAATAAATAAGGCGCTTAGCGTTAGAATATATTAAAGTTACTAAGAAGATAAAGCTAAAAAAAAGATTTAAAGTAATAAAAATAAAAGGTATAAAACTAATATTAGAATAATATATTAATAAGTTATAAAAGTTAAAAGTATTAAATTTATAAAAAACTCCGATAAGGAAAATATAATAGTAATTAATATAAAATAATAAGTAAAAGTAAAAAAGTATTATTCTTATATTAACTTTAATAAGTAAACTAAAAAGTAATTTCTAAATTAGCTTTTCTTATTAAAAAAAATAATAGCTATTTAGTAGTAATTAATATAGCGTTAAAATAATATATATTAGATATAATTATTATAAAAAGTTAAAAGAGAGCGGAGATTATAGCTATAAAATACTATATAAAGAAAATATAATTTATTTTAGCACCTAATAAGTAAAACTAGCTAAGGTTATCTAGGAGTTAATATTAACTTAGTATAGTATTTATAAAAGCTGAAAAATCGCTACTTAAAACCTAATATAAAAATCGCGAAAAGGGTAAATTTAATAAGCTATAAAATAAAAAAATAGGAGGCTATATTTTAAAAAGTAACTTATTATATAAAATAGTTATAAAAGTAATAATATTTTATAATTAAGATATTTCCGTTATTATATATATAATAATATATAGCTATATTAAGTAAAAAATAATATAAAAGTAAGTTATAGTAATTCCTAAAAATTAAAGCGTATTATATAAAATTTATAATATAATTACTAAGAAGTTTATTTAATATAAAAATAAAAGCTAAATCCCTAATCTAAGAAATATTTTAATATAAAAAACTTAAAGCTAAGCGTTATTAGAATTTACTAAAAGTACTAATAAAAACTTATTAATAACCCGCTTAGTAGCTATTATAAAAAAGATTAATATAGCTTAAAAAGAAAAAATAATATAAAAAATATATAACTTAATATTAGATTATATAAATATAGTTATAAAAAAAGGTAAGATACGCCTATTTAATAAAAACGTAACTATAGCGTAAGGAGTTTATAAAATTATTATAGAGGAGTTTAAGAAATATTACGTTAAGTAAATAATTAAGGCGGAAAAGTTACTAAAGGCGGCGAAGCTTATTAGAAGCGTAGCTTAAATAAAGAGGAATTAAAACTAAGTTAACGGAGATATAGCGAAAATTACGGAAAAGTTTATTAAGATTAAAGGAGAAAAAGATAATACCGATAACGATAAAGCTAACTAGGAGCCGGAAACTAAATATAAAAAGTAAATAAAGTTATTTAATAATAAAAAGGAGAACGCTAATAAGGGAAAAGTTTATAATAAAAATAATAATAATAATAATAATAATAAGTTTAATAATAAAAATACGCTTAAGTAAAAGATAATTTATATTTATAGCTAAGGTAAAGCGGGGGCGAAAAGAGAGAGATATACGAAAAAGTTTAAGAAAATATCTTATCCGGAGTAAGAGAAAATTATCTAATATAATCTTAATTAGTATATTAAGTATTTCCGGTTTTACTTAAAAAAATATATATTTTGCGTTATTAAAGATAAGATATTTATTATTAAGTATTAATATTTTAAGATTAAAGCTTTTTAGTGCGATTATTATTAATATAAAAAGGTAACTTATATATTTATTCCTATTAGTATATTAGGAAATTAGTTTAATTACGTAATAATAATAGGGGAGCTAAGGTATATTTTTAATATAATATATTATAAGGCTAGTTATATAACTAAAAAAATAAGTTAGCTTTATCTAAATAAGGGAAACTTAAAGTAGCTTAAATTACTTAGTATTTAGCGAAGTTATTTATAATAATATTAACTGCTTATATTTAGGAATATAAGCTTATAAGAATAAATAAGGTATCTATTAAAGCTAAAAGGTAATATTAAGGTTTAATATAGTAGCGATAAGCGCTATTAATTACTAACTATTACGCTTTTAGAATAACTACTTTAGGTAAAGGCTTAAAACCGCTAAAGTCTTATCTTAACGAAGAGGGGTATTTTTAGCTTATAAGAAAAGGAGAACTTATAATAATATATTAGAAATTATTATTATTACTCCGTTTTCTCTTAGGGGATAAAGGATATATCGAGTAAAAAGTAGCGCTAGCTTATATATATAAGCGGATAGAGAGAGTTTTACGTAGCCTTATAAATAAGGAGTTTAAGCTATAAAAGGTATCGATTCGTAAATATTTTAATATATACGCTTTATATAGCGATATTAATACTTATAAATATATTATAGTTAAAAAGATAAAGCGCGCTATAAAGGTAAAAAAGGCGGCTTAGGAGGAGATAGCGTAAGTATTTTAAATTAAGAAAAAGCTACTAATAAGTTAAGAGTTAGGAATAAAATATACTTATAATAAAAATAAAAAAGATAAGGATATTCGATAAGTTTATTAGTCTAAATAGAATAAGAAAGCGCGATAAGAGTAAGTATAAAAATAAATAAAGTAATAAATATATAAATAAGTAAATAAGGTAAATATATAAATTTAGGAGAATTATATTTTCTTATATTTTTTTATTATTTTTTAAAATTTATTAATAAGTTATAATATATTCGCTATATTATCGATATTAACTTATTAATTATACTTTAATAGCTATCTTTTCTATTTAACTAAGAAATAAACTTTACTATTTAGTATTTTTTAGCTTTTAATTTCTTAGATTTCCTATTCCTTATTATCCTCCTCTAAGTTTAGTATAAAGAGAGAGGCGGATAAGTTTTAAGGATCTCGGAGATACTAAGGTTTAAAAAAAAAGATATAAAAAATATCGTAAAAATAAGTATATTTCGTAAGTAATATAAGGCGGTACGCTTAGGAGCTAATTTTTTAGAAAATATAAAATAGTCTTATATAATAAAGTAAAAGTTTCTTTTTCTCGCCTTTAAATTTAATATTCTTAGTTAAAAGGCCTATTAGATTACCTATCTTAAGTACTAAAAATATATAGTTTTTATTATAATACTTTGCTTATTTTTTAATAGTATATTTTTAATAATTTGCTAAATATTAGCGTAAATTTACTATTTTATTAATCTTAGCTTTAGCTTTAAGGTTTACCTTTAGAGGAGTATTCGCGGAAATATAAAATTCTAGGTAATAATTATAAAATACCTTATTAAGTAAGATTCCTATTATTAAGTATTTTATATTATTAATCGTAAATTAAGTAACTAGTAATAGTTAAGGCTATAATATATATTTATTATTAGTAAAATAATAAAGGTAATATTATATTACCTAATTTATCTATTCTATTTACTTATTAGTTTAAAAATAAAACGCAGTTAATAACTATTTTTTAACTTTAAATAGAAAATAGAGGTTTAATTAGAAATAACTAATAAATAAGCTACCCTTATTAGATATAATACCTTATAAAGGGCTATAGCGAAGTTTTACCTTCTAGTAAAAAAGCTTAGCTAAGTCCCTTACCTTAATTATATTTAAAATTAGAAGTAAGAGCGAAAACTTTATAAATCGATTAATAATTACGAGGATATTATTAACTTATTTATCTAGCTATATAAACTTTAGTAAACTAGTAGTAAAATTTAGAGATAGTTTAGCTTATAATTATAATAAAATCGGTAATAAATCTAATTTACTATATAAGCGATATTTTTAAGAAGCGACCTCTTAATAAATTTAATAAAACTTAATATAAGATTTAATATTTTTATATATTACCTCCTAAGTCTAATAAGAATATAATTATAAGAGAACTTAATATACGCCTAGTATAAGGCGCGATCTAAAAGGTAAAGGTAAGATATTAGTAGCGTCGGATTCGCTATTTAATTCGGAGTAAGGCTATGCCTAGCTAAGTTCTAGCCGGGGGTAGTTATAACCGCGGCGAAGGAGGAAGAAATTTTCGTAAAGAAACTAAAGTTATAATACGCTCCGAACGCGGGTTAGATTCGTCTATATATTAGTCTAGAAATACTAACTCTAATAGAAAATATATTAGATATAACTAAGAATTACTATAAGTCTTAGTTAATAGGAATAAGAAAGAATTATATTATTAACTATTAAGTATTATATTAGCTAATATATTTTACGTAGCTTAAGCTATAATAATAGCTTATAAGGAACTTAAATTAAACTAAATCCGAACTTAGATTAATTATATTACGCGCGAGGAAATTAAAAATATTATTATTATTACTTTTCGTAAATTATTATATTTAGAGATAACGAAATAGGGAGGATATTAAATATAGGTATAAGTTATATTAGCTTTAACTTTACTATATAACTTAGAAAAGAAGCTTCCCCTATATTATAAGAAGAAAATTATTATTCGCTTAGTAAATATAATAAATAATATTATAAATAAGATAATATATAATATTATATAAGCTATTAATACTGCTATTCGCTTTAATTTATACTTAGCTATATATTACCTTAATAATAGGAATATTAGACTTACCTTTAATAAAGATATAGCTACCTTTACTTAGGACTTAAGCTAAGTTACGCTTATTTTCGGCGATAAAGCGATTATCGTAAATAAGATTTATAACGTTATTATTAAGAGATTTCCTCTAAATTTTACTATTAGGAAACGCGATAACCTCCTTAATAAGATAGTATAAATTAATAAAATACCCGTAGCTTATCTATAAGCGCTTAAGCCTTAGCTTAGATTTACTAAGATAGCGGTTATTATTAGCTTTAAATTATTAGTTAATATTAATAAACTTTATAATAATAAGCTAGCTATTAATACTTAAATCTTTCGTACGGAGCTATTCTTAGATATAGTCCGCCCTTAGCGATATTATAATTATTATTATTTTAAATATATCGCTAAAATATATAAATACCCTAAGCTTTATAATAAGTATAAAGTAACTAATTATAAAAATAAAGATAACTATTATACTAAAATCGAAGAATACCTATTTTATTATATTTTTTATAGCGGGGATTACTCTATATAATTTAGGCTTTACCTTATTACTATTAAGTATTAGAATTAGGCGAGAGCTTATTATAAAAGATAACTAGTTAGATTTACTAAGCTTAGCTTATAGTTTATTTTATAACTAACGAAATTAGTAATAACTAAGGATATTATTATATATAATACGTCCCTAAGCTAGTTTATTACTAAAAAGAAGTATAGATAACCCCTAAGCTCCGGAGGGGGCCGCCCCGCTACTAAAATATAAGTAATTAAGAATACCCCTAAGGTAATAAGACGCTTTATCTAATAGGCTTAAAATACCTCCCTCCCTTAAGATATAGATAGCGTCTTACTTATATAAATTATTAATAAACTAGCTTTATTTTTAGTTTAACTTAACTTTATTATCTAAGAAAGCGTAGAAGTACTAATTACCCCGGCCCCGGCCTAGACTTAGATAAGATTTATAACTAAGCTATAAAGAAATTATAGTAAAGAAATTAATATTACTATAACCGTTTCCTTATATTTATAAAAGTCCTTTCTTAGAATATAAATAAGTATACTAAGCTAGCTAGGCTAATACTTAGTAGTAAATTAAATTATAATATTATTACTTTTTAAGAAACTATTAGCTACCTTAGCGCTAAGCCTCCTTTACTTAGGACTTCGCCTTACCGCCTTATTTATAATAGCGGCCGTATTTTAATTTATATCTATAAAAGATATAATATATCTACTTAGTTCCTAAAAGTAGGGGAGGACTAAATAAGTATTACCTTCCGTTTCGGACTTTAGTTTATTTCTATCTACTCTCCCCTTAATACCCCTTATAGCGGTAGCTTTTTAATTTTTTAAAACTTTCCTCTAAACCCTAACTATATCTTAGTTAGTAACTTTAACTTATATTACCCGCTTTAGGACTATTATAAGAGGCTTTTTAATAACTTAAATTAGCTAATTTATAAGATAACTAAGCTATAATTTTAACTTTTTACCTTAAAAAGAGAATATACCCGAATTTTCTATAAATATAAGGATAATATACTAAACTTAGTTTAAGCTATAGCGGACTTATATATATATTATATTAATCTAAACCTTAACTTTACTAAATCTAACTATATCCCCTAATCTCTTATAGCCGGTATCTTTATACTTATAATAGCGCGTATACCGCGCTTATAATAAAGATAAGTAAACCTAAACTTAGTTTATTATAAGTCCCTAGCTAAGATTACTTTTTTACTTTCCCCTTTTATTAACTTAATAGAGATTAATAACGCTTTTAACTAACTTTATTAAAAGCTATAACTTATTATTAATTAGATAGTGCTATTTATCGCCTTTTCCTATTCTCGTAAAGTAGCGTAGTTTACCCCGGCTATAGCTTTAGCTACTTAAATAGCTAAGTAAGCTTAGCGTAAATATAGGTCCCTCTTTTCGAACTCCTTTTAGTAATAGCTTTAGGAGATAGCCTTTACTTAGAAGATAGCTATAAACTTAATAAGATATACTTATTAGCGATTTTTCTTTTATATTATTATTAGCTTACTTTTTAAGTTTTAGTATATTAAGTATTAAGCTTATATTTAAAATAATCTCCCCTAAAAACTAATTTATTTTCTTACGCTAAGAATAATTAATAAATTTTAAGCTAATAGCTATATAGCTAAAGCTAATATTTTAGCTAATTAGTTCTTTTTTTAGCTTTATAATATACCCTTAATTAATACTAAATTACTTAAACTTAAGTTCTCCGTTAATATTAAGATTACTTAAACTAATATTTTTATAATACTTAAGTTAATAACTTTTTAGAAAATAGCTAAAGTAAATAATATTCCCGCTAAATTTCTTAAGATATATTACCTTATCCTTATTACCTAGCTAGCTATAATTTTCTAAATATATATACGATTTAGTTACTTCCCGCCTTAGCTATAGTTTACTATTATAATTATTTTACGTAAGTTTAGAAAAAAGCTAAAAGCTTACTAAAAGGTAAGTGCTTATAAGCCTATATTCTTATTATATTACTTAAGTAAAATCTTAAAAATTATAATAAGATAACGAATTACTAAAGCTATAAAGTTATACCGATTTCTCCTTAAGAGCTAAATAAGTAATATACGGAACTAGTTTACGAAGCTAGCTATCTTTATAATTACTAAGCTTATTTAAGCTACTTAAGCTAGGAAAAAAGTAACGTTTTTCTTATAACTTAATATTAAGAGAGCGTTTAATATTATATATTATAATAAACTTATCGCTAAACTTAAGTATTTAAGATTTCTAAACTAAATCTTAGCTTTCCTTAATAGCTACTTATAAGACTATACCTCCTAATTTCGCTTTAATAATAGGATTTCGGAATTATATTAGATTAAAACTAAAGTTCCTTAAAGTTTGCTACTCTCCGCTATCCTATTTATCTTATATATAGCCCCGCTTTATAATTAGCTAATATATAAGGAAAGAATATAGGTAATTAGTTTTATAAATAATATAAACTTTTTTAATATTAAGCCTAACTTTAAGATAATTATAAGATAGCTTTAAGCTATATAAATAATATATAAATAATAAGCGCGTAATTACGATATAGAATTTAGGCCGGAGAAAAGTAAGCTTATATATTTTTCCTAAAAATATATTTCGGAGATAAACTTAGTCCGACTAAGGAATTACTAAGTTTACCTTATTTCTAAGATAAAACTCTTAAGCGTTTAAATTTATTAGTAGCTATAATAAAAACCTTATTTACGAATTATATATACTAAGCTTCTCCGCTAAAACCTCGCTTTTTCCCTTTTATCCGCTTTTACTTAAAGTTACCCCCTTACCTAAGCTTATAAATTTTATATAAAAGTTATCTAATTATTTATCGTATATATTATTATTATATTTTATATTATTACCTTTATAAGCGGAAATTTACTAAGCTTAGCTAAAGCTTTAAGATTAAAATAGTTACGATATCTTAAAATAATACTTAAAGCTTATAAGGCTACGCTTATTTATTACCTTAAAGCTAAGTCCTAAGTTCCCTTACTTAATCTTTACTTAAATAAAAGAAAAACTAATATTTTTCGCCGCTTAGAAGATATAACGATATTAGATAAGATCTAGACTACTATTAGACAGGCGTTAGAGGACAAGGTATAAGGAGACAAGGAATAGGAGGAAAAAGGGAAGAACTTAGAGGAATTATTATTATTATTAGATTTACTATTAAACTAATATAAAAGGGATTACGACTACTAATACCCTAATATATAACCCTATATAATCTAATCTAATCTTATAATTTAAGACTAATCGAGGGATTTTATAATAATAAGACTAGGATTTAGCGCGTTACTATATAAGCTATAGAATTAATATAACGGTATCGTCTAGTAATAATAGCTAAGTATTTAAAAATTTCGGTAGATTACTAAATTAGGAAGCGAAGCGAGTTCTAATTAGGTTAAGCAGGAGCTACCTAAAGTAAATCTAGCTATAGCTGCTTATTATTATTAAAAAAGCGGCCCTATAGTAAGTAAGGTAGGAAAGATTATATAAGCGAGAATAAGGGGGGAAAGAGGATAAGAGAATATAAGAAGACCCCGGAGGTGCGGATAATCTTCCCTTTTTTTCCTTTCTTTATTATCGCTAAAAGTAGTTAAGATAAGAAGAATATTAAGATAAGTAAGTAAAAAAGATTAAGGGCGTATAATCTTCCTAGATAGATTAACGCTAGAAATCTTTTAATTCGAAGAAATAAATATACCTAATAAAAGAAAACTTAGTTCTACTAGATATTTAGTAATTATAAGTATTATAAGTAAAGGTAAATTATTAGAGCGTACTTAAAAAGTGCCTTAAGGTAGAAAATTAGAAAATAATATTAGATATAGATATAGGTTTATTATAAAGTTTACTTAGTTTATTAGAAAGTTTACTATATTATCTCCTTTATCCCCTTCCCTTAGCGGATTAGATTAGTCTAATAATTATATATCTCGTACTAATATAAGGGAGTATTATTAAACTTAAGTATAGGTATTATATTATAATAGCGTTAACTTTACTATTAAAGCTTAAGCTATTTACTAAATACTTAAAAGATATCTTAGCTAAAAGGTACCTTAATTAGTATAATACTAATATAATACTATTAGGTATCTAAGGAGAGATATATAATATTATCGTTAGGGAGATCTTCTTTTCGGGTTTTTATAATAAGGCTACTAACTAATATAATAAGTTAAATAACGAAGATCGCACCTAATTTAAATTAGTAACTTTATTTATAAATAAGTTTAAGGAGGTAAACTTAGTCGTAGAGAGTACCTTTATTATAAAGGCGTATAAGTTCGGTTATAAGAAGGGAGAATTATTAGCTAATTATACGAAATGAGCGGAGGCTTTTTATAGCTAAGTAAAATTAGAAACTTAATAGATTTTACTTACTAATTTTTTAAATTAGATAACTAAAAATGCTAAGAAGAATAAATAGTATAAGTAGGCTATTATTAAGCGCCTCTATATTAATAATAAGTAGAAATCGTTAATAGTAATAGTAAGCTTAATATAGTTTAATATTTAACTTACTATATATAACTTACGCGATATAATATTTAAAAAGATTAAAAGAGATACTAATAAAATACTAACCGTAAAAATAAATCCGTAAAGAGTAATAGCTAAGTAGTAGGAGATAATAACTAAGATAGCTAAATTAATAGAATAATCTAATATTATAATAGTAAGTAAGTTAAGTAAATACTTATAAAACTTAGGAGGCTATCTTACTAGCGGATATTTAAGTATATAAAGTATACTTAGATAGATTAATACTTAAGTATAGAATTAGGGACGTTTATTATAAAATTCTTCGAATATATTATAATAATAACTCTAAGCTCTTAGATTACCGGGCATAGGACTTAGATATTAACCTCCTAACCCGGACTTATAGTAGTATTTTAAATATAGCGAATAAGGCTATATAAGCTATAATTATCTATTTATAGCTTTATTTAATAAAGAAGCGTTCTAGTAGCGGAAAGCTTATTAGGAAACTTACGCGGAGAAGATAAAAAAATAGAAACGCTAATAACTATATTAAGGTACTAGCCTTAAATTATTAGTAAAGAATTTAATAATTATTAGTTTAGATATAAATATTTAACTACTAATAGGATATATAACTAAGATATTACTAATATTACTTATAATAAAAAGTTTAAATAGAAAAGCTTTAAATCTTACTACGCCCGATATTAATTTTATATAAGAATAAACTTATACTACTTAGAAACTTAATATTTAAACCTCTCGTTAGAAAGAAAAAATAGTGCTAACTTCTTAACTTATATAAGGCCGCGTAACTAAACCGCGCCCTAGAGTAAAATTTAACTTAGATAACTTAGATAAACTATAATAGGATAAATTAAAGTAGGAAATTTATCGCTAATCGGTTATACTAAGCACGGAACCTAATAATAACGCTAGGGAAGGCCCGGCTTTAAGAGATATACTAACTTTAACTATTCCTAAGCTTATCTTAAGACTAACTACTCGGTTACTACCCTTAAAAATAGAAATTTAGACTTACTCTTAAAAGCCTAAGCTAGCTAAAAAATAATACGAGTTAAAGAAAATTTAAGCTATAAAAGAATATAATATTCCGCTATTTAAACTAGGAGATAAGTTAAAAAATACCCCGGTAATATTAAGTATCTTTTAATTACTTTAAGTTATATTATCGATTTATACGTAACTTAATAAACTAATATAGTATTAGAAGAAAATTAAGTCCCTAAAAAGTAAGGAGGTTATTACGAATCTTATTTAACTATTCGAATTATAAAACCCGCTAGCGGATATTCTATCTTATAATATACTTAATTAAGTAGTCTAAAAAGATATTATAGCGCTAGCTAAAGCTATCTTATTAATATTAAAGTATATCGAAAGCTATATTAAAAGTTATCGGTATATTATTATTATATTAGATAAAGGCTTTATAGTTAATTTAGTTAATAAGGCCTTTATAGCTAATAACGCTCTCCTCGTAATTTAGTTACCCTAACTAGGTATAGTTAGAATAATAAATAATAAACTCGCGATTATTAAAAAGGTTACTTATTTTTAAGTAGTTATAATAGGAATCCTAGCTAACGTAAAAGTATACGTATTAGGAGACTATAATAATTAGGATATTTTATTAAGCCGCGTATAGCTAAGACGCGTTAAGGCTATAAAATATTACGTAAAGGAATAGCTAAAGATTACTAGCTTAGAAAGCACTACTTAGATTATTTTAATTTTCCTAATACCTAATTTATTTAAGCTAGATAGGAAAACGCTATAAGCCCCTAAATATCTAAAAGTAATTACTAACGATAAAGATAAAATTATATTTATCGAAGATAATAAGCTTATTTTAGAAAAGGTTAAGGATATTTTATCTACTATTACTAAATAACTAGCCTCTTAGGTAAAGTAAGACTCTCTAAAAAACTAATAGCTATCTCCTATAAGGGCTAAATAGCGGGGTAGCTAAAGATAATATAGAAGAAAGTAAATAAGGTATTATAGCTTTAGATTTAGCGAAAGCTAGTAATATCTATTAGTAAGTAAGTAAAAGTAATATTACTTAAGTTTATATAGAAGAAAATATATAAGGTAATAGGTCTTAAATAGGCGGTAGAGAAACTAGAGTTAATAAATAAATAGTTACTTAAGTATTTAAGATAGCTTAGAGGAGTAGAAAAATTACTAAAAATAAAATTAGCTAACCCGAAAGAAAATAAAGTAGCTAGGAATAAGAGTAATATAGAAAAGGTAGTCCGTAACTACGATAAACTAAATATAATAAACCTTCTAAAATATCCCTAATATCGGATAAACTAGAAGAAAATAAGTAACGAGGATAATACTAACTACGTATTATATCTCGGATAGGTAAGTATTATAATAATAAGTACTTTAAGACTTATATCTTATAAAGGTATTACCTTAAACTTAGTTATTTATTCTCTATCGGATACCTTAATTAAGGAAGTCGACGCGTAATTTAAATAAAGTCTTATTATACTAAGAGATTACGTTAAGATAGAAAAATAGAGAGAGAGGGTTATAAGATTATATTTTACTTATAAGGATTACTTTATTTTTACTTTTAAGGAGATTTAGCCTACTTAACTAATTACTTATTAAATTAAATTAAAAGAGGGAGTAACGCTAGCTATATTTAAATAAATAAAATATAATAAGCTTAAATAGATTTTTATAAGTAAGGTATTTCTAATAATAGAAAAAGTAAATATTATTTAACTTATCGGCGATAATACGGAATAGGTAGCTAGAACTTTATTTATTAAGAAGCACCTACTAAACTTAGTAGCCTAGAGAATAGTTTATAATTACCGCGATATTAATAGGAATATAGTAAAACTAGGATATTTATATTATAACTTAGAGGTTAATTTAGACTAAGTATATATTAGATAACTAATAGTTTTCTCTTAGCTAGATATATTTAATAAGTTCTAGTTAATCTTAATATAGCTAGAAGATATATATAAGATAAGCTTTACCGCTTTTAATAATATATAGGAATATATTAATATACCGTAAGGACTAATAGGCGCCCCCTCTACGTACGCGAGGTATAGGGATATCGCGTTTAGTAAATTAATATTAGTAGATAAGGTTAAATACTAAATATTACTAGGTTTTATTATAAAGTACTTAATATTAATATTCGTTTATATTAATAATTATAACCTTAGAAGTAAAACTTTTAATAAATATTTCGATTTCCTCCGATATTAGTATTTCCTTAAAGTAATATAGGCGCTAATTAATCTTATAAGTAAGAAAACGAAGCTATTTAATAGCACGGCCGAATTAGTTAAGTTCGAATTAGAAATAGGGCGATTTCGTCTAAGAACTAAATATTAGTAGAGATTTATATAATTAGGAGACTATTTCTAATAATATCCCCCTTAATTTTAGGAAAAAGTTTAAACGGTATTATAGCTAACCCCGTTCCTTTATCGTTTTATATTAGGAAAAGTAGATAGGGCTAGACTTATTAAAGAAGCGTTTTTTAAAAAAGTAAATAAGGTAACTTTATTAAGATACTAATCTATATAATTAAAAGTATAATATCGAGATAAACTAGTTTAGACGCTAGAGGCGGTAGAAGCTTTATAATTCTTATATTAAGCTATCTAGAATAACGTAATATTCGGAGTATAAATAAATATATAATTTTACCTAGTAATAGATATATCCGATACTAGGACCGGGGCCGTTCTTTGCTAACTCGATAACTATCCTAATAGAATATTTATTAGAAACTCTAATTTCTAAAATATAAAAATTATTATATAGATATCGTTTTAGCTAAGTAATTTAGAATAGCGATACTCTATACCTAAAAAAGAAATATTAGCTATTATTTACGTAATTAAGAAATACTAATAGATAGTAAATATATCCCCGTATCCCCTTAAGATCTATACGGATTATAAAAGTATTATTAACTTAATAATAAATATAACGGAAATATATAATAAAGTTATAAGGTAGATCGATATTCTTTAAAAACGGGATATTAAATATATTTACCGCCTAAATATAATAAAGATTATTAAAATCGCAGATAGTATATTTAGATTATATAACGCTTTAAAAAGCGATATTTTAAATATAGAGGGCTATATTATACTAGCGTTAGATACTATTAAGGCTACTTAACTCTTATTAGGTAAACCGCTAGTAGGTAGAGAGGTATTTTACCTCTAGGCAGCTATATTCCCTTAGCTAGGAGACCCGTAGTATATAGAAATCGTGCTCTTTCTTATTAATAAAATATAAGCACTACTAAATAATAGATATCGCTATATTTAGAGGTTAGCTACTAAATATTAAGTTTAAAATAAGATCTTATATTATATTAAATTAAATAAATAGTAAGCTAAGTACTATTTATAGTTAAATATCCGGTTAAAGTTATAAAGTGCTTATAATATATTATCGATTAGATATTACTTATTATTATATATCTTATATAATTTGCTAGTAAACCGCACCACGCTTACCTAAGTTAAAATATAGATAGATTATAATATATAAGCTATAGAAAATAGTAGTTATTAACTTTCTAGGACCTATTACGCTTATTAGCGCTTATAAGTATTAATATATTTTAATAGCCGTAAATTATACGACGCGTTTTCTATTAACTTAAGTATACGAAAATACGACTAGCCCGGAGGTAGTAAATATATAATAATATTACTAAAGTCTAGTATTTAGCTAGCCTAAAGCTATTTACTTAGATAACGGACGCTATTTCGCTAATACTATTATAAAAAATATAGCTAAGCGATATAGGGTTAAATAGAAGTTTAGCTTAGTCTTATACCCTTAGAGTATTAGACTAGCGGAGAGGTACGTCTAACTAGTAAAAGACTAACTGCGAAAATAGAGTTTTAAGCGGTCCGGTATCTCCCTAGAAGCGTAGAATAAAGCGTTACTTTAGATTACTAATATGCTAAATTCTCGAAAAGTTAAGATTTTAGGGGTAACTCTAGTAAAAGCTATATTAGGATTTAACCCCGTAGTAATATATTAAAATAAAAAGATACTTAAAGCTAAATAATCTAACTTCGACTATTTTAACTAAGATAATTAAATAGTCTGCGATTTAGTATTAGCTATAATAGAAAAAAAGGATATAATCTAAGATATTTTAGCTAACTTTAATATAACTAAATATAATACTAAATTATAATATGCCTTATAAGTTAGTAACTTCGTATAGGAAAGGTAAGATAAGGTAAATACGTCGTATAGGAAGTTTATAACTACGTAAGATAACCTATTTATTATTATTAAGGTTATCTTATCTATTACGTATCTAATCTATAGCGTTATTAAACGTTAAGTTTTGCGAAAGCTTTATATAAACGATATTAAACTATTTATACTACGTAAGGCGTATTTAATACCCTTACGGCGGGTAATATAGGATATAGCTACCTAATAGGGCTATAAGCTAGGCGAAGGAATAGATAAGCTTTAAGGTAAAAACCTTTACGCTTATAGGAACTTGCTATTATAAGAAGTTAGGGGGGGAACGCGTAGGGTTAAGTAAGAATAAACTAAGAATAATAACTTACTATAGTAAATATTAAGTTACTATAGTAGATTATTAATAGCTATTAGCTAGCTAAGGGGTTAAGGATCGCTAACGGTTATTTATATTTATTTTACTTATTATTTTTCTCTTTTATTTTCTATTTTTTTACACTACACCTCGCATACCTTTAACCTTACCTCTTCTAACTTGTTAGTGCACACGATTTCGCATCCCTTTTCTCTCTCTTTATCTTACCGAGTATTAACGCTATCGTTTTTATTATACGCTCCTTTTCCTCGTTTTTTTTTATTATATACTATAATCTATTATCGCGTATTTTCTTCTCCTTATTATATACTTATTTTTCTTATCGTGCACTCGTTTTTCTTATATTTTCTTCTCCTTATTATATACTCGTTTCTCTTATCGTATACTTATTTTCTTATTATATACTATTATCTTTATATATATTATACCCTTATATATTATTTATCTCCTATTTCCTACGGTTATCCCTATATAAGTATATAAGATTATAGATTACTTAACGGAAGAAGAAATTAACCCTAAGAAGAATTTTACTATTTATAAATAGTACGAAATTATATAATAAGAATTTAAATAATACTAAGAAATATTCTACGAGTAAATAAAGAAAAATTAAAAGTTTAAAATTTCTAAAAACTTAAAGATTTTTCTTACTATAAGTATTTTATATAGCTACGTCTTAGCTAAATAAATAGCTAAAGGAGACTAAGTAGCTTAGTACTTTGCTAAAGTTATATAGGACGAATTAGTATTTTTAATAATTATAGTAAATATTTAAAAATTCTAAATATTAGAATAGGATATTATAATAAATATATTACCGAAAAATTAGCTTATAGAGCTAGATAAGCTTTAAAGGTTATATAAGATAGCGTATAATTTCGCTAATACTAAGGTTAAGAGGGGTAAAGATAGTAAATTTCCTCTAATAATAGAGATTATTACGATAATAAAAGATATATAGAAACGGATCTTATTTACTATTAGCAGATCTTTCTTTAAAATAGCTTAGCGTTTATATAATTATATAATTATTAATATTAAGTAATTAATTTAAGATAAGCTTAAGGGCTAGGAAGATATAAATATATTAGGAGCTATCTTATCTAAATTAGCACTTAAAGGAAACGGCTATAACTAATAATAGGTAGTCGCTATACTTAGCTTTAAGGCGGGAGCTTAGAATATTAAGAAGGTATCTAAATTTAAGGTTAATTAGAATATATAACGCGTAATTAAAAGGAGAGCTACTTAGCTTATACCGCTAATTTCTATTATAAAACCGATAATTAAACTAATAAATAAATAGGAAGAAGATAAATCGGATAATTATATTTTAGTCTCCGTAAATAGAATTAGTAATAAGGACGAACGGCGTTCGTTAATAGATAATATACTTATAAAGATACTAATAAAAACGCTAATAAAATTAGCTAAGCTAATAACCCTAAGTTCTACTAAGGCGATATTTATTCCGATAAGCTAACTAATTTAAATAACTCTATTAGGTAGCTTTTAAACGACCCCGTTAGGCTTATTATAGAAATCCGTTAGATAGGGATAGATAAAGATAACCCCTGCCTTTAGTTTTATCGCCTAAGTCCTAATAAAGAAAGTTATTATAACCCCTACCTCTAGTCTAATAAAGAAAGTCGTTACGACCCCTACCTTTAGTTTTACTACTTAGGTTCTAATAACTATTACCTCCGAGGCTACCGCCTCTAATATAATAACTTTAAGAAAAATAATTACTTTATAAATATTTATTCTTATAAAAATAGCTATTCTATAAACCCTTATATTAGTAGCGACGATCCCGCCTATGCCCGAGTAGCCTTAAGCCGCTTAGATTATTTATATAGTAACTATAAACTTAAACGTTTATAAAAAAGAGACGTAAACTATATTAATAACTAAGTAGCGAGCTAAGATAGAAGTACTAGCGAATATAATAAGCGCTAAGATAGAAACGCTTATAATTATTATAAATAAGTAGAAAGTTAGATAACTAACCGAGTAATAAATTATAATAAACGAATAGAAAGATTAATAAATAACCGAGATAAGAGAAATTATCCGCTATAAACGTATAGAATTTTAATTAGCGATAAAAATAAAGTAAGGTATTAAATAGATAGTATCTATAAAGGAGAATAAAAGGATAATCTTTATAGTTTATAATAAATTAATAAGGATACTTAATTAGACGTTAATTTAATTAAAGAGACCTCTAATAGATATAACTAACGCTACCTAGTTATAAAAGGCTATTAAGGAAGTATTACGGGATATTTTTTAGTTAATATTAATCTAGGAGGTTATTAAAAAAGTAATATACGATATTTTTTAATCTATGTTAATTTAAGATACTATCTAAACCCTTTTAAGTATAATTATTAAGTTAATATTACGCTAGGTAATAGAAGCGTCCTTCGAAAAGTTCGATAGATAGACGATATCGGACCTATTTATATAGTATTCTAGCTAGATAACTAAGTTAAAAAGGCTTATTACCGCTACCTAATTAGGCGATAAAGTAGTTAAAAAGGCGAAGCTATCGGAAGGACGAGAAGAAAGGTCTCCTACTAAGTTAAGTAGGTTAACGGAAATTAGGGGTATACCGCCCTAATCTAGGACCGGGCTATTTTCTAGGCTATTTAAGGAGGGTTATAATAGAGAGGTTTAGACGGAGAAGGTAATCGTAAGCGACTATAATAAAGATACCCCCTACTTTATTAGATAGGTATTAGAGGATAAGGTATAAGGAGATAAGGAATAAGAGGAAAAAGGGAAGAACTTAAAAGAATTATTATTATTATTAGATTTACTATTAGACTAATATAAAAGGGATTACGATTACTAATACCCTAACGCATAACCTTATATAATCTAATCTAATCTTATAATTTAAGACTAATTAAGGGATTTTACTACTTTTAAAAATATCTTAAAGTTCTTATTACGCTTCCCCCCTTATTAACTAATAAAATAATAAAAAGCTAAATAACCGCTAAAAGAATATATATATTAAGTTTAAATATAGATAAAATACGATATACTTTCTCCTAATAAGAAGTTTATAACTAACTTTCTTTACTAAAATTAGAAAGTATAGTAAGAGGACTCCGAAAACTAGCTATATATAAGATATTTTAAGCTTACCTTATTTCTTTCTAACTTCCCGCTTTACCTCGATAAGGCGAAGTCGCTTAAGAGATACGGAGACTTATAGAAATATATTAATATTATAATTATATAACTCCGTATAAGTAAAATTAATCTTAAAAAGTTCCTCTTTTATAAGTATATATTAGAAGTAGTTTTCTCTTTATACTAATATAGTATTAAATTAAAAAATACTTACTATTTACTTTTTCGATATTTTTAATTAGTTAAATAGTATTATAAATTACCTTAGCTTATCTCTTTTAATATTAGACTATAATTAAAGCTTAACTACTACTTATTAGTAACTATAATCGCGAAGTAAATACTTTAATATATTAACTTATATTAGTTTTAGCTTACTAATACTTTTTACGCTAATACTCTTAGGTTTAATTAAGGCTAGATATAGCCTTATCTTATATAAATTATTATAATTATAATATTATTAATTTACTTACTTTATTTATAATCTATTCTATATCTTAAGGGAATTTATATTTATTAGGTTTAAGTTATTATCTTTTCCCCTATTTAATAACTCCTTAACTTCTCTAGCTACCTTATTAATAAAAATAACCGCGGACTAATACTAGCTTTATAATATAAGTTTACTTAGCGTAAAGTTACTAAGACTTAGGGCGAGGCGCGTCTTACTTAGAGTTACTATTAGCGCGGTAGCTTATAACGAGTTTAGCGTAGTAGTTAGTTATAAAGTAATTACTTACTATTACGATAAGCTTAAAATAATAACTAGCTTAAGTAAAGTTACTTATCGCTAAAATAAGCTTAAAGTAATAATAAGATTTAATATAGTAATAAGCTATATATTATTAGAAGTAATTATTATTAGCGTTAGTTTATTATTTTTATTAAGGAATAACTTATTTAACCTTAAGATTTTTAAATATTTCGGCGATAGCTTATAACCGTAAAGCCCCCCGCGCCTCCTTAATACTCCGCTAAGGTATAGCTTAAGTTTATATTTCTCTAGTAACTTTAAGTTAGTAAGAAGTAAGTTATATTAAAAACTAACTAATTAAAACTCTTAGCTAATATTAGCTTATTAAGTAACTTAAGGTAAGGCGATTTTAAGTATTTAAGGAATATAAAACTTAGCTAAATTTATCCTCGCTATAATAATATTATAATTTACTATAGCCGCGTAAGTATTAATAGCCGCTATAATAGCCGCCGCCTTAACTAAAGTCTCCTTTACTATAAGTAACTTAGCTACCCCCTTACTAATTAGGCTTATCTTTACTATATCTAGCGCTAGCGTAGCTTTTAACCTTAGAACTTTATTATCGCCGAAACTAACTTAGCGTAAGCTCCCTCCCTCGCTCTCCTTAAAGTATACCTTAGCGAGATATAAATATTTTAAGTTAATAATAAAAATAGGTAATAAGTTATTATCGTTATTATTTATATTTAATATAATCGTAAGAGTTTTAGGCGCGGCGCGGGCCTTTTTCTTAATAAAACGTATTTAAATTACGGTAAGAGATATCTATCTCTTACCCTAACCTTTTAAAAGCGCCGTAAGCGCTACCTTAGTAAGCTTCGTTATTACTAGCTTATACGTCCCGCTTACTTTATAAGTTATATTTACCTTTACCTTAAGTAAAGCTTAAGCTAGCCTTTTTAGCTTTTTAAATATTATTATTACTTTCTTATTTAAGTTTAGTATATTATAAGCTATATTTATAAAGCTTAAAGTTTATTAATTAATATAGGCGTTAACTTATTTTAAGGTAGCGTAAATTAACTTAAGTATAGAAATAAATATCTCCCCCCCCTTTCTCTTTACTTTTTTTACCTCCTTTATAACCTTAATACGGATACCTTTTAAAGCGTTTCTTACCTTAATTATATTTTTATAAGTATAGCTTTAGCTTAAATCTTAAATTAAAGCGAGATTTTTCTTAGCTATAGCTTATACCTTTCTAAATTTTTATTATTTATTATAACGCTTAGCTTATATAATATATAGCTTCGTAGTATTATTTTTAAGCTAAAGATATATAAATATATAGGTAAAATTTATTTAGGTATAAGTAATATACGCGCGCGCGTTCGTAGCTATTAAATATTAGCTTAATTTTATTAATATATAGCTTAGATAAGGTATAACTTATTTAGCTAATCTTAATAGCTAGCGTATAAATAGCGGACGTAATTTTAAGTAAGTTTAAAAATATAATTATTATAAAGCGTAGCTTATTTATTACTAATTTTTATATTATAATTATAAGCTATTATTATTATAATAAAGAAAGTTAAAGTTAATATTATTTATAAAAAAAAAAAGCCCTACGCTATATAAGCTATAAGATTTTATACCTTATAGTAGCTTACTTATTAATTACGGGGCGCTATAATATATATTAGTATATACCTTTTTACTTTATAGTAGTATATACCTCTTTCTCTTACTAAGGTTTTAGCTTATATTTACCCTCCCGCGGCTAAGGTTCGCGGCTATTTCCGTCTTAGCGACCCCTAGACCCCGGCTCGTTTTACCCTAAACCCGCTACTATAACCTAGCGGACTAGCACGAGGCCCGCTATAGCACCTTCTCCCTATTTACTATTCTTACCTTGCTAGCTACCGACTACTTAGTAAGGGGTTTTCCCCCGGGCCTAGCCCGGTTTTTCCCCTCTTCCTACCTTCTATATGCCTAGATACCTTATAGGTCCCTAGAGTAATATAATATATATATATATTACCTCCTAATAGAATTTCCTAGTAAGGAGGTCCTAGGTACGTTTTATACTAAAGTAACTCGCTAATAAGTTATTATAATATAATAATAGTAATTCTTATTTTAAAGCCGCTTTTTATAATATTATAATATAGTTTTTCTAATAAATAAGACTATTAGAGTTAACTATCTAAGGATTTTACTTTCCCCGTTAAGTCTTATTAAGCTTAGTAGCTTTTCGGCGTTATAGCTAGAAATCTTCGCTTTAACTTTATTATAATAAAATAAAAAGGGGAGCTAATATATTAAGCTTTAAGGGGCGTTCTTATACTATTACCTTTTTTAAGGTTTAGCTTTTAAGGTATTAAGTTAAGCTTAAGGTTATTAAAACTTAGTATAAAAAATATATAGCTATTTTAAGGTAGGGGTTTTAGTAGTTAGTTTAGTCTAACGCTATTATATACTTAATACGTAATATATTATTAACTATTTTCTTACGTAAAGTATTTAACTTTTTTATTATCGGGCTTACTTTAAGTATATATTACGGTTTTCTCGAAGGGCTATTAGCAGGGTTTAAAATTAGTCAGTCACTACTTTTTTTTAGTCGCAAAAAAGTTACTACTATTTTTAAAGTTAAAAATCTATAGTAAGAGTAAGTAAGTAATATAAATAACTATAAAATAGAGTAAATTCTTCGCTAAATAGCTATAAGCTTTTTTTCTTTTAATTATTTTTTCTTAATTAGTAAGGAATTTTTTAAGAAAAAAAGTCACTATTTTTTAGTGACTTTAGTCACTAAATGACTAATCGCTATTTATAGCCTATATAACTATGATTACTAATATAGAAAAAATACGTACTTATAGAGTGTTTTTTCTAGTATTTTATAGGTATTTTTTCTTAATTTATAACTTAGGCCCTAATTTATAATTAAATAAAGAACTTTATTAAAAATAACTAAAAGTGAATTTCTATAACTTTTTTCACTAACTTTTTTTAAACCCTGGCTATTAGTAAGGTTATTATAGCCTAGCTTATAAAGGATATAAAAATCGAAAAGCGATAAGTAAATTACCTAATATTATTAATAGCGGTTTAAATCTAATTACTATATAATTAACTATAAGTTTAAGTAATCTAAAATTACCTTAACTAAGAATATTAATCTTTTTATATAATAATATTAATACTTAAAAGATTTAACGATAATAAAAAATTCTTTTTTAGCTACTATATAGCAGACTTCGGAGCTATTAAATTTCTATAACTAATAAGCGATAATAAGATATTATTCTTAATTATCGTATTATAAAAAGATATTAACTATAGTAAAGTTTAATATATTAATCTTAAAAATATATAACTTTTTACGAAAATAGGATAGGACCTATTACTTAATCTTTCGCTCTTTACTATATATTTATTACTAAAAAGGAGTTAATAGCGCCCGCGGCGGCTTCGGCTAGGGCCTAAAAGGTAGGCAACGCGCTTATAATTATAGATAAGGGTGCGTAGGGACTAAGATAGTCCTTATAATACCCCTAATCTAGCTAAAGATAATATAATAGTAGCGTTAGAATAAGAGGAGAAGCGGAGTAAGTACGGGACCTTTATAATAGTAATATAAAGGAAGCTTATAATAAACTAGCCGCGGTAATACTTACTATAGCGTTCTCTAACGCTTAGAATATTATAGTAGCTCTTAAAGCTAAACTTTATAAAAAATTCGTAACCCCCCTAAACTAAAACGTTACTTAACTTTTACCTAAGATTACTAAGTTAATTAAAAAGATAGTTACTTAAGCTATATAGAAAGCACTCTTATAAACTATTAGCCTCGATATTAGTTTAACTTAGCTATTATAAGCTTCCGTAATTATTATTAATAGTATAATAATTAAACTTATTCCTAATCGCTTTAATAGAAAAATTATTATATTTATAAAAGATATTATAATTAATATAAATACTTTATAGCTAACCTTATAAGAGATTATATAAGCTATAAATATAATATTAAAATACGAGGCTATATTAGCTATAAGATAACTTTTTAATAAAGATATAATAGTTATATTCTATTTAAAATATAAAAGATAAGTAAGCTTAGTTAAGTAAATCCTTATTATTTTTAGTAAGGGGGCAGTTTATAGCTAGAAAACCTTCTTTATTATAACGAAGAGAGTATAAGTAAGGGCTACTTATAATAACTAAAATATATTCTTATAGTAGATTAAGAAGTATAATAAAGTTAATATCGCTTAAGTTTAAGCGCTTTAGCTTTATAATAAGGGAGCTATACGTACTTATATTATCTTAGGAATTATTAATATAACGAACGCTAATAAACTTATATAAAATAGCTTAATTATAGATATAAAAATCTTTTATATAAAAGTTTATAATAATATAATATAACCTTAATAATATTATTAATATTATTAATATAAGTATATAGCGAAATATTATTAAAAGTAGCTATATTATAGAATATATATAGCTATAATATATTTAAAAAGGGAGAGTATATACTTAGCCTTTACTAAGATTAGTATTAAAAATTATATCTTATATAAAGGGAACTACGCTTTATAGTCTTAAAATTACTTTACTATAAAAGTATACTAAGACTAAGTATATAATAATTATATATACTAACTTTATAAGTTTTAGAACTACTCCTAGCTAACTTAATCTTAAACTAATAATAGCTTTACTAAAATTTAGTCTTAGAAGTAATCGCGCGTAGCCCTTATATAGTTATAAGCTATATTTTACTTTAATATAAATAATAAGCCCGCCTTAATACCGAAAAAGGGCTAAGGCGGGAGCGGCGCTACCCCTAAACCTTATAGTAGATAGGGTAGCGGTAAAGCTTAGGAAACTTATCCTCCCCCCCTTACCCTTTCCCCTTTTATTATACCCTCCTCCGCCCCCTCCCCTACCCCTTTTTCCGCCCCCTTTTTTACCCTAATATAATTATAAACTTTTACCTCCCCTACTCCTAATAAAGATTAAAACCTTTTTTTAAAATATATAAAAGTATAATTATTTTATTTATATTATATTTTATAGCTTTATTAGCTATAATTTTATTTATTTATAAGAATTATAATATAACTAATTTAGACGCCCTTTACTTCTTAATATTTTATTATATAAACTTATAAATTTTAGTAACTAAGCGATTTTTTATATTTATAAATAATTAAACTTTTCCTTTTAGATATTTTTTATTATACTTAATATAGCTTTTATCCTTTTTTATATTATACTCTTATTATAAATTATATTTATTTACTTACTTTTATTAATAATTTAATTTAGCTTTTTTTTATAGCGTAACTTTCTTTACCTTAACTTAACCTTAATAGCTATTTTTTTATATAGCGATTTTAACTTTTACTACCTTTTATAAGATTATTATAAAAAATCCTTTTCTAAAATAGCTAATTTCCTTAATCTTATAATTAGCCTTTATCTTAGACTTATTATATTTTTAAGTAAAGTTATTTAGGAAATATATAATAAATAAACTAATATTATTAACTTAGCTTAAGCTACGCTAAACTATTAAATAATATATTAAGGAAATAACCTTAACCTTATTAGCTTTAATTATATTTTATAAGTTATCTATATAAATACTAACCTCCGCCTTAATATTATATTAACTAAGATCTAGCGCTTTTTTTACTTAGATATACTTATAGCTAAGGTATAAAATTAACTTAAGCTTAAACTATATTATACCTTTATACTCGAAAACTTAAAAAGAGTAGTTATTTTATTATATAAATAGCTAGAAATAATAATAAAAATTATAATATTATTATATATTTATATATACCTTATAATATAAAATTAATAAAATTAGGCGATAGCGGCTATTATAGTAGCTACTAAGTAAGCTTAAAGGTATTAGAGAGCTAACTTTACTAACTTTTATTAGTAAAACTATTAGGAAATAATAAAAGCGTAAAAATCCGTAATTAGCATAGCTTACTATAGCGCTTAGTATAACTTCCTTAATAATATCTTAATAAACTTAGTAATATTTTAGATAATAAAATATTAAGCTTAGCTTTAAAGCTAGGCCCCGCCGAAGCTTATATATATACTAACGCTATAAAAAAGCTTTAACTTAAACTTAATATTTACTTTCTTAGATAAAGTAATCTTACTTAGCTAGTAATTTTTCCTTACTCTTACCGCCTTAGCCCCTCCTTTTATTTTAAACGAACTTTTCCCTTTTTTTTATATTAAACGCTTAATTATTACTAATAATATTTACTTTACTTTTTTCTTAATCGCCTTATAGAAATCTACTAGCCTTAATAGAATCTTAATTAGGTTTCTAAAAAGATATAAACCCCCCCTTATCTAAGTTTTCTAAAAAATCTTCTAAGGCTATATTAATAATAGCTATTTCTTATTATAATTTAAAGCTTCTAATATTATAGTTATTTATAAAGTAAGTAAATTACTAGCTATATATTATATCTTAAGCGGGTATAAGCTAATTTCGCTTTTTAATATAATAAGGAAAGTCTTAGAAATAATTATTATTAGGAAAATAATATTTATAGCGAAAGTAGCTAATATTTTTCTAAATAGCTAAATAAGTAATAAATTATAACGCTTTACTAATACCGTAATCTTTATACTTACTAAAACTATTAAAACTATTTAGAACTAAGGTAGCACCGCTTTACTCCTCCTTTTAAACTTTACTAAAGCTTTTAACTATATTTCTTACGATAAGCTAATAGTTATTTTTAACTACTTAAGCTTTCTTAAATAAGTTATAGCGTTTATTTATTCTTATTTTACCGCTAAAACCTTATAACTTAAGTTTAATTATAAGCTTAGTAATACTTTCCTAATTTAATAAGGGGTTTTTTAAAAGTCCCTTATATTATCAGTCCTTTTCTTATTATATATATTCTTATTATATTAATATTTAAACTTAATAACTAAACTATTTATAGTAAGCTTTATTAATAATACTAATATACTTAATATTAGATATAATAAAGCTTAAGTATTTTTCTAACTTAAGCGGGCGTAGTAAATTTACGAATAATAAGCTTTTAAGTATAAAATAACTTTTTAGCTAGCTAAAAGTAAGTTAATATATTTTACGAAAGCTAGGAAAGCGGATATAACCTAGCTTTAGCTTAGTATAAAGATAGTATAGCTTATATAAAAGGCGAGATTTTTAAAAGTTTAGCTATACCGTAAACTTTAATAGAAATCTTATTTTTTAAAACTTACCGCTAAATTTAAGCGCTAGTACTTAGCTTTTATTAAGATTATTATATTAATATAAGGTTATACCTTATTAAGAGTAAAAAAGGTATATATTAAAGCTATTAGATCGGCGATTATATTCGGTATATCTTAGTTCGCCTTACTTACGTAATTAAGGGGGAAACTATATAGCCTTATTATAAAAGCGCTAGTTATAAAATAGTTTAAATATTTAAAAGTTATTATTAAAGCTTATAAAGCTACCCCTTTTTATTATATTAAAATAAAGGCTTTTATCCCCCCTCTTAACTTATACTTTACTTACTAAATAGCTTATATTTATTACCGCCTTTAATATATAAGTATAGTAAACCTTATCCGCACTATAGTAAAGAAAGCTATTAAGTAAGTTAGATATAAGTATAAAAAGCGCCCTTATTAATAAAAATATTAAGTATTATAGGACTTAGAGGAATTTTATAAAATATAAACTAAACCTAAACTAAAAGCTAGATATATATAATATAATTTTAATATTAAATTTTAAGAAAAGTAACTTCTCTAATAATATTCCTAAGAAAATAAGCTTAAGAAGTATAAGTAGTCTTATAGCTACCTTATTAATAAACTACTATAGCTTAAAGCTAGGACCGCTTTATATATTTACGAAAAACTTCCTAAGTTTATTAATATAATATTTATATAATTTCGGACTAAATATTTTAGACTTAATTCCTTTTTTTAAGCTTATAAGGTTCCTAAAGTAATTTTAAGATATTATTCTTATAATAATAATAATAAGATAATACCGTATATCTTTCTTAACTATACTTTTATTTATAAAAATAAGCTACTTTTTAACGCTAACTAGCGACTAATATAAGACTAGCATAACCTTACTAAAGCGCTTAATAACTTTTAATCTATAGCTAAACTTATATATTAGTTTCTTTCGCTTAAATAATTATACTAATTTAACCTTATAATATTACTTTACGAAAGTAAAATAGATAAGGGAGATAGGGCTTTCGGCCTTATAATAAATATATAAAAACCGCTTTATAATAATAACTTTATTATTTATCTTATTAGCTATTTACTTAGCCTTAAAGCTAAACTATCTTAATTATATATAAAATATTAACTTAATTATATAAAATATAAAACTAACTACGCTTACTATAATTATAGCTTTAGCTATAGCCTTAACTTTAATTATAATTATAAGTATAAACTAAAACTATTTATTTCTTTTTTACTAATAGCTTCTCCTCCTTATTAGATATAATATAATTATTAACTAGCGTTATAAAATTTTTATTATTAAATATATTATTAACTAAACTATTTTAAATAAGATTAAAGATCTCCTTATAAGGAGGCGGCGCGGTTATAATATAAGCGCTAATAATATCCTCCCTAGTAGTAAAGGTAACCTTAACGCTTAAAGTAAGAGTAATCTTAAGCTTATTAAGCTTATCGGCCTTTAACTTAGACTTAAACTTAATAAATACTAAGGCGGAAGCGGAATTAAAAATAAAAGGCGGAGTATAAAAAATAAGAGGATAATTAGTAAAAGAGGGGCTCCCTTATAAGCGCGTATTATTCTTAGTAATATAGCGAATATAGCGTAGCTTTTTAGTTAATTACTTAAAAAAGTTAATTACTTATATATAGAAAATATATTATTTTTATATTTAAGCTAATATAATAGCGATAAGTTAGTTAGCGCTAATTAAACTTTTAGTTACCTTAATAATAAGGTCCTTTTTAATAGTAAAAAGCTATAAGCTTTAAAGCGGTATATAGCTAGTAGCTACTTATATAACTTAATTAGCGTAAATATTATTATAATATATAATAACGCGTATTTTTTTAATATACTAAATTATATTTTTTTATTATACTTATTAATATAAGATTTACTATAAACTTAATATAACTTTAATATTACTTATTATTTAAGTATTATAATCGAAGCTTAGCTAATAAGTAATTTTAACTATAGTATAAATAGCTTTAGCTATAATAAGATTATTAATTAGCTAATACTTAGTATAATTATTCGCGTATTTAATATAAGCTACGCTTAGATAGTTTACCCTAGTTATTAATAAATATAAGTATATACTAAGGCTAAGTATTTATATCTTTGTACCTAATAAAAGTCCTTAAAGCTAATAAGCGTATTAATATACCTTATATAAGATACCGCTTAAGGAAAGTTAAGTTTAGTAAGTATTCTACTCTAGTATAAGTTAGCTACGAACTAATTATATACGCTAAAAATTACTTATATAGTTAAAATTACTAAAAAATAATAAGATAATAATAGCTCGCTTATACTAATAAAAGTAACCCCCCCCTCCTTTATATACCCTTAAGCTTTAAGTTACTAAATTATAAAAATTAACTTTCTAATTAGGAAAGCTTTTTAATTAAGAAAGCTTAAAAAAGGGGTATATATTTAAGTATATACCGTACGTAAAGGAGGTATATAGCTATATACTTAAAGGTTAAGTAATATATACTTAGAGGCTAGGGAGGTATATACTAGTATATATAAGTAATATATACCGCCGCTATTATTATCTTTTCCTTATTTTATCTATCTTTTCTTATCTTTCCTTACGTTATATAATATTACCGTAACTAATAGTTACTTTTTTTATATACGTAGAGCGCCTAGCCCGGCCCTAAGCTAGACGCGGTTTTACTATATAGTAAGGGGTTTTACCTTTTTTAGGAGGGTTTTTCCTACTCGACTTATTACCGAGGTTCTAGCAGCTACTTCTATAGCCTCTAAAGTATTATAATAATAATACATTAATCTTAATATATATTTACTTTTTAAAATTAAAATATATAAGTTGCGGGGCTTTAGTAAATACCTCCTTAAGTTTTAGAAAAGCTAACTATTAAAGTAAGTTAAGTTTATATTAACTAGGTTTCTTACCGTTTTCGCTTCCTTTAAATATATTAGTTAGGGGAGCGATAATATTAAAGTAGCGAGGAATAAAATGCTAGTAATAGTTATAAAAACTTAGGAAAACTTAAAAATTATAGAAAAAGTATAGCTTCTCTTAGTTTATAACCGCTTAAATCTTTTTAGAGTTTATTAAGATAATATATATATTTATAATATATTTAAGAAACTTAACCGCTTTTTTATAAAAAATGTATTTAGTAATATTTATATATAAGTTAGCTTTTTAAAGTTTTACTAAAATCTTATAAAAATATTAAATATAATCTTTTATTATTTTAAAATAGATTAAAATATTATTTAAATAGATAATATAAATAATATTTACTAAAATTCTAAATATTTAATTAATATAATATTAGAAAGTTACTAAGGTATTTATAAGACTAAATAAAATAACTAAATATTTAAAATAGCTATATTATAAGCGGAAAGCTATTTTCTATTCGTTACCTTTCTTAATATAAATACGATAATAAGCGTGCTAGAGGTTAATTTTAGAGAAAATTATCGCGCCCTAAACTTAATCTATAATCTCTAAAATAAAGGGGAGAGGGTAATAATTCTTAATTATTATTTTATTAAAACCTTAGTAGTTTACGTAAAATTATAATTCCTTATCTTTTTTTAGAACGAAAAAAATAAGAGCGCTATTAAAGCTTTAAGATTCTTAAATCTAACTTTTTCTAAAGGCGTTATTAAGGTATTCCTAAAAAACCTTAAGTTTAGTTTAAGAGAGAGGGTAAATAAGACCCTAAGAAAGTATAGCGTTATTAACTAGGTTAATAGCGTAGATAGCGTCTTTCTTATTTAAAAAGATCGATACTTTTAATTTAGAAAATATATCTTTAAATCTAGCGAGAGTTAATAGTAATTTAACCTTTACTATTAGAGGTAGCTCTAAGTTTTCTTCGTCTATAAAAGAAGGAGGTATTAAGTTTAATATAACCTAAAAAATATAAGAGTATTATTTTACTTCCTATATAAATTCTTCTACGCTAAGGAGGTAAGCTTATAGTAATTAGGATAACTTATATTACTATTTATAAGTATCTAAAAATAAGTAAATTTATTTAGTTACTAAGGTAAGTATCCTTAAAATAATAAGGTTATTATTTATTATTATATTAAGGATACTAAGGTAGTAACGAACTAGGGTCTTTTCGGTATTATTTATATTATAAAATATAACTAATATTTTCTAGAGTTTATTAACTAATACGTATCTGCTAATTCCTCTTACTAGAAGTAAAGGATTATTATTTAAAAATAATAGTAAATACTATCTTATAAAAAAAAAGTTAATAAAATCGATTTCGCTATAAATATTAAATTCGATAAAGATTAGAAAGGGGGTAAGTCCTATTTAAAAAATATTAGAAATTTTAAAAGTTTTTACTATTAAGAATATTAGTAGAGGGACTTTTATATCGATATTTTTAAGTTTTTTAAAGATTTCTTAGATAAACTAGCCTAAGTTTATTTAGCTTTCGTAGCCTTTATTTTCTCTAAGTATTTTAACTAATAGTTAGGTTCCTTATAGCTTTTTTTCTTATAATAAAAATAGGTTTAAATATCTTACTTTTAGTTAGATAAATTTATCTTATTCTTAATCTTTTTAGAATAAGGATTACTATATATATTATAAAGTGTAGATAATTTATTATAATAATAATAGCCTATATTAAAATTAGTTCGTTAGCGTTTTATTAATTTATTATAATAATATTAGTATAATTTACTTAAACCGGAATCTTAGATTTATTATATTAATAAAACTATTTTTTAATAGTTAAGGGTATCTAGCTAGTATTATTCTAAGATCTTAGTATATAGCTAAGGAAATAATTAGGAGAAATAGTTAAAAGTAAGTTCCTTAAAAGGATAAGCGTTAAAATATCTTTCTAAGCTTTTTAGGTAAATATAAAAGTTATAAGGTATCTAGTTATTTTATTACCTAGCGTTTTAAAAAGTAACTATTATTATTACTATTTAGTTTCTAAAGTTTTTAAAAAAGTTATATATTTATTTTTTAAATATAAGCTAGTTATTTATAAGTTAAGTTTATTCCTTAATAAATAAGCTATATTTATAAGATCTCTAATATATACGAAAATTTAAGTATATATTATCTAAAGCTTTAAGAATCTTATTCTTATTTTTACGGTATTTTTTAAAAGCTATAAGGAAAGAATCTTTAAGGTTCTTAAGCTAATCTTAGTATTTCTAAATTATAAGTTATTTCTTTAATTTAATAATATTTAAAAGTTTAATATCTTTATCTTAGCTAAAATTTAATATTAATAAATAGCGCTTATATTAGGAACTTATAGCTAAGTTAGCGGGGTTTCTTTTAAAGATTAGAATATCCCGAGGATTATTAATTCCTTATTCTTAAAGGAAATTAGTAATAAAGTTCTAGAATATCTCTTCCTAAAGAGTAAGATTACGTTAAGCAGCCTCTAAGGTTCTAATAGGGGGGGCCGTATTAGTTTAAGCTAGATAGTCTAAAAAGAGAGTAGAGGAGATATTTAAGAAATAGTCCTCCGCTTATAGAGGTTAGTTTTAAGAGCGAGTTATATAAGGTATAATAAAGCGTATAGGAATTAGTACTAAGTTAAAAAAAATAAGTCTAAGCTAAAAGTAAGTATTTCTATAAGAAAAATTAAAGTTATAAGGGAAACTTATATTAGGTATATTAAAGAAAAAAGATAGCGATAATTAAGTTAGAAAAGAGAAAAATAAGTATATAAATATAAATTATAAAAGTTTATTTTAAAAGTTATATTAAAAGTAAAGCTAATTCTTACTAAATTATAATATTAGAAATTATTATAAACTATATATAAGGGGATTACGACTTAGGGGTAAACTCTTTATAATATAAACTATAACTTTTAAGGTCTTATCTAAGACCTTAGCGTAGTTTAAGGACTTACCTTTTATATCTAACTATTCTATTATAACCGGAAATATATTATATATCTTCCGACTAGTTTTAGTATTATATTATAATAGCTTTATAATACTTACGTAACCTTATAATTATTTTTTATATATAGTTATTTTATAACTTTATTATAATAATATATATATATATAATATAAGTTAAAATACTTATTAAAGTTTAGCTCTTATATTATATTTAAGTTACTAACTTAAATTTTAAACTTATATATTAGCTTTATAATTAAGTAATAAGGCTATTATTATTTAGCTTAAAAGCTTATAATAGAAAGATTAAATAAAATAAAATAGGAAAGATAATTAAATAAGAAGGTAAATAAGCTTTAAAAGAAAAAGTAATATATATAACTACTTACTACGCTAAAATATAGCTTTTTTTAAAGGTTTTTATATATAATTATTATTATTATATAATAATAATAATAAATTATACGCTAATATACTTAATATAGCTTAAAACTATCTTATATATATTTTAAAAGGGGGAAAAACTAAAAAGCTTAGAATAAAACCCTCCCCTTAAGCGTTACCTTAGCTTTTAGTTAAACCCCGCTTATACCTAATATTTTATATATTTTAAAAAATTAAATAATAAATAATAATTAGTGTTAGTATTATCTTTTTATATCTTTTTATATTTACTATATAATATATATATAAAGGATAACTTAGATATAAGAAAGTCCCTAATAAAATATATATTAATATTTAGGAAAACTATTTATCTTTAATTATTATTAATTTAAGTTACTTTTTATTTCTTTTATTTATATATATATATATAATAAAGATTATTTAATATTAATTAGTAATTATATTAATTAATTAGTTAATTATAAGTTAGTAATAGTAATAAGATAAGTTTTATATAATAATAAAAAGTTTTAACGCTTATTTTTATTTAATATATATATTTTTATTTTTTTAACTTTAATTTTTACTAAAAAGCTATTAAGCTTAATATTATTTATTTCTTTATTTCTTTATTTATTTATTTATTTATTTATTTATTTATTTATTTATTTATTTATTTATTTATTTATTTATTTATTTATTTATTTATTTATTTATTTATTTATTTATTTATTTATTTATTTATTTATTTATTT
>PDHQ01000268.1:0-47558 GCA_003339415.1 Ophiocordyceps camponoti-saundersi (nom. inval.) | reverse complement strand
ATAATAATAAAATAATAATAAAATAATAATAAAATAATAATAAAATAATAATAAAATAATAATAAAATAATAATAAAATAATAATAAAATAATAATAAAATAATAATAAAATAATAATAAAATAATAATAAAATAATAATAAAATAATAATAAAATAATAATAAAATAATAATAAAATAATAGTAAAATAATAATAAAATAATAATAAAATAATAATAATAAAATAATAAAAATATTTTAATAAAAAGAAAAAAATATTTAAATAAAAAGAAAAAAATATTTTAATAAAAAGAAAAGAATATTTTAATAAAAAAGTCCTCTTTTTATAAGTTTATTAATAAGTTATATTTTTAAGTTAATAAAATAATAATTAAATAAAGTAAAGTATAAAATAAGCTTAAGTTTAACTAAAGTAATATTAAATAGCTTTTAGTTAGTAAGATATTATAGTTTAATTTATTTATATTTCTAACTTAATTAGCTATAGTATTATAATATTACGTTTTATTTATTTTGCAACTAGCTTGTAGGACTTATTTCAAATCACGAGGTGAAGAGACCGTCTACCTTCTTGGTAGACCTAAGTAGGTGTTACGTCTTCGGTTTTCTGGTGATTCCCCCTTTTCAGCCCACTGGACACGTCTTCGATTCCGCGCTATACCCTTGTTTCTGTTACGCAGCCCAAGACTTCAATGACATCTTCGGCCACCGTAGGTAACGGAGCATCATCTGTTGCTGTACTACAATTGAACGGGACAATTGAAAAGGTCGAAGCCTGGTGTAGCGCCACCCCTTCACCGGCGTTATGTACATCTTGTTCTTTTTTAACGTTTAACTTGGGGTCAAGGGATTCGGTATGGGGGCCACAGTCTGGACGCTTGGCCGCGTTAGCTGGCTGCACAATGATTTCCCCTTCAGCAGCCGTGACGTGGTTGTTGACTTCGGCGAACTCGACCTGCGCTGAATCGGCTCCCGCAAAAAAACTTGAAGCACCCTTCAGCGTTTCTGACGGGTTTCCATTCGATACAGTCTCTGGCGACGCTGCAGCTTGTATTGCTGCCTCTACATTGTCCGAGCAGCGGCGTAGTAAGGTCTTCTTATCGGTGGAGTTATCCGAAGCTTTGTCTGTAGATTTCGGCTTTGAAAGCGATTGCGTAGCGCCTTCGGAGTTGTGGCCAGGTCTTGAGGCTCGCGAACTTTTTGTAAGCCCAGAAAGAGCCGGCGTCTTGCTAATTTCCCGTCGTTCATTACGAAACGCAGTCTTCGACAGCCACTTCTTGGGGGGTGTGAGAACCGCTTTCTCCGTGGTCTTGGAAGTTGAGGCCTGTGTTGGTCTCGTCATTCTGGCTAGAAAGCTGTCACTCAATCTTGAATTCTTCGCGACACCAGAGTCTGACTCAGAAAACTCAGTGGATAAGGAGGGGCCGGCGCTCGACCTTAAGCGGTTGTGCCGTTGGCCGGATAGCCTGGGTCTGGGTTTTGAAGTCATAGTGAGTGACGATGTGGCCCGGGTAACTAAAGGCGGTGGGATTGGTAGCTGTGAAGTTCTAGATTCTCCCGGTATAAGTTGCCCTTGTACCTTTCCTTTCAATTCAGACGAAGGGGTCTGCGCCACCAGAGATACTGGAACTTGGACAGGATTAGAAGATGACTTTGGCTTAGACTTGGCAGGTCCTGGCTCGCTGGAACTAACTCCATCACAAAAGGGAAGCTCTTTAAGCGTCGAAGAAAATGCAGGCCTGAACTTCGGTTTAATGGGATGAGTCACCCTGGCCGTTGAGGTTCTGTTCTCGCTTATGCCGTCCGATAATCTTTTCACTGGCGGACTGTTGTCTCCTCTTGTTATCGATTCAGTCGACGATGTCTTGTTAACTGGCTTTAAATACGGTCGGGTCGATGTCGGACGACCCTGGACGTGTTGCTTCGACAATTTCGATTTCGTTAACAGAGCGTCGGTGCCGTTATTCCCGCGACATACGTCTGTCTCCGGTCTCGCCTTAGAAGACAATGATAATTTATCCGCTCCGCAATTCCCAGTTTGCAAATTCGAGTCATGGCGCTTCCCAGGAAAATTGTAGCCTGCGCTGGGATCATCACGAGCCGATGCTTCGCGATTTACCCTTTCCTTTATCTGATCGCTGGACGTTGGGGATAATTCAACAGCGCCTACAGGCATCTGTATAGTCTGAGAAGTCAGAGAATCGATACCAAAAGAGCGCGAAGAGCTCGCATTGTCGTCTGTCATAACCGAGGTCGACGCAGGTTTCGCGTCCGTCTCATTCTCAATACTGATAAGACATCCGGAGGCGATGGACTCCTCGCTCTGGTCACGTCGGATCCACTTGCAGCCACCTTTGTGGATAGGTACGAAGTTCGTGCGGATCTTGAAGAGAGGCCTGGGGGACTCGCTGCCATCATGGCCTAGTAGGAGAAGTTTCGTCAACCACACGTGCGGCCCGCAACCTGAAATGGTGCCTATCTGGAATTATGCGACCCAGCAAACAGGACAATTTCGCAAGTTCCTTTCATGCCAAAAGACATACATTTCGTTTGGTCCGTTGCGTGGAGGGAAACTGATTGGGCCTAAGATCACCTACCAAAACTGCCTGTTATTGGCAGTGAACTTGACGTCGAAGCCACTGGCGATCGTCCTCTTTCGGAAGGACTACTGTCCTCCGCGTTCTCGAACATAGCTCTTAAATTTTTGACTTGGCTCATAATCGATGATAGCGTTAGCAGGATTGAGATATAAATCGAGGCCTACACGGAACCAACACATGTCAGGCCTTTATTCTTAACAGCGAAGGGATATTAGCAGTCAGAAGCTGGCTAGGCCAGGCTTATAAAAGATAGTTTGCTTTAGTAATATTATTTATTATCTTAGTTACTTATAAAAGCTTTTTTACTTTATAAAATTTATTATTATTATTATTATTATTATTAGAATTTATACTAGGGGCCGGTACGGCTTTTAGGACTATTTTATATAGAGAGGGGGAAAAACTAGGCAGGGCTTAGGGGAAAACCCCCTATTTATAAGGCAGGTGCCTTATAAGGTAAGGTTAGTAAGTATAAAAAAGCGCTATTATAAGCCTTACTTAGGCTTATAAAGCTATAATAAAATAATAAACTAAAGTAAAGCTAAGAGTATATTATATAAAAATAAGTAAAATATATAAAAGTATATATTAACGCTAGCTAAAAAGAGCTATAGGCTAGTAAGTAACTAAATAATATATATTTTATTATTAAAATATAATTAAATTAAAGCTAGGTAGTATATAGCTTTTTTCTTTTTTTTTTAAAAAATACTAATAATTATTAATATTATTTATATTATAGATATAAGAAATTAGTTTAAAACTAATTATAGCTATTAAGGGACTAGTTAAAAGGATACTTATTTACTAAGCTATATATAATAATAATTATATATAGAAAGCTTCTAAAGAAGCTACACTCTAATATACTAAATAGTTATATATACCGCTCTTTCTTTTAGAGCCTGTTTACTTCTTATCTAACTATCCTTCTTATTCTATTTTATTTAATCTTTCCGCTATAAGCTTTTAAACTAAATAGTAGCAGCCTTATTATTTAATTATAAGGCTAATCTATAAGTTTAATATTTAAATTAATAACTTAAATATAATATAAAGGCTAGACTTTAATATAAGGTTTTTTCCTTCTCTTATATATATAAAATTTATTATATAATATATAATAAGGTTAGGTATAAGTTTTTCTACTAAGTAACCTAGTTTACTTTACTTTTCTATAGCTTTTATAACTTTATTATTTAACCTTTACCCTTATTAACTCCGCCTCTGTCTCCCTTATTACTTTTTAGATATCTTAATATTTCTAGCCTTTTTAATCTTACTAGCTATTTTTACTTTACTCGCTTTCTCCTCCGCTTTACTTACCTTCTTATATCTTTCAATTATTATTTTATCTTAATTTACTCCCTAATATTAATATAATAAAAATAAGTAATAAAGCTATTTTAACGGGGTGAAAATGACACTCCCGAAGAAATAAAAGAAAAAGGGATAATTCTGAGGAATTCCTAGTAATTCAAAGAGCGTAGATTTCACAAGGACTGAAGAGGTGACCCTACAGGGTCGTGCGCTCACGGCGACTAATTTTGTGTATTGTGAAGGGCTCACGGCTGCCTTGGTCGTTCTTCCTAGGTAGGGAAAAACGACCCTTCCTAGGACCCGTAGGTCTGATACTAATTGATCAGATCCGTCAGATCAGGCAGGTCAGATCAAATGACCCTTCTGACCCCTATGACCCTGACCGGCCCGTACGGCCCGTACGACCCGGCAGGCCTGTACGACCCGGCAGGCCTGTACGGATCTGACAGTCCTACTTCCTTGAGACGGTCTTCTCTGCGAGGGCTGTGTGAGTGGGCAGGGGTGCCCGTTGCTCCCGCCAAACTATTACTCTCTTTTTTACCTTTAGCTTCGCTTTTAGTAATAGCTTTATAAAGTTTAAGTTAAATATATATCTGAGCTTAAAAATATTATTTAATATATATTATAACTAATTTACTTTAATATTATTTATAATATTTTAGTTTATATTTTATTTTATTTTATAAACTTAATATAATATTAAAATATAATTATTATAAGTATTATTAAGATAAGAGTAAACCTCTCTTTAGAAATTTAAAAATATAACTTTAAAATTATATAATATAATAATTCTTCTCCTTCTCCTTCTCCTTCTCCTTCTCCTTCTCCTTCTCCTTCTCCTTCTCCTTCTCCTTCTCCTTCTCCTTCTCCTTCTCCTTCTCCTTCTCCTTCTCCGGCTTCTTCTTCTAAAGCTAGCCCTTTATTATAGTAAGAGCTTTGCCGCTTAATAAGTCGCGGGTTATCTTAAAGTTAGCAATTTATAATAATATATATATATTAATATTATTAATCTTAAAGTTAGCAATTTATAATAATATATATATATAATAATATATATATATTAATATTATTAAAAAATAACTTAGAAAGGCTATCTATATTATAATCTTACTTCTTAGCGATAACGGGGCATAAAGTTTAAATAGCGTTAATAGCTTTCTATATATAAATATAAGGTATTTTTTTAAAGTATACCCTTATATTTTTATCCGTAATAATTTAATTTTAAAAGCCTTAAAGGTTTTTTTAAAAGCTTTCTAGCCCTTCATTATATTATCTTTTAGCTTTAGTTAGTATTATCGCTATAAGATATATTAAGGTTATATCTTTATAAAGACTTTAGCCTATTTTTTAGCTAAGAGACAAATATTATATACCAGCGTATTTTTATCCTGGCTAAGCCTAGTAATATTATTAATAGCTTTATTAGAAAGGGACTATAAGGTAATACTTATTGCGATTTCCTTTTTATTATTATATTTAATAACGTTATTCTTATTAATAAGTCGGGTAAGAATAGCTTTATTAAAGATAAATAGCTTTAATTTATTAATTCTAGCTATTATAATAAGAGCGCTATACTATTTAATATAGCTAGCGGCACCCTTAAGCTTTATATTAATAAAGAATAAAGATATAGCGGGTGTTTTCTATTATTTATTATATTTTACGCTTTTTCTTATTATTTTATATTTTACCTCCGGATTAAAAAAGCTAGTTAAATTTCTTACTACTAAAATTAATATAAAATAATTTTTCTTTATTTATCCTTCTAAGTATAGAAGTTTTCACACTATAGCGCCTCGAATTTAATTAAATAAGCCCTAAAAGATAGGAAAAACTAGCAGAAGTAAAGGTATTATTACTTTTAGCATAGCGGAAGCGTATTAGAAGGCGCTTATAACTTATAATAATATAGGCATAGTATAAAATATTATACACGTCTATATATATATATATTATATATACTAGGTCTAGGCTAGGATAGCTAGGCTAGGTTATATACTTATAAGCAAGGTTTAGCGGGGCTAGTCACGTGGACCCTCTTAATATTAAGAGACTAAAAAGAGATATTTAAAGTTTATATTTAATAATAAAAGAAATTTAAAAAGATTTAAAAAAGATATAAATAAAGTAAGGCTAACTTTTATATTATTAGTAAAAATATATAATAATTCTCTTAAAAGCAAAGCGGATATAAGCTATAAGTTTTTTAATATAAAAAAGCTAATAATTATAAATAATATAATAAGATAAGTAAATATTAATAAGAGGGATAAAAGTTTTAAACTTAATATAATAAGAAAAGGTAACTTAGTATATTTTAAAGATAATATAAAGGTATTTTAACTAAGTTATAGCTATCTATTAAAAAATAAAGCTTTTAAGTTCCCCGCTTAGTAGAGTTAAAGTAAAGTAAATTATAGCGCTAAAAGTAATTATAAATTTAATAACTTTAGTATAAATTTCCCTTATTTAAAGGAGTAAAAAGCCTAAAGTAAATAATATAAGCTTAGTTAAAGCTAGCTATTAATAAGTAATCTTTTTTATAAAGTAGCGATAATAAGACCTTTATTAAAGTTTATAATAAATTTAAACCTTAAATATATATACTTTTTATATTAATTAAATAATACTCCTATTAAGAATTAGTAAAATTATATTAATAAAGTAAGCTTTTATAAAATAAAAAAGCTTATTTTTAGAAAATTAGAAAAAATTTTTATACTTTATTACTTAATTATAATAAATATTTTAAGCTTATTTAATCTAATAATAAACTTAAGTAAAAATATACTTAATATTAAAAATATTAATATTATTTATAAATTTTATAATAAATATACTAATTACTTATTCTAAGTGCTTATAAATAAGATATATAGGATAAATAATACTAAAGAGAGCGGGAAGCCTTAAGGGATTTTAATAAAAATAGAAAAAAAGTTTAATAATTTATTATTAACTTTTAAGTAGGAGGTATAGTTAGAAAGGTAAAAGTAGAGGAAAGCTATAATTTATCTAAGAAAGCTAAGGGACTTAAAGATTTCTATTAGCTTAAAATATAAGATATAATTAAAAGCAATTATTATATTAAATATTAAAAAGAAAGTAAAATTTTAAAAGCTTTAAGTAATATAAATAAATTTTATTAAAAGGAGTAAGGCGCTATTAATAAACTAGTTAAGTTAATTCCTTATTTAACCTTATAATAAGATTTTTAAAAACTCCGCTATATAAGATATTTTTTTATAATTATTATTTTAAAAATCTTTTCTATAATATTAAGGAGAGAGATAAGATAATAGCTACTTAAAGTTTAATAAACTTTTAAGCTTTTACCCGCTTTCCGGAGAATTATAATATTAAAAATCTAGTATTAAAGGAGGAAATATTTATAAGTAATATATTCTTAAAAAACCTTAGTTAAAACTATTATAATAAATTATCTATACCTTTTTAAAAAGCTAATAAAAATATTATTAAGCTTTATAAATTTTTATAATATAATATTAAAAAAATAAAGCGGATTTTATTTTTAATAACTTAAAAGGAAATATTTATTAAAGGGAAGAAGTTAGAGATAAGAAAATATAAGATATTTTCTAAAAAATAGGAAAAAAACTTATAAGCTAAAAGCTTTAACTTATTAAAGAAAAATGATTAAAAAGCGGAATTTATATTTTATTAAAAAGTAAAAATATATATAAGCTTTTAAAAAGCTTAGTTATAAAATTTTATTTACTAAGTTATAAACTATATAATATTAAAATCGCCGCTTATAAGAATAAAAAACTATTTTTAATTATCTTTTTTTACTTTTTTAATAAAGAATTTTTATTATATTATAGCGTTTTAATATACTTATTAATAATTAGAATTTAGCTATATTAATTAATACTATTTAATATTCTTTATATTTAAAATTATAAGAATAATTTTTAAAATTTATTATAAGTAAAAGTAAAGATTATATTATTAAAGTAATTTTAAAATTATTAAGGTAGCTATAATATTTAATTATTTATATAGCTAAGCTATTAACTTTTTAATATTTATTATAAACTTTACTTAAATAGCGGAAAATAAAAAGCGGTTTTTTATCTTTATTTATAAAATATTAAAGTTAAAATACTTTTTATATTATATTAAAGTAAAATTTAAAAAAAATATATAAAAAATATAAATTAAAAAATATAATTAAAGCTAAAAAAATTAAAATCTAAGCTAAAGTATATAAGAGAATAATTAAATATATTTTAAATTAAGTTAATAATATTAGCCTTTTACTTATATACTTTATAAATAATTTTATAAAAAAAGGTAAAAAATTTAAAGTAAAGTTAATAAAAAGTAAAAAAAACCTTTATAAAGTAAAAAGAGGTATATTTATAAAAATCTTAAAAAAAGTAATAAGCGTTAAAATTATTAAAGATAATAAGTAAAGTAAAGGCGAAAGTAAAGTATAAAAAGAGAGGAGGAGATAATAAGTATAAGAAAGGTTTAATATATATTTTAAATAGTAAAGAGTAAATAATAAACATTTTAAATTTATAATAAAAAGATATTTTAATAAAATTAAGCTTTATAATAAAGTTTTATTTATTAATTTTATATTATTTATATATATAAAAAAAGCTTTATTTATATTTTAAATAAAATAATAAAAAGTAAATTTTAAAAATAAAAAGTAATTATATATATTAAGTTAGAATTTTTATATAATAATAATTAAAAATATATATATTTTACAAATTCCGTACTTATAGCGATATAAATATAAACTTCTTATTTTTATATTATAAGTAAACTCCGCTCCCTTTATTACCTTATAGCGATAGCTAGCCGCGCTTAAAATAACTCTAAAAGGAAAAGTAACGCTATATAAGTTAATTATAATTATAAAAAATTTTTACTTAAAATATAACTTTACTCTAAATTATAATAATCTTAAACTTAAGGGTTTACTATACTTATTACCTTATTAAAAGCTAAGGTAAATATTAATAAGATTATTTTAAGAAACGCTTTTATCTTTATATAAGTAATTATCGAATAAGTAGCGAAGTCTAAGAGGGTCCGGGGAGGTGCCCCCTTTACTCTAACTTTATTAGTTAATAATATCTCCTTAGCTATTACGGCCGCGGTTTCCTTATTTTTCTATAATTTTAAAAGTAGTAAAACTCCTTTAATATAAGCTATAGTTATAGCTAAAATATCGGATAAGATTATCGAAAAGTAAATTTTTAAGTAATATAAATAATAGCTTATAATTTATTTTAACTTTATAGCTATTTTATTTTAAGTTTAAGGCCTTAAAATAATTATAATAAATATTAATTATAAACTTTATAAGTAAGGCTAAGCTTTTATAATAAGGAAATTACTTAGTAGTAATATTACGGTAATATTTTAAAATATTATTTATAAGCTTTTATTTAATTTAAAATAGCTTTATATTATTTTTAGAGAAAAGGTATATTTAATTAGTAAAGGTTATATTTTTATTATAAAAAGGGTATTAATATAAGCTTTATAATAAGGTAATAAGGAAGCTTTTTAGAAAAAGATTAAATTATTAAATAAAGTTTTAATAATATACTTATACGCGAAAAAAATTATTTTAAGACTTAGCGGAGTTTTTTAATAATTATTATTAATAATATAGTAAATATAAATTAAATTTATAATAAAAGTATAATAATATAAGCGAAGATTTTTAACGCTAAATTATATATATTAAAAGTTTAACCTTAGTAATATTTTAAATATTACTAATTTAAATATATTACTAAATATTATATAATAAAGCTATAATATAATAAATATTTTATTACTTTATATATAAAAAGTAAATTTATTTACCTTATAGCTTATAAGAAAAAATTATATTATTACTTTTTTTATTAAAAGTTTTACCTTAAGTAAAGTTAACTTTATTTTAAAATAAAAGTAGTATAGGACTAGGCGAAAAATATATATATTACTTAACTTTAAAAGTTTATAAATTATAATTTTATATATATTACCTCTCTTTTTTTTTAGCGCTAACTAAAAATTAAGATTACTAAGGCGGAAATACTAAAAAGCGAATATAATAATACCCCCTTTTTTAACTTTAACTTTATATTTATATATAGTTTTATTATAATAATTTAGCTATCTTTTAAAATTAGCTATTATAAGGTTTATTATAAAATAATAAAACTTTTATATATTTTTAAGCTATATTAATAAAGCCTTAATAAATTAAATTATTAAGGCTACTTTAATCGAATATAAAAATTTAATTTATAGCGATAATAATAGCTAAGGGAATAAGTAAGCTATATAAACTTTTTACTAAACTTAGTTTACGCGTACTCTTATTACCGCGGAGTCCGCTTTAAGGGAAATATTTACTTCTAAATTATTAGTTAATACCTAACTTATTAAATATATAAAGTACTAGATATAGGCGGGGTTTAACTTAAAGCTAAGGTAACGCTTAAAAGGAGGGTTTTATTTTAAGTTCTTTAGTTTTTCTTCCTTTTAAAATATATATAAGATAGTTTTAAGCTATATAAAGCGTATTAGCGTATAAATTATTATTATTATATATAATAATAATATTATAGCTTTTTTTACTAAATAAGGTAAAGTAAATAAAATAGTTAATTTTTTATATATTTTATAATAAGGTTATAATTTTTATAAAAATTAAATATTAAAAATAGTTATTTATAATTATTTTAATTATATTAAGTTTATTAATATAAACTTTACTTAGAATTATTATAAAGTTAAATATAAGTTATAAAGTTTATTATATAGCTTATAGCTTTTATAAGTATTATTAAATTAAGAGCTTTTAATAAAACTTAAATAAGTAGTATATTATAAAAAAAGCGCTAAAATATATTTTTAAAAAACTTATAATATACTTACTTTCTTAAAGAAACTATAATAAAGCTTTCGCTATTTTTATAAAGTTACCGCTAAGTAAAAGCTAAAAGTTAAGTAAATTATAATAATTAAAAAAATAAAGTTTATTAGTATAAGTGCTTATAATAATTTTTATTCTTTATAATAAATAATAAAGGTATAAATAACTAATATAAAAATATAATAACTACTTTATAATATAATATAGAAAATCTAATATTTTATTATATTTATTATATAAATAAATAACTAAGGTTATTATTTTATACCTTAAAAGTATTAGTATAATATATTATTACCTTTATATATAAGGCTCCGGCCCTCTAAGGCTAAGAATAATATAAACCTTTAAGACCTTATACGGATCCGTTACGGTCGGCGTTTCTAGACTCTATAGAAATAAGTAATACGGAAAGCTAAATATTAAACTAACTATAATACTTTCCGGACTTCCGAAAATACTCCTAAATACGTTATCTTCTAGTATATAGAGTAACCCTCTCCTTAACCGGAAAGGTTACTATATTTATAAGAAATTAAGTATTTAGAGAAGAGGTTTTCCTACTACTTAATAGATAGTAATTTAATTACTTACTCTTTTCCCTACTTTCTAAATAATTTTATTATTTATTTATTATTATAAAACTATTATTATTTTAATCCGATTTAAACGCGCTTCTATATTTAATAATCCTATTATTTAAATCTCTATTATTAGATAATTAATTATTTTCCTAACCTTAAACCGATCGAAAGTATTATCTAACTTTTATTTAGTATTTATATAATAGTAATTCCTCTTACTTTAAAAAGGCTATAAAAATCTAGAAAAAATAATAAAAATACCTACGGATAAATAAGCTATACTTTAGCTAAGAAATATATCTTCTAAGGTTCGGTACGATTTTTCGAAGCTTTAAGGCTCGAAGAATTATCCTACGTAGGCTCTACGTATAGAAAATACCCTTATTTACGAGAAACTTTAACTTATTATATAGTAAAAAAGTAACGTTAAAACTAAAAACGCCTTAGCCCTTATAAGGCTATTTATCGATAACGGTCCCTTAACGTAAATAAAGTATATTAAAAATACTAAAATTACCTAAGATAAGTTAAAAGATTTTTATAATCCCTTTTCCTTTACGTCGAATTTCCTTCTTATAGGTGATTTATTTAATATATATTATATAGAAGGTAATATAAAAGTTTATCTTAATAAGATAAAATTAAGCTATAAAGAGCTTCTTTCTAAAAATATTAAGATACTCGAAATCGTTATAATAAGCTTAACGCTTATAAGCTTATAAAATAAATATCGAGGCTTTATAATAAATATTATATAAGCCTTACGAAACGACGAAAAAGCGTATACCCTCGAGACCTTCTTCTTTTCCCTTATAGATAAAGAGAAAAGAAATACTTTTTTAGCTTCGGCTACTTCTAAGAAAGTTTTATATACCTCTTATAAAGGTAAGAAGCCTTATAAGTAAAAGAAAGAAATTATTTTTTACTTAAATTATAAAAATAAAAAGTATAAAGTAGATTTATATTAGTATTTATACCCCTATAAAGCACCTAATTAGTAGGAATAAAAGGATACTTTTTCGGAAGAAAAGAGAAAAATATAGTAAATAAAGGCTTTATTAAAAGCTTAGAAAGAGAGGAAAATAAAGGAAAAAATTATAGCTATTGTGAATTCCCCTATTAGTCCTATTCTAAAGAAAATAAAAAATCCTTATTATAAACCGGCTCGAAAAACGACTAAGAAAATAGTTCTTCTTACGAAAAACGATCGAATAACTAAATTAAATTTAGATAAAAAAGAGATCGAAGAAGAAGAAGAAGAAGTTAAAGAAGAATAAAGGGAATAATCTAATTCTAACGAAGAAGTCGAATTTATCGATATCCCTATATAGGTAAATAATACCTTTCTTCCTTCTATTAATAATATAATTAATAATAATATTATAAGATCTATAAATTAAAATATTAATAGTAATAGATTACGAAAGATATAAAATTCTATTTTTTCTACCTCTAATACCTATAGTAATAATAAAAATATAATATATTTCCTTTACGATATAGGTATAATAAAATATATAGTATTTAATAAGGAATTATTAATTAACTATAAGCTTATTAGTATAAAGGTATAATAGGGAAAAGTAAATACTATAGTAGTAAAGGGAGCTAGAGACGTTATTTTCTAGTTTAAAAATAATAAATAGTATTATAAATTAAGTAATATATTTTATATACCTAAATTAGGTATTAATATACTATTATAATCTTACTTTAATAAAATAAGTACTTTAATTTATATAGAAATAGTATAATTATTTATAAATAATAAAGAGATAGCTAAAAGTTATAGATTTAATAATTTTTATTATTTACCTTACTTAATTACTAAGTATAAGTATAATAAGCTTAAGAGGAATATAAATAATAAAGAATATATATTAAATATTAGTAAAGAAATAGATTTATTACTATAGTATAAAAGACTAGAGCATATTAATTATAGAATTCTAATTAGATTCTTAAAAAGTAGAGATAATACTATTAAATTTAATTATAATAGTATTAAATAAGTAAAATAATATAAAGAGTATATATAAGCTAAATTAACTAATAAGATTAATAAGAAAGCTTTTATTATATAGTATATATACTTAGAAAAAATAAGTATAGATATCTAGAGTCCTATTAAAATTTATACTTATAATAAATATACGTATTTTATTACGTTTTTAGACTCTTATACTAGATTCTTAGATATAGCACTTATAAAAATAAAATATAGTGCTTTATAAGAATTTATTAATTATAAAATAAGGGTTAAAAATAATAATAATAATATTAAAATAAAGTAAGTTTTTATAGATAACGCTAAGGAATTTATATATAATATAAAGGACTATTATATAAAATAAGGCATTATTTTTAATACTAGCCCGCCTAATACTAAGGAGCCTAACGGTAAAATAGAAAGAATAAATAGAATACTATTAGATAAAGTACGTGCTATTTTATATATAGCTAACCTGCCCTATTATCTATAAGGGGAAGCTATTATTACTATTACTTATCTATATAATAGGTCTCTATATAGTAAATTAGGCTATAAGACTCCCTACGAATTAAAAAATAATATTACTTTATTTATCGAAGAATTAGATAAGATTAAAATATTTAGTAGTATTATTTACTATAAAAATAAGAATCCTAGTACTAAATTAGACCCTCGGGCTAATAAAGGAATTATTATAGGCTACTTAGATAACGCTTATAAGATCTAGGATTTTAATAAAAGAACTATAATTATATTACGAGATATAGTTATTTTAGAAAATAACTTTATATAAAGGGATAATAATAATAAAGAAGAAGAAAATAATATATAGCTAGATTTTAATACTATTCCTTCTATAACTCGATTCCTTATAGCGGAAAAAGAGAAGGAAATAGCAGAATTAGCTAATAAATAACTACTATAAGAATATAATAATAGTAAAAATAATAAAATAAAAGATCTACCTTTTATAAAAGTAAGAATACCTAAAAAGCTTATAAAAGAATTAAAAGACTACGAATCTTACCTTAAAATAAATAGTATTCTAAAAGAAAAGAATATTATAGCTATTTTATATACGCTAGAAAATCCAGATCCTATAGAGCCTAAAATAACTAAATAGGCTTTAAATAGTAATAATAAATTAGATTAGAAAAAAGCTATATAATCTAAAATAGATAAATTAATTAAATAAGAAACTTAGGAAATTAAAATAATACTTAAGGATAGAAATCTTTTAGGAGGCCGTTAGGTCTATAAGCTTAAAAGGGATAATAATAATAATATAACTAAATATAAAGCCCGCTTTATAGTATAAGGCTTTAATTAGGTATACGGCTTAGATTACTTAGATACGTTTTCTACTACTGCCTAACCTAAAAGTATAAGGTTATTATTATTAATAGCTTTATAAAATAATTTAATAGTAAAGTAATACGATATAAAGAATGCCTTTATTTACGCTAAAATAGATATTAAAATCTATATGAAATTGCCTACTAAATTCGAGGAATTTATAATAAAGGATTATTATAATAAAAATAATATAAAGCTTCCTTCGAATTATAAAGACCTGATTAAAACTAATAACTTAGTTTTAAAATTAAGAAAAGCGTTATACGGCTTAAAATAAAGTCCTAAACTGTGGTATAATTATTTAGCTACTATGCTAAAAAATAGGGATTTTATCCTCTTTTATTAGATAAAGGGGTATTTATAAATAAAAAGCTAAAAATAGCCTTAGCAATATACGTCGACGATATATTAGTAGCCGCTAAGAATAATAATATTATAATAAATATACTATAGAAATTAAATAAAGACTTAAACGTATAAGATTTAGGCTATCTATAAGACTTTTTAGGTATATATATTATTTTTAATAAGCAAAATAATACGCTAAAAATAACCTAAGAAAAATATACTAGAAATAAGCTTAAAGAATTAAATAAAGAACATATAGGCTTCTTAGATATACCTTCGAAGCCTGGAAATAAATTAAAGGATTAGATTTTCTATATTATATTATAGAGTAGTTATTATATTTTTATATTAGTTATTTATACCTTTATTATTTATTATAAAGAATAAAAATTATTATAAGCACTTATAACTAGGGAAGCTAAACTTAAAATAGCTTTATTATTTTTAGGATTCTAAGTAGTTTTTTAACTATATAAAGTATATATCTTTATATAAAATATAATAATAAAGTCTTTCTTTATTTTATATAAAGTAATTCTCTTTTTTACTATTATATAAAATAGTTATATAATATTTATACTAAGGGGGCTTTTATTAATAGTTAATAATATATCTAAATTAAAAATATTTATAATATTACTTAAAATATATAGAGTTTTTATAAAATTTATAATAAATTATTTTTATATTTATAATTACTTTATTTAAGTAAAGCTTATTTATATATTTTATATTACCTAAGCTTATAATAAGATAAGTTTAGAAAGTACTTTTACTAGTAATATATTTAGGCTAAAGTATTTTTGCTTAAATTATATTAATTTTATTTACCTCCTTAATAATATTAAGTAATATATTATAGTTATAGTTAGCTATTAAGATCCGAATACTTTTAATAATAATAATATAAGTTTAATATATACGCTTAGTTTTTATTTTAAAAGCTTAAGCTACTTATTTATTTTTTAAAATAAAGTTTTTATACTTTAAGTTAAATATAATAATAAGATATTTACTAGAAAGTTAATATATAATAATAATTATAAAATAGCTTATAGCCTAATTAGCTTTCTAAATAATTTTTTAGAAAATAAGCGCTAGAACTTTATTAATTACTAGGATATCTTTTATTAATATAAATACCTCCCTCTTTATTCTTATTAAAACTAAATATATAAGGGGCGCTATAAGGAGGGCAGAGTTTAAGGTAAAGTTTATAATTATACTAGCTTAAGTTAAAGCTCTAAAAGTAAAGTTTAACTTTTTACTTATTATTTTATAAAAGGTAGCTTTAACTAATTTCTAAATAGCGTAGAAGAAAATAATAAGTAAGCTAAAAAAGTTCTTAAAAGCTTATTAGCGCTATTAAAGCTTAGTAAATATTATATTAAAGATACCTTATATAAGGCAAAAATGTTATATAAAGATTACCTTAGTAAATTTTTTATATATAGATTTTAAGATAGGATTTATTAAAGTTTAAAAAAGATTAATAAAAAAGTTATTAGAATTAATAACTATATTATATTAACTTTTATTTATATATAAATATTATTAGGATTAGTTAAGCTTTTAAGTCTTATTATTAAGTATTATTAATATTAATAATAAACTAGGAGGCGGACTACTTTATAACCCCGCGTTTAGGGCTATTTCCTTAGTAAAGTTAAACTTTAAAAAGTAAAAGTATTAAATTCTTATAATATTACGTTATTAAGTATAAATAGGGACCCTAATTATTTAAAGTTATAAAATATTATAATATTATATATTAAAACTTAACTTTTTAAAAAACTAGCTAGTACTTAAATTTATAAAAAATATAGAGTAATTTATAAGTTATTATAATTATTATTAATATTTTATAAATAACTTATTAACTATAATAATACTAATTTTAAAAGTTATAAAAAAAGTAAAGAAAAAACGCTTTAAATTAAATATAGAAACTAATAATACCTTTATTAACTTAAAAGAAAAGCTCCTTTTAGCACTTATCCTAATAATTTATACTTCGAAACTATTATTAATTTTAAAAATAGACGCCTTAAACTATATTATAAGCGCCTAATTAAGCTAGGAAATGTACGGAATATTATAGCTAATAGCTTTTTATTCTAAGAAATTAACCGGATCTAAATTAAATTACCTAATTTATAATAAAAAATTCTTTATAATAATATAATCGGTTAAAGAATTTAAGTATTATATATTAGGAAATAATAATAAACTTAAAATATTTATTAATTATAAAAATATAAGCTATTTTAATATTACTTAAATATTAAATAGTTAGTAAATATAATAAGCTAAATTTCTTATTAATTTTAACTATAAAATTATTTATAAAAAAGGATCTAAGAATAAAAAAGCTTATATAATAAGTTAAAAACCTAATTTAAATATAGAAAAGATACTTATAATAGCAAATCTATTAATAACTAATATTAAATAAAATCTAATATAAAACTTTTTAAATACTATATTTAAAATATAAGCTAATAATTCTATTATAAAATAAATTAAAGTAACTTATAAAGAAACTAATTTATTATAAAAAAGGACTTAATTTAAAAAAAGGAATAGCTTATTATAATAATAAAATATTTATCCCTCTTTTTATTTTAGAAATAATTATAAAAGACTTTTACAAGTTACCTATTTATAGCTACTAAGGAATAAATAAAACTCACGCGTAAATTATAACTTATTTTTATATAAAAAACCTTAAAAAAACTATTATAAAAGTTATAAAAAATAATAATATTTATAATAAGATTAAAGCGGCCTAGTATAAGCTGTATAAAGAATTAAAACTTATACTAGTAATAGAAATACTATAAGAAAATATAGCTATAGATTTTATAACTATAATAACTTTATCTAATAACTTAATAACTAATATTAAATATAATTTTATATTTATTATAATAAATTAATTAATAAAATATAAGTATTTTATATTTACGAATAAAGCGGTAATTATAAAAAAACTATTTTACTTATTTTTAAAAATAATTATAGCTAATAAAAGCTTACCTAAAGTAATTATTAGCGATTAAGATATAAAATTTAAATTTAAATTCTAAAATAGCTTTATAACTTAACTAAGTATTAAGTATAAATTAAATATAGTAATTTACTTAGAAACTAATAGCGCTATAAAAAGGTTAAATTAAACTTTAAAGTAATACTTATAAGTTTATATAAACTATATATAAGATAATTAGGTTATTAACCTCCTTATAGCTTAATTAGTATATAATATAGTAAAATTAAAGTTTATAAAAATAATATCTTTTATAGTAAATTACGGATTTAATCTAAAAGCTTATAAACTAGGCTTATTAGACCTTATAATTAATAAAAAAGTAATACTAAAGATTAAATAACTTATACTACTATATTTTTTTATTAAAATAAAATTAAATTTTATATCTAAAAGAATATATTATTATTATAATAAGAAAAGATAAAAAAACCGGATTTTAAAGAGAATAGTAAGGTTTATTTCTTAAAGATAAATATAACTATTAAAAGGCTAAATTATTCTTTAAAATATTAAAAACTAGACCCTTTTCTAATAGAAAAACAACTAAATAACCTTAATTATTAACTTAAATTACCTAAAAAAATATTTATTTACTTAGTATTTTACGTTTCCTTATTAGAAAAAGCCTTATAAAACGCGGAATTAAAAAAAGAAATAAAAACAGAAATCTTAGAAGAAGAATATAAACCGGAAAAAATTATAAGTAAGAAAATTAAACAAGGAATAACTTATTACCTTATTAAATAGAAAGGATACCTTTTTAAAGAAATACTTAGGAACCGGCTAGGTATTTTTAAAACGCTATGCGATTATTAAAAAACTAGAAAAAAAAGCTAAAAACTAAAGTTTTCAAAGTTTAAAACTATAAAAAGGGGAAGAAATAAATAATATAACTTTTCTAAGCTAAGAAAAACTATAAATTATTTATACTTTATATTATTATAACTTTTTTATAAGTTTTAAAAGTTTAAAATTATAGAAAGAGGAATATTTAAAAATCTAAGCTATAAATACTAATATAAAAATATTAAATATTTAAGTAATACGCTTATATAAGCTATAGATTTAATTATAAATATAAGTAATATATACTTTTATATAGTTTAAATAAATACCTAATATAAAAATAAATAATAATATTATTAAAGCTTTCTATAAATATAATTATAATATAATTATAATATAATTATAATATAGTTATAATATAGTTATAATATAGTTATAATATAGTTATAATATAGTTATAATATAGTTATAATATAGTTATAATATAGTTATAATATAGTTATAATATAGTTATAATATAGTTATAATATAATTATAATATAATTATAATATAATTATAATATAATTATAATATAATTATAATATAATTATAATATAATTATAATATAATTATAATATAATTATAATATAATTATAATATAATTATAATATAAGTTAAGCTTTTATAGAAGATTAAAAAGAATATATAAAATAATAAGGAAAAGAAATATATACTTTTAAGGTATAAATATAGAAAAAACTAACCCTAACTTTTTATAAGAATAAAAGTAAGGTAAAATAACTACTATCTTTATAAAGGAATAAAAGCGGGGTAAAGAATATAATAGAAAGAATACTTACGCTTTTAAAAGAATAAGGGCAGGGTAAAAAATATAATAGAAAGAATATTAACGCTTTTTAAGGAATAAAGGCGGGGAAAAGAATATAAAGGAAAGTTACGGAAAATAAAATAATAAGAAATACGCTTTCTATTTAATATTATAAAAAGATAAAAGCTAGTAAAATAATATAAAAGCTTAATTCTAAAATAAGGATTTACAATTAAAGCTTTTATAAGATTTTATAAATATCTAAACTTTTATAAATTAATAAATAGCTTTTTTAAGGAAAGAAAAAGTATAAAGAAAGCTCTTCGCTCCCTTAAAGGCTTCCCTTTTCCTTCTTCTTCCTTAAGCTTTTAATTTTATAATTAGTTTAACCTTACTATTTAATTTAAATTAGCACTTATAAAGCTTATTTTTTATTTCCCTATTTCCCTTATTTATATAAAACCTTTATCTTATTTATTCTATTATAAAAAGTATTAAAATAGCTTTACTAATAGCTTATTATAAACCCCTTATTTACTTTCCTTTTATAACCTTATTTTCTCTCCTTTATTTTTATTTATTTAATTAAAAGCTTCTTAAAATAAGTTAGTATATATTATAAACTTATTTTATAATAAATATTAAATATTAAATATTAAATATTAAATATTAAATATTAAATATTAAATATTAAATATTAAATATTAAATATTAAATATTAAATATTAAATATTAAATATTAAATATTAAATATTAAATATTAAATATTAAATATTAAATATTAAATATTAAATACTTATCTATTTTTAACTTTTTTATAATTTTAGAGAAATAAAGTTTTATTTATATTTAACGCTATAATATTATAAGAACTTAATACTTTTTACTTTATAAAGTCTGCCTCTGCTAAAAGAATAGCCTTAAATATAAAGTTATAAAGCGGTCCGCTTTTAAGTTTATTACTAATACTTATATTACTTAATAGTAGCACTTAAAAGCTTAACTAGTTTTAATAATACTTATATATAAGTAAAGGTTAATATAATATAACTATTAATTTTAAAAATCTATTTATTAATATTTATTAAACCTTAATTAATTTTATTTTAAAATTTATATATAAAAAACTTACTAAGGTAGTTTTTAAGTAGGATTTTCGCCTTATATAAAGTATTCTTAATATAGCGTTTGCTAAGCTTTAATAATAATAATAATAAGCTTTTTAGGATTTTTTTAGCTTATTAGTTACTATTACTTATATTATTTAGAAATTATATAGTTAAAGTAGCCTTTTATAAAATTATAAGTAAAAGACTAGATTTTATTTTTAAAGCTTTAACTTAAGCTAATATAATTATAAACTTTACCCTAAACCCCGCCCTTATTATAGCGCCTTTTATACGCTTAATATTAAAAAAAAATAAAAAAAAGGCGCTAATATTAGTAAAAAATATATTAATAATTAATAATGTTTTAACGCTTACTTTTTAAAAAATAATTTAAAAAGTTAATAAAGTAATAAGCTACTTTATTATAATTACTATATATTAACTTTTTAATAAAAACCTTATTATTATATTTAACTTAATATATAAAAACTTAGCTTTTAGGAATAAATAAGTTAACTGCGTTTTTAAAGCGGAAGCTAAGTATATATAGTAAACTTATATTATTATTATAAAAAGTATTTAAACCTTAATAGCTAACTAAGACGGCGACGCGCTATTTAATATTATAAGAGAGGTAAATAAAGTTAATATAATTTAAATATAAGCGCTTTAACTTTAATATACCGCTAGCGAAGATATATTATAAACTTATCCTATTATAAGCTTAAGTAAATATAAAAAATATAAATAAGTTATACTTAAATAAAGTAATTATAAATATAAAAATAATTTATTATAAGCTTTATAAAGACTCCGCGCTATAAATAATATAATAAATATTTTTAATATAAATATATTATTAAATATTACTAAGAACCTCTTTAGTATAAATATTATATAGCTATTTTATATAATAATAAGGAAGATAATCACCTTATATAAAAATAAGAAAAAAAATAAGCTTTACTATTATATATTATATAAGGGTATTTACTTTATATAATAAAGAAATTACTTAGAGTTTTAGAAATAATAAAGCTTAGCTAAGTTTAGCTTTTTTAATAAACCTTACTTTTTTTAATTATTATAATTTGCTTACCCTTTAACTCTTACTTAATAATAACTTTATAAAAATAATAAAAGCTTTATTATAATCTTTTTAAGAAAGTAAATATATTATAAATTTCTTAAAAATATAGCTTAACGCTCCTTTTATAATATACTTTTTTTAAATCTCCTTATAAGGCTCTTAGCTTAATAATAACCGTAAAAACTATAAGCTATATAATAAACTTTATAATATATAATAAGCTTTATAATAATCCTAGCTAAAGTTTAAAATAATAAACCTTGCGAAGCTAAGATAATTATATATAATTATTCCTAATACTTAATCCTTATAAAAATTATAACTTTAATATAAAATATATAAAAGTAAAATCGCTTTATTTAGTTAGCTTTATTTTATAAAAAAAGCTATAATATTATTATTATATAAGCGTTTAGCTTAATATTTATAATTATCCCTTTTAACTTTTATATATTTTATAAATCCCGCGCTTATAGCGATATAAATATAAACTTTTAATTTTTATATTATAAGTAAACTCCGCTCCCTTTATCACTTTATAATAATAGTAAGCTATACTTATAAGAATTTTAAAAAGGAGGGTAACGCTATATAAATTAATTATAAATATAAAAGTTTTTTACTTAAGATATAGCTTTACTTTAAATTATAATAATCTTAAACTTAAAAATTTATTATACTTATTACCTTATTAAAAGCTAAGGTAAATATTTATAAGATTATTTTAGGAAACGCTTTTATCTTTATATAAGTAATTATTAAATAAATAGTAAAGTTTAAAAAGGTTTAGGAAGGCGCCTCCCTTACTCTAACTTTATCGGTTCGTAATATTTTCTTAGCTATTATAGCTATAATTTCCTCTTTTTTTAATAGCTTTAAGGGGAGCGGAACTCCTCTAATATAAGCTATAGTTATAGCTAAAGCGTTAGAAAAAACTATTAAAAAATAAGTTTTTAAATAATATAAGTAATAGCTTATAATTTTATTTAATTTTATTATTATTTTATTCTAAGTTTAAAGCCTTAAAGTAATTATTATAAATATTAATTATAAATTTTATAAGTAAGGCTAAGCTTTTATAATAAGGAAATTACTTAATAGTAATATTATAATAATATTTTAAAATATTATTAATAAGCTTTAATCTAATTTATAATAGCTTTATATTATTTTTAAAAAAGAAATATATTTAATTAATAAAAGTTATTTTTTATTATAAAAAAAATATTAGCGTAAGCTTTATAATAAGGTAGTAAGGAGGCTTTTTAAATAAAGATTAAGTTTTTAAATAAAGTTTTAATAATATAACTATATATAAAAAATATTATTTAAAAACTTAGCAAAGCTCCTAAATTATTATTATTAATAATATAGCGGATATAAACTAAATTTTATAATAAAGGTATAATAATATAAATAAAGATTTTTAACGCTAAATTATATATATTAAAAATTTAACCTTAAAAATATTTTTAATATTACTAACTTATATATATTATTAAATATAATATAATAAAGCTATAATATAATAATTATTTTATTATTTTATATATAAAAGGTAAGTTTACTTATCTTATAGCTTATAGAAAAAAACTATATTATTACCTTTTTATTAAAGGTTTTACTTTAAGTAAAGTTAACTTTACTTTAAGATAAGAGCGATATAAGATTAAGTAAAGGATATATATATTTCTTAACTTTAGAGGTTTATAAATTAGAATTCTATATATACTGCCCCTCCTCCCTTTTTAGCGCTAACTAGAGTTTAGTAATAATAAGAGCGGAAACGCTAAAAAGCGAATATAATAATACCTCCCCTAACTTTTTTTCTAAACTTATTTATAGCTTTATTATAATAATTTAGCTATCCCTTAAAATTAGCTATTATAGGGTTTATTATAAAATAATAAAACCTTTATATATTTTTAGCTATATTAATAAGGCTTTAAATAATTAAATTATTAAAGCTATTTTAATTAATTATAAGGATTTAGTTTCTAGTAATAAAAATAGCTAAGAGGATAAGTAAACTATATAAACTTTATACTAAACTTAGTTTATATATACTCTTATTATTATAAAGTCCACTTTAAGGGAAATATTAGCTTAATTATTAGTTATTACCTAACTTATTAAATATATAAAATGCTAGGTATAAGCGGTATTTAACTTAAAGCTAAGGTAACGCTTAAGAGGAGGGTTTTATTTTAGGTTTTTTTAGTTTTTCCCCCTTTTAGAATATATATAAGATAGTTTTAAGCTATATAAAGTATACTAGCGTATTAATATTAATATTATAATTATCCTTTACTTTTAAGTTTTACTTTTTATTACTTTATATAAAGTAAAGGCTAAGCTTTTTATATATATATAAATAATATAATATTAATAATTAAAACTTTGTTTTAAGCTTAGACTTTATTAAAGTTTTTTTTATAATAGTTTTTAAATATTTATAATTTACTTTCTATTATTTAAAATATATATTAAACCTTTCTTTTACTTATTACTCCCTTTTTCTTTCTTATACTCCGCCTCCTCCTTAACTCCGCTAATAATCTTTAGTAATTTTAACGCTTTTTACCTCTTTTAGGATTTTTATAAACCCTTTATATTATAAAATTTCTCTTTAATTTTTATAAACTTTAATTTAAACTCCTTACTCCTTTTTATAAAGTTACTTAGGAAATATATAAATAAAAAACTAATACTCTTAACTTTATTTAAAATATATTTAATTATTCTCTTATTTACCTTAGCTTAAATTTTAATCTTTAAAGCTTTAATTATATTTCCTAAATTATATTTTTTATTATTTCCCCCTTTTTAAACTTTACTTTAATATTATATTATAAATATTTTAATTATAATATTTTCTATATAAAAGTAAGAAATTATCTATTACTTTTAATTATATAAGTAAAGTTTATAATAAATATTAAAAAGTTTATTATTTAGTTATATAAAAAATTAAATTTTATAACTAACTTAATAATATTTAAATTACTTTAATAATATAGCTTATATTTTTACCCCTAATAAACTTTAGGAATTATTCTTATAATCTTAGAAGTAAAGTAAGCTAAGTAATATTAGTAAGCGTAACTAAACTTTAACTTTTAATAAATATATTAAAACGCTATAATATAATAAAAATTAAATATTAAGAAAGCTAAAAAAGATAATTAGTAATAATTTCTTACTTTTATTAGTAATAACTTTAATATTATATAGTTTATAATCTAAAGCTTATATATATTTCTTTATTTTTTTAATTATAAACTTTACTTTTTAATTTACTTTTATTAAAAAGTTAAAGCTTCTTACTTATAAATTTTTCTCTTTTTTTTAAAAAAGATATTATACTTTTCTCTCTTAAACTCTTTTCTCTTAATTAATATCCTTACTTAATTATTAAAAATAAAATTTACTTTACTCTTTTTAAAATTATATTATAAAAATTAGTAAGCTTTAATAAGATTTTTCTTAGCTTTTTAAAAAGTTATAAGTAAACCCTTATAATAATATTTACTAAACTTTTTTAAAGTTATATTACTTATAAGTATTTCCTTATTTAATATAAAACTTTTAATATTATTATTTTTTAGAAAGTAAGTAAAAGCTTAAAAATTTATTAAACTTTAAGTAGCTACCGCCTTATCTCCTTTTTTAATATTATAACTAAGATTTTTAAAATAATAATTATAAAGAAAATATCTTAAGCGGCGGAGTTTATAAATATTTTATTATAAGGATAGATAAGTAACTAACTAAAGAGATTTACTAATAGCGCTTTACTGCTTTTAATAAAGTTTATTTTTATTATTTAAAGCTTTTAAGGCTATACCTCGTTTTTTATATTAAATATAACTAATACTTTAAACTATATTTTATATTTTAAGCTAATATAAATCTTTAATTTTCTTAGTTTTTTTAAGTAAATTATAGCCTTTCTTTACTTTTATTTATTTAGCTATATCTTTTAGCTAAAAGTAAATAATAAACTTTTAAACTTTTTCTTAATTTTTACTAATATTTTTTAAAGCTCTCTGCTCTCTCTAATATTAATTATTCTCTATATTTTATTTTTTTATAAACGCTTAGAGTAAATAATTAAAATATTTATTATTATATTTATAAATAATATTAATATCTTTTATATTAAATATACTTTTTTATAGGTTTACTATAAGCTAAAATAAGCTTAAAATATATATTATAATTAAATAATAAAGTATAAAATAACTTTCGAACTATTTAAAAATAAGCTTTTTTATTTTATAAGAGCTAAAGCTATTAATATAATTTTACTTATTTTTAATAAAAATATAATCTAATTAATATAAGAAGCTTATATATTTAAGGTTTAAATTAATTATAAACTTTAATAAAAGTCTTACTTTTATTATTTTAGAAAAAACCTTAATTAATAATAGCTAATATTTACTAAACTTATATTATTTATATAAAGCTTTTTTCTCCTTTATATTAAAGAAATCTATATTAAGGCTATTAAGTTTATAATCGCTTTTAGCATTATAATTTACTCCGCTTTAACTTTATTAAATAAAAAACTTAAAAACTTTATTCTTTAATAGCTAATTATAACTTAGTTTAAGTATTTTTATATTATCTCTAAGGTATACTAAGCTATTATATCTTACTATATTTAGTTTAAAATTTTTATTTTTTTTATTAATACTTACTTATTTTATTATATTACTTATAGCTATTAACTTCTTTATATTAAAAAACTTATAGCTTATATCTGCTTTACTTTTAAGAAATTATTATATACCTTTATTATTAATATAAAAGTTAGCCTTACTTTCTTTATATACTTTTTAAATCTTTTTAATACTCTTTTATTATTTAATTATTAACTTTAAATATCTCCTCTTAGTTTTTTAAAACTTTATAATATTTATACGCTAATATACTTTATATAACTTAAAACTATTTTATATATATTTTAAGAGGGGGAAAAACTAAAAAACTTATAGTAAAACCCTCCCTTTAAGCGTTACCTTAGCTTTAAGTTAAACCCTGCCTATACTTAGTATTTTATATATTTAATAAGTTAGGTATTAATTAGCGATTTAGAAGCTAATATTTCCGCTAAAATAAACTTTACGGTAATAAAAATATATATAAACTAAGTTTAATATAAAGTTTATATAGCTTATTTATCCTTTTAGCTATTATTATTACTATAAATAAAATCTTTATATTTAATTAAAAAAGCTTTAATAATTTAATTAATTAAAGCCTTATTAGCGTAGCTTAGAAATATATAGAAATTTTACTATCTTATAATAAACCTTATAATAGCTAGTTTAGAAAAATAGCTAAACTATTATAGCGGAGCTATAAATAAATATAAAGTTAAAGCTAAAGGAGGGGGTATTACTATATTTACTTTTTAGCGTTTCCGCCTTAGCTATTATTAGTTTTTAATTAGTGCTAAAAGGGGAGAAAAGGCGGTATATATAAAGTTTTAGTTTATAAACTTTTAAGGTTAAGTAGTATATATATTTTTCGCTTAGTCTTATACTACTCTTATTTTAAGATAAAGTTTATTTTACTTAAAATAAAACTTTTAATAAAAAAAATAATATAATCTTTTCTTATAAATTATAAAATAAATAAACTTACTCTTTATATATAAAATAATAAAGTTTTTATTATATTATAGCTTTTTTATATAATATTTAATAATATATTTAAGTTAATAATATTTAAAATATTACTAAAGTTAGACTATTAATATTTATAATTTAATATTAAAAATCTTTACTTATATTATTATACTTTTATTATAAATTTAATTTATATTCGCTATATTATTAATAATAATTATTAAGAAACTTTACTAAATTTTAAAATAATATCTTTTTATATATAGTTATATTATTAAAACCTTATTTAATAATTTAATTTTTTTTTAAAAGCTTCCTTATCGCCTTACTATAAGGCCCGTGTTAATACCCTTTTTATAATAAGAGTATAACTTTTACTAATTAAGCGTACTTTTTCTCTAAAAATAATATAAAGCTATTTTAAATTAAATTAAAGCTTATAAATAATATCTTAAAATATTATTATAATATTACTATTAGGTAATTTCCTTATTATAAAAGCTTAGATTTACTTATAAAATTTATAGTTAATATTTATTATAATTATTATAAAGCCTTAAACTTAAAGCGAAGTAGCGATAAAGTTAAAGTAAATTATAAGCTATTATTTATATTACTTAGGAACTTATTTTTTAATAGTTTTCTTTAGTATTTTAGCTATAATTATAGCTTATATTAAAGGAGTTCCGCTCCCTTTAAAATTATAAAAAAAGGAAATTATAGCTATAATAGCTAAGAAAATATTATTAACTAATAAAATCGGAGTAAGGGGGGCGCCTCTCTAAACCCTCTTAGACTCTACTATTTATTTAATAATTACCTATATAAAAATAAAAGCGTTTTTTAAAATAATCTTCTTAATATTTACCTTAGCTTTTAATAAGGTAATAAATATAATAAACTTTTAAGTTTAAGATTATTATAATTTAAAGTAAAGCTATATTCTAAGTAAAAAGTTTTCGCGGTTATAATTAACTTATATAATATTGCCCTCTCCCCTAAAATTACTTTAAGTATAGCTAGCTATTATTATAAGGTAATAAAGGGAGCGGAGTCTATTTATAATATAAGAATAAGAAGTTTATATTTGCGGTACTATAAGCGCGGAGTTTATAAAATATATAAAAGTTATCTTTAGCCTTAAAACTTTAAAAGCTAATTTTTAATAAAAATAATAGCTTTATTAAAACTTTAAAAAAAGCTTTAAAAATATAGCTAGTTTTTAAAATACTTTATTAATAAACTACTCTAATTAAAACTTAATATTATTTTATAAGTTTCTTAAAGCTTTTTAAAGTTTCTTAATAGCGCTTTAATTTAGCTTAATAATAATAAAATTAATATTAATAAGCTTTTATATATTTATAATATTTTTACTATTACTGCTCGTTATTATTTTTCTAATAATAAGGAAAATAAAATAATAGCTTACTTTACTTTATATTATAAACTAATTATTTATAAAAAAAGCTTTTATTTATATTTTTTATTAATTCTATTTAAAATTATAAAAAATTTAATAAAGCTTTTAATTATAAAGCTATTATAATCTTACTTACTTTATAATTTATTTATAATACTTTTACTAATTTAACTTTTTTTTATTATTTTATAATATTTAAATATATTAAAATATTTAAATATAAGCTTTAAGTATAAAAAATAATTTTTAATATTTTTACTATATAATTATTATTATTTATTTACTTTATTCTTTACTCTTAACTTTACTTTTTAGTTTACTTAGCTTTACTTAGCTTTACTTAGCTTACTTAGCCTATTTACTATTTTTCCGCCCCCGCCCTTTACCTTATCTTTTACGCTTAATTATACTTTTAACTTTTATAAGCTTATCTTTTAAGCTATTATTATTACTTTTTATTACGCGCTTTAATACCGCTAATATAAACTTTATAAAAAGGGATTTAAGTACTTAGATAAAGTTTAGCTTTAGCTTTAGTTTTTTTATAGCTTTTATTACCTCCGCCTTTACTAACTCTTTCTTTGCCTTCGCTTTTACCTTTCTTATTATCTTCTTAGCCGCCTTTACACTTTTAGTCTTTTTTACTTTATTAGCTATTTTTTTTTATTTATTTCCTCTTTTACTTTATCTACTTTTTTATTTTTCTTAATTATTATTTACTCTAACTTACTCCTTAATATTAATATAATAAGGATAAATAATAAAGCTATTTTCTTATTTACTTTTAGCTTTATTTTTAATAGTAACTTGATTAAGTTTAAATTTAATATATATTTAAGCTTAAATATATTACTTAATATATATATTAATTAATTTATTTTAATATTATTTATAATATATTAACTTATATTATATTTTACTTTATAAATTTTATATAATATCTAAGCTTAGATATTATTAATATTATTAATATAAAAATAAATTTTTATTATAAATTTTAAAAATATAATTTTATATAGCTTAGAAATTAGTAGCTTAGTAATTATTATAGCTTTTATTACTACTATTATTATCGCTATTATTATTATTATTATTATTATAGTTATAAACTTTACTATTATTATTATTATTATAAGCTTTTTTGCCCTTGCTATTTTTAGCTCCGCTGCCGCTTTTACCGCCGCTTTTAGCTTTAAGTTTATTACTATTATTACCTCCGCCTTAGCTTTAGTAAGAGTATTTATCTTTATTATTACCGCTATCGCTATTATTATTATTATTTTTACTATTATTTTTTTTATTATTTTACTTTTTATCCTGCTTACTTTAATAATTATCTCCTTATTTATAATAGATATTTTAAAATATAATAAGATTAATATATATAACTTATAAAAAAGAGGGTTAATAATTATAATTATAAAAAAAGTAAATAAGGTAGCTATTAAAATAGATATTTTTCTTAAAGCGCTAACTTTAATTAATATTATTATTATTATAAGTTAAAGCTTTAATATTTTATTTTATTTTTAAATATAGCGTAAGTTAGCTTAAAATTATTTTTATTATTTATTATTAGCTAGCTTTAAACTCCGCTTTACTTTACTTTCTTTTATATTTACTTAAAAGCTATTTAATTCTCCTCTTTTATTAATATATTTAATTACTTTTATAGCTATTATATATAACTTATCTAAATAAATTTATAATTTAATTAGCTTTAAAGCTTTAACCTTACTTTTAATTTTACTTTTAGCTTTATATACTTTTTAATATTTATATTTAGCTTTTATATAATTATAATAATTAGCTAAATAAAAGCTTATATATTCTATTAGCTTTATATATAGTAATATAATATAATATTTTTTACTTTTTTATTTTTAATATAAGATTTTATATTTAGCTAATTAAGCTATATATATAATATAAAAAAGGTTATAAAGCTTTTAATTAATAATTTAAAATATTATAATATTATTATTTTATTAATATATAGCTATATAATTATTATTATTCTTATTTTATTATAAAAACTAAAAAGAAAAGCTAAGGGAGGTGGTTAAAGATATATTTTTTTTAAAAAATAATAAAAGAAAAAAAAGAAAAAAAGAGGTAAAAAGGAAAAAAATATAGCCCCCTTTTTTAATTATTAATAATTAATAAAATAGCTATTTTACTTTTTCGCCCTATTTCCCTTAAATTTTCCTTCCCCTACCTTATATTATATTACCTTATATTATATTACCTTATATTATATTACCTTATATTATATTACCTTATATTATATTACCTTATATTATATTACCTTATACCGCCCTATTTTACCTTATACCGCCCCGCGTTATATTACCTTATTATTTCCTTCTCTTCACTTTACGCTTTATAAACTTTCCTTTTTTTATACTCCTCTCCTTACCTTACTCTTTTATATTATCTAAAATTACCCTTAAGCTATAAGCTTATTATATTATACCGCTATTAACTACTACTATATTTTTATATAAGCGTATAATAAGCTTTTTCCTTATATAATTAAAGGGTTTTATTTTACTTTAAAGGATTTTTCTTACTTAATATATTATAAAAGCTTAAAATATTAATAATAATAATAATTTATACGCTAATATACCTTATATAGCTTAAAACTATCTTATATATATTCTAAGAGGGGGAAAAACCGGAGAACTTAAAGTAAAACCCTCCTCTTAAGTATTACTTTAGCTTTAAGTTAGACCCCGCCTATACCCGGTATTTTATATATTTAATAAGTTAAATATTAACTAGTAATTTAGAAGCTAATATTTCCCTTAAAATAGACTCTGCGGTAATAAAAGTACGCGTAAACTAAGTTTAATATAAAGTTTATATAGCTTACTTATCCTCTTAGCTATTATTATTACTATAAACCGAATCCTTATATTTAATTAAAATAGCCTTAATAATCTAATCTATTAAGGCCTTATTAGTATAGCTTAAAAATATATAAAAGTTTTATTATCTTATAATAAACTTTATAATAGCTAATTTTAAAAAATAGCTAGATTATTATAGTAAAGCTACGGATAAGTATAAAATAAGAGTTAAAAAAAGAGGTATTATTATATTTACTTTCTAGCGTTTCCGCCTTAGCTATTACTAATTTCTAGTTAGCGTTAAAAGGGGAGAAAAGGCGATATATATAAAATTCCGGTTTATAAACTTTTAAGGTTAAGTAATATACGCGTTTTTCGCCTAATCCTATACTACTTTTATTTTAAAGTAAAGTTAACTTTACTTAAAATAAGATTTTTAATAAAAAAATAATAATATAATCTTTTCTTATAAGCTATAAGGTAAGTAAACTTACTTTTTATATATAAAGCGGTAAAATATTTACTATATTATAGCTTTATTATATAATATTTAGTAATATATTTAAGTTAGTAATATTTAAAATATTATTAAAGTAAAACTTTTAATATATATAGTTTAGTATTAAAAATCTCCGCTTATATTATTATATTTTTATTATAAATTTAACTTATATTTAATATATTATTAATAATAATTACTAAAAAAACTCCGCTAAGTTTTAAAATAATCTTTTTTTATATATTATTATATTACTAAAACTTTATTTAATAACTTAATCTTTTTTTAAAAGGCTTCCTTATTATTTTATTATTAAGCCCGCGCTAGCACCCTTTTTATAATAAAAATATAACCTTTATTAATTAAGTATACCTTTTTTTAAAAGTAATATAAAGCTACTTTAAATCGGACTAAAGCTTATAAATAATATCTTAGAATATTATTATAATATTATTACTAAGTAGTTTCCTTATTATAAAAGCTTAGCTTTACTTATAAAGTTTATAATTAATATTTATTATAATTACTTTAAAGCTTTAAATTTAAAATAAAGTAGCTATAAAATTAAAATAAATTATAAGCTATTACTTATATTACTTAGGAATTTATTTTTTAATAATTTTCTTAAGCGCTTTAGCTATAACCGTAGCTTATATTAAGAGAGTTCCGCTCCCTTTAAAGCTATAAAAAAGAGAGGAAACTGCGGCCGTAGAAGCTAAAGAGATATTACTAACTAATAAAGTTAAAGTAAGGGAGGTATCTCCCTAAACTTTCTATTAAGGTATCTTACGATACTTTAACAGCCTTATATTATCCTTATAGCCTCGTGCCTTATATGGCCCGCCCGAGTTAGTAGGACTCTTTATATAAGATCCTTCTAATCTTATAATATTACTCCTTACTTTATATATTCCTTAATTAATACTTTATATATTCGAATAAGTATTTAGATAGCTATCCCCTTTATATAGTAATATAAAGAGTATTATAATAATATACTCCTTTCTAAGACCCCCCCTTATTACTAGTAATAGATAGCTTATTTAATACTAATTAGTATATTAGGTAATATATAAATTAGCTAAGATAGAAAAGATAATTATAAATAAAAAGATTAGTAGTTTATTATACTTAACTTTACTTTTTTATATAGCTTAGTAATATATATAATAGCTACCTTATATAATAAAGAAGAAAGATAAGTTTTTCCTTATACCGAACCCCCTCGGATAATAATAATAGCTTTATATATTTTATTATCTAATAAGAACTCCCGTGCGCTTTTAGCACCTTTAAACGTGCCCTCGCCCGCGCTTACGTAAGCTAAATAAACCTAGACCTAAGTAACCCCGTCCCTAGCCTAAACCTAAGCTTAGGAACTTAACTTAATTATATACGAAAAGATAGCTAAAGGAAATACTATCCCGGTTTATATATAATAAGCTAAAAGTAGCCTAGATTTTTAGGAGACTAACTTAAAGATTATAAATAGATTTTTAAATATTAAACTTATAATATATATAAGAAAGATTATATATAAAGCTATTTACTTAAGGATTAAAGGCTCCCTTTTTACTAATAGCGCTTAGGAAGATTTTTATAAATAGACTAAATATTAAGTAAAGTAAGTTTCCTACTTATTTTTTAAAGCTTTCTTATAATTTCTTAAGAAATAAGGTATTACTATATAATAAACTAGTAGCTTTATTAAGAAATTCCTCTTCGTAATTAAGGCTTTATATAATTATATTTTAGCTACCTTTTTAATAACTTTAGTAACTTTTATTTTAAAACTTACTTAGAAAATTATCTTATTAATTAAGGTTCCTCCTTATATAACTCTTAGCATAACCTTTAATATAACCTTATATAAAGTAAAGGAAATACTAAACCTATTTATAGCTCTTATAGTATTTTAAAAAGCCTAGTCTTTATCTTTCCTTTTATATAACTAATTTATAATAGCTTAATTACCCCTAAGAAAGTTATAATATTTAGTAAAAAATAGCAAAAAGATTAGAAATACTTAAGCTATCTATATAATATCTTATATAATAAAGTTAAGCTTTTTAGATTATATTACTAATAAATTAGTATAACTAAAAACTAATATTATATTATTTTTTTAAATATTCTTATAAGCTTAGCTTAGTTATATTACCTTTATTATATAAAACTTAAGAAGAGGTAGGATAAAATCTACTAAATACTTAACTTATACTTTAATATAATAATAAATTATATATAATACTAGGCTAATTAAACTAATATAACCTTTACCTTTATATAAAGGAAATACTTAGAGAAAATAATATTAAAAGTCCTTAAGGAATTAATTAAGAAAATATAACTTATATAACGCGCCCTTAGGGGAAGGGAAACTTAACTCTATATTATAATAATTAAAGCCTGCCGTAAGGTGCTAAAACTTAAGCTAGTATTTCTCTTTACGAAGCCTTTATACGAAGAGTTTTTCTCTATTTTTTATATATTACTCTAAGTTACCCTTAACTATAAGAAAATATCTAACTAGTTTTTTATTAATCGATATTATTATATAAACTCCTTATAACTAAATTTACCCTAGCTAAAGTTTTATATAGGTAAATTTAAATAAGTTTAATAAGAAGACTATTATTTATTACTTTATATAAAAAAGCGCTACTTTATTTATAAGAAAAAAAGGTATTAGTTAATAAATTATAAGTAAGGGGATTTTAATTACGTAAGAAAGGCGTACTTTACTTTATATAAGGAATTCGATAAGGACCCCCTTATAGATAATAAGTTCGAAGCCTTCCTCCTTAAGTACGAAAGATATAATATTATTAATAACCTTAATAACTTATTATATAAAGAAGATAAGGACGCTTTAAAGAAAGCTGCTTAATTTATCCTCTTAAGCGCCCTTATATATTAATTTAGAGGGGAAAATATTTTTATATAATAGACTATATAACTAAGTAGTGAAGTTTTTCTTATAGATACTTATTATATAGAATACTAAGGATAATTTTAAAATACTAGTATTATAAACTTTTTTATTATTAGTAAAGATTAAGCTAAAGTATTTATATAAGAGAATTTAAATATATAAATTAACTAAACTTTAAGTATTATAATAATTAGATTTAGTAGCTTAGCTGCTATAACCTTAATTAGTATAATTAATATTAATAGCCTTTTTAATATTATATAGTATTATATTCTTAATACCCTTACGCTATTTCTCCTTTCTCTTAGAGATATAAATTACTTAGAGGTATACTTTAATAATATTAAGAACGTTATTATACGTAAGGATAGTTAGATAATCCTTATTATATAAAAATAAGGATATCCGTTCTTCTATATATCTCCGCGCGAAGCCGCCTTTTTTTTATAAAAGTATAACTTTATTACTTATACCGTCGCTTTAGATACCCTTATACGGAATATTTTCGTAATCTGCTTTAGAACGTAAGATATAATAATATCTCCGAAGCTTCGCTTTATATAATAAAGAAATTCTACTATTAATACTAAGCGTATAACCCCTTACTATAATAATTTAAGTTTTTAATTAAAAATAATATTTCTTTTAATTATAAGATTATTATAAATATTATATAACTAAGCGATAAGAATACTTTCTATATTATTAATAAAGCTATATTTTTCTAAGCTATAATTTTTATATAATCCTTTTTTACTTAAGATACTTAAAATACCTTTTACCGCTATTAGATTATTATTTACTAAGGCCCCTTAGATATAATTATATATAACCTAAGTATAAACTTCTTCTTAGATAAGTTCCGTTTTTCTATATAAATTATTAGTTCCTTATATAAAAAGATACTTATTAAAGCGCACTAAATAATAAGTAAAGTTAAACGCTTATACGTACCCTTTTAACGCGCGTATAATATACTTAAGAATAACCTCTAAAATTAAGCTAACGATAATATAATTTTTTAGCTTATTATAAAATACTTTAATAATATAATAAGGCCTAATAGCTTTATACTTATACTCCTCGTTTTTAGCGCGTACCTTTAAATTTATAATACTTTGCCCTTATCGCTTAATATTACCGTATAAGTACTTAATAAACTATTATAATATTTTCTTTTACTACTAGCTTTACCTCTAAAGTACCGGCTACCTTATTAAAAAGCTATACCTAACCTTCTTTACTATACTCCCTTACTAATATTAAAAATAATATCTCTTTATAATCTAACTAATCTAGAAAAAACTATTATAGCGCCTACGCGCTATTAAAAATTACGAAAAATTATATTAAGGGCCTTATTATTAGGTAAATTTATTAGGAGTTAAAAAGGTTAAAGGAGATTAAGAGAATCCTAGCTATTATTTCTTATACTAATTACCTTAATAAGATAGAAAAAATAATATTAATAGCTATAAAAAAGAAGATTAAGGTTAAAAGAGCCGCTTTTATTTTTTGAAAATCCTTTATAAGGCGTTTTATTACTTCTCTTACTTTTACTTAATAGAGCGTCCTTAGAACCCTTAATAAATAAACTTACTTTACCTCTTAATAATTTAAAACCCCTGCGATAGTTTCTAAAACTACGATTTAATTTTAAAAAATTCTAAAAGCTAAAAAAGTTAAAGAGGCTAATAATAATTTCTTAATAATTTCTTATAATAGTTTAGTTTAAGTTATTAAGCACTCGCTTACTTTTTTTATAATATATTATAATAAATAAGCTTTAATATCCTAAAATATAAATATTACTTTAATTTAAGTAACTTATTTTAATAAGTATCTCGCTAAATATAATATTTCTTTTAGCTTAAGTTATATAGTAGAAATATTTAATATTAGTAATATATAAATTATTAATTTCCCTATCTTAATACTTATCTTACTTAATACCTTAACTTTTAAAAACTTATCGATAAATATTAATAAAGTTATTATATTATTAATAAAAAGTTAGCCCTTAATAATTTAAGTAAGATATTAGAGTTTTATAAAAAAAACTAATAAGACTCTTATATTTATATAAAAAAATAAATATATTTACTTAGTAAAGGTATTATTACTTTACTTCTAGCTATTATTATTAATTATATACTCTTTTTAGCTTAGAGCGATATTATCGGAAATAAGAGAAATTTTAAACTTTAGTAATATTCTTATTTTTAATATTTTAAATTTAGTAAAAATAGCTCCTAATAATATTATTAAGGAGCTATATAGTTAGAAAAGAAGCTTAGTTAAACATTCGAATAATAATAAGTATATTATAACTATTAAGCTTATTAACGCTAATCTATTTATCGATATAATAATAAATTAGGACTCTTTATAGCTTTCTATATAGCTTTAGTATAAACCGTAGCGGATATATATTAATAATACGCTTTATATAGAAAGTATACGTTACGCTATTTAACTATTAATATATAATAGTTATTATATTTATTTAACTATTAACTAATAATAAATCTCTAAGTTATTTAACTATTAATAAGTAATAATATTTATATTTACTAAGCTTAGGTTAGAACCCCGTAAATTAATATACTTTTAGTATTATTTTCTAATATCTTTACGATATAATACTAGTTATATATTATTTATTTTTATACTTTATACGCTATAAATAAAGAAAGAATATTAGCTATAATACTCCGTAGCTACGCGAAGCCTATTCGCTATAAACTACTTACGATATACGCTTAAGGATAAGTATAAACTATTCGTAATAAACTTTATTACTATTCCTAATATCTTAAACGCCTCCGTCTTCGTAGAGTTTACTATACTTAAAGCTATAAACTATATCTTTTACGCTATTTACGGTAAGATTATCCGTATTTGCTATCTCTTACGCTATTTACGGTAAAATTACCCGTATTTGCTCTTATATTATCGCTATAACTTACGTATTTAAATAATAAGGATAGTAAGATATTTTCCTTTATTTTATTTTTTTAGTTTACGTATTATATCGCGTCCTTATTCTTATTTTCCTTTCTTAATATTACGATACCTTTTACCGTAACGTATATTCTTTTATATATATTTAATATATATTATAATTCTTCTTTATTATTTTTATCTTATTCTTTTATTTCTTTCCTACCTTATATAGATTAATTTAGTTCTTTATATATAGATCCCTAATAATATTTCTTAATCTATAATTAGATATAATTATTAAAGTTAATATAGAAAAGCTTTTAAGTATAATAATAATTTCTAAAGTAATATAAGGAGTTACTAAAGCTATTAGAATTCTTTTCTAGCCCGGGGAGTTAATATAAGATATATAATAATACCCTTATAAATCGTCTAACCTCTTATAATATTTTACTAAGATTTCCCCCTTTAGGATTTTACTTAGATTTCTCTTAGAAACTTTATTACCTTTACGCTTAAGATTAAAATTACTAAGATTTCCTATTAGGATTTCTCTATAATAACTTTTAAGATTTTACTAAGATTTCTTACTAGATTTAGTATTAAAATATACTTTTAGAAATCTCTAGATTTTACTAGGAAATCCCTATATCCTAGGTAATTACTATATACTAGGAAATCTTTGTTTTACTAATATATACGGAAATTACTATAAAATCCCCTTAAGTAAATACTTTTAAAATTATATTAGGAAATCTTCCTTAAGCTCTTAGCTATATAATTAGCCTAGTATTCCTTTAGGTAATAATTTAAATTCTTTTATAATTACTATTTTAATTTTTAAAAGACTTTTACTTATACTTATGCTTTTCGTAATAGCTATTCTATAATCTTACGATTAGTAGCTAGCCCGTCTCCCTCTTCTATATACTATATCTAGTAGCTAGCCTAGCATATACGCTTATTAGAAGATTATATATATAAGCGTGTATTACTTAACGTCTTATCTATCTCTCTTATAAGCGCTATAGCTACTTAAAAGTTTACTTAAGTCTTATTATTTTATTTTTCCTAAGTTTATAAAGCTAATAGGGTATTTTATTAGAGTATAGTTAGTTATAGTAAAGGGGCGCCTATTTTATTAATAGGCGGTTTCTTAAGGGGTATACTTACTAGGTATTTAAAGAGCGCCTTATAGCCTTATAAGCTATTTTTCTATTTTTATAATTTAGTATTAGTATTAACTATTCCCTAGTTAGTAATATCCGTAGCTTAATATTTATTAGATAGGAAGATAATCTTAGATAAATTATCCGTAGCTTAATTTCACGAACTTTTAATATAAATAATATTAATATTTAGTAGCTATAGCTTAGTTATTTATTAAGTATAAATACCTTTATAGCCCTTAAAAGTTAGAAACTATATAATAAGGAAGTAATTTATAAAGATAGTTAACTTATCTATTATATAAAATAGGTATTAGTAACGATAGTAGAATTCGACTAAAGTATAAAGTTTCTACTAATATATTTTATAATTACGCTATATTTTTATAAAGAGAAAAGAGTTATATAAAATCGGTATTAAGCTATCTCCTTATAACTATAAAATAATATAACTTACTCTAAGCTTTAAAATATCTATATATATAAAAACCGGCTTATTAAGTTAAGGCCTATAAATAGCTATTACTATTTTAGTAAGAGACTTAAAGATTATAAAAGATAAAGCTTTAAATAGTCTTTATAAGAAGGGAATATTTCTAGTAAATTGCGTTAGTAGTTAAGAGAACTTTACGTAATTAACTATTTATCTCTAGTAAGGTCTAATTATTTTAAGAAATACCTAAACTTATTTCTAATTTATTAGTATTAACTATTCTTAGATTTTCTAAAGCCTCCTAAGCTTAATTATAATTCGTTTACTTATATAATATATCTATCTTATTATTAGGATTTCTATTATATTAAGAAAAACTTTCTTAAAACTTAGCTAGAGTAAGGCTTATAATAATTTAAGTAGAAAATAGTCCCTAATAAATACTTATTATTCTTTAGATATAGTATATTTTATAAAGATATTATTTATATAATTATTAAAAAGCGCGATATAATAGCCTTTAGTAAGGACTACTAGTAGAGATAGTTCGGGCAGAGGTTCGGGTATAGCCTTAAATACTAACTTTATTATTTTAGTAAAGCTATAAGCTACGGACTAGGTTTCCTAAGGGAGCCTTATCGGTTATAGTTAGGAGAATCCTAAGATTTAAAACGCTAAAATATAGCGTAGTTTAAACGCGATAAGTATAGCCTAATAGCTATATTTTAAGTTAAATATATTAAATAAACTAATTCTTAAATCTAAGAGTTTATTATAAAGCTTTAATAATAATAAAATAATAATACTTAGTAAGTTTTCGTTAATATTATAATAGTTAATTATTAATTATATTTTAGCTTATAAGTTAAACTTATCTTTAACTACTATTATAAGTTCCGCTAACTATTAGCTTAATTTACTATTAGCTACTATTATATATTTATAAATTCCTAAGTTAATATTCTTACGACTAATTTTATTTATTTAGTATTATTCTAAGGCACTCTATCTTTTCTTTCTACTCTAATATTATAGTTTAGTTTTTAGTATAATTTGCAGGTAATATAGGAATAAGTTTATAAGTAATATATCGCGTATATCTTATCCCTTAAAATTACGATAAGTATAGAATATATATATAATCTCCTTTTTAAAGTAATTTAAGACTAAAGGTTTAAATATAATATTATAATTATCGAACTATATTATAATTAAATATTTATTAATAAAATTATTAATTTCTTATTACTAAACTCTCTTTTATATTAGGAATAGTAATACTAATATTTTATTTACTTATAGTTTAAGCTAGTATTATTTACTTAAGCGTTATTTAGTTATAAGTCTAATAGTAAGATCGCTTTATACTTATTAGGGACTATTAAGTACGGTTTTTATAATAACTATAATTATAGAAAGAAGATTAGAATCGACGAGGGGAGAATAGTAAGAAGTAAGAGTATAGTTTATATAAAAGTTTATCTAAGTTTATATATATATAGCTTACTTTAATTATCTAAGAGCGTAGCTTATAAATAAAGTAATTAAGTTTATAATAAAATATATAAAGTTTAAATTAATAATAATATCTTTAGTTAGTTATAGTTTTATAACTTACTTAAGTTAGTGCTAATAACTTAGTTTAATAATTTAATTTAGTTATCGTTATTATTCTTAAAAATTAAGTTTTTAAAAGAGGTTTTAAAGTTATTCTTATTATCGCTATCTATATTTTTAAATATTAATTTAGGAAGCTTAATAAATATCCTTAAGATAAGTAAGGCGTTAAGCGCTAAAACTAGCTTTTACTAAGGTAATATAGCTATTATAAGCCCTTATAAAGTAACTAGCGTCTTATTTTAATTATAGTTACTAATTATTAAAGTACTTTTCTTAATATAGATAACGATATCTATATTAAAGAGCTAAGGTATTCCTAATAAAAAGGATAAGTTATTAACTATATTATTATTTTTAAGCTTAATAATTGCCTAAACTTCTCTAATTACCTTAGAGATATTTATATTTAAGATAGTAAAGCTATAGATAAGAATACGTAATCTATCTACGATTTTTATAGCTAGCTTACTAAACTTAATATCTTTTAGATTTATAATAGGGATTTTATTATAATCGGCAAAGTTATAATTAATAAAATTTACTTAGGACCCTTAGTTTACTATTATATTCTTATCTACTAGCTTTAAGGACTTATCTTTATTATTAACTTAGAATAAGATAATATATAAAACTTTAAAAGTCTTATAATCCCTAATTTCTTTAATTAAATAGGTATTTATATCTTACTTAGCTAGGTTAACTTTATTACTATTAATATATATTATTTTAAACTTACCCTTACTTTTACCTTTAGCCTTCGTCTTAGTAAAGGTCTATCTCTTACGTAACGAGAGATACCTAAATTACTTAGCCTTTTCTAAGCTTATTTACTAAAAATCTACTAAATTAATAAGTATAATAAATCTCTTCGCTAATTTAATCTAATTAATATTACCTAAACTATCTTTTACTTAAACCTTTATTAAGCTTTTAGCCTTTTTTTTCTTATTAGCTATAATACTTTTTTTAGCACTTAATAATCCTAGCTAATTATATATTTTAAGTGCTCTATAATAAAAAGTTACCTTTAGATCGGAGTTATTTTTAAATACTTTTTCTAAAAGCGTTAAGTTAATTAATTTTTTCTTAATAGCTAGTTTACTAAAGCTAGCTATTATAACTAATATTATAAGTATATTATAAACTATCTTACTAAGTTTAATATTATCTTTATTTATTATAATAAGTAATTAAAGCTTATAAGCTATAATATTAATATTATTAACGCTATATATATTACCTTATATAAACTTATCGATTTCTAAATTAATAATATTAGAATAAATATTCCTAGTATTATCTATAAGTATATTATAGAGTTTATTAATTAAACCTTAGTAGAGGTTTTATTCTAAGAGGTTTTAATAACTTAGGTTAACTTAATATACTATAATAGCTTATATTATCGGTAAAGGTATAGTAATTACTTACTAAGGGGGCTTCGGGCCTCTACTAACTATAGTTAGACCTTTTAGAATATCTTTCTCTAAGCCTTAAAGATATTACGCTTCGGGAGTAATATAAGATATAGTATAGTGCCCGGGTTACCTATATTTAAAGTAAATAACTTAGTTTAGTAAAAAAGAAAGTAAACTATTTATATATATATTAATTAACCTTTTTAAGTTTACCTAGTTAACTTATTTATTATTATTACCTTTATAGCCCTTATAATAGCCTCTACGATACTTACTTTAGTAGTTATTCTAATAGTAGTTATTTAAAGGGCGATAAAACTTACCTTAACTTTTATAATAAGTCCTATAATTTAAGCTATTAAGATAATTTATTTAGTTTAGATAAATATAATTACTAAGATACCTTATTTAGTTAGGTTAGTCTTAATAGCTTATTATAGTTATATTAATAATAGCTTAAGGAGCTAATATTTACTAATAAGGCTTATACCTAAGTCTCTCCTTAACTAATATATTAGGGAAGTAACTAAACTTCTCTTAGAAAAGCTATTATATAATTAAAGCTATTATTACTTACTTATAAGCTTAGCGCTTAACTTATTCCGTAAGATAAATATCCTTAGCTATTTAAATAATATCTTATACTTTTATAAAGCTTAAGGCTATTATAGCTTATTAAGTAATTATAATATATTAAAATTCTTAGTTAGCTATACTTATAATAAACTTCTAGATAATTATACTAAGTATAGCTATTTTTAATAAAGGAAGGACTTATATAGCTAATACCTAATCTTATTCTCTAATAGATTAAAATATTTAATAAGTATAATTATAATATATTTAAAGTAACTTACTATCTTATTAGCTAAATATTATTAGTATTTAAGGTTATTATAAAATATAATTTAAAATAAATCTCTCCTTAAGTAATATTTATAAAACTTTTAAGTTTACTTTAGTTATTATATTATTTCTAATATTAATATAAACGTTATAAAGTAATATATTACTATTAACGAAATCGGCGGCTATGCCTACTAAGCTAATATTAATTACTTAAATCTTATTATTATAGTAAAATATATTATTATTAAGGCGAATAAAGGTAAGGTTAATTACCTCTAGCTAATAATAAGCGCTATATATCTTATCGAACTTACTAATATTTACCTAAGTTAATAGCCTAATTTATTAGTTATATTTACTATCTTAGTAAAGCTAATCTTAAGAAGCTATAAGATTTAGTCGAAGCTAATATTTATTAAGGGTATATATAGCTAACGATTTTATAATAACGTTATTTAAAAAGACTAGTTCTAGATTATAATAAGAAAATAGATAAAAGGTAAGATAGAGATTAAAGTTAGAATATATAGTATATATTCTTATCTCGTATTAAGAATATATCTTTATATATATCCCGGGAGATAAAAGAAAAGAAGAAAAATAAGGCGATAGAGAGTAGAAAAAAGGTAGCTCGTATCTTATCGAAGAAAAAGTTAATATAATTAATAAGGTAGAACTTATCTATTATTTCTTTTAATTAGGGTAAATAATATAATAAGATTACCCCGTTAATTTTTATAATTTTCTAATTATTAAGCGAACTATTATTAGGAAAGAATTTAATTACCGAGTAGGTAAGTTAGTTAGAAAAAAGAGTAAGGTAAGGATTTTCACGATATCTTAAGATCTTAAGTAATATCGTATTAAATCGGCGTTAGTTATATTCCTTAAGATATAGCGTCTAGTACGATAAACGCGATTAATCCCCCCCCCCTATCTTAGTTATCAGCTAGATAAGCTAGAGGCTAAGGGATTAAATAAGCTAATTATAGGCATATAGAATAAGATTAAGGCAGCGATTAATTAAATACCCCTTTATTAAAGATATATATATATTAAGTCTTAGGATAAGAATGCCTAACCTAGCAACTAGAGAAATAGTGGTTATATGACTAAATGACGTAACTCCTTTTGGATGGCCCCTGCCAGCTTTATGTCGGGAACTTTGTACTGTGCTGTGTGAAGTATATACTTACCTAGTATCTGTCTATAAAGGTGCTGAAGTCCCAATTTCGCCACTCAAGAAAAAGGGTCCTTCAGTTCTCCATCTCCGAATCCCTTCAAGGATTAACATGATAATTCCCTTTCCTCAAACCCCCACCACGCTCAGCCGCTCATCTGCCCTCCAGCTATAGCGACTCGAACATAACTTTCAGCTCTTCTACTGTCGCGAAGATCTCGAAGAAGGACAGCATTGCTTGGCACCAGCTGCCGCCACCGCCTGTTTTTCATCGCTCTATTTATTCTGCCCCACACAATTGTCAGAATTTCCACCGTCCTTTGGGCCATTTGACGCAGGATCGACCCGTAACCGGCTTTTGCGGCCTGATACTTTGGTCTTCGTCCACGTCTGAGGGCAACCCCCGAGAGTCGTCGCCGTCAATATCTTGTTCGAAGCCCGACATATTACCGCTTCTAGACGAGAAGCCGTCCCAGTCTTGTACGGGTCCCATGGTTATCTGCTTCACCGAGGGAACATCGTCGGGAAACGACTTGCCGTGAAATTTAGAACAAGAACTCACGCAAGCTGCCCACACTGCATCTGCCAGTCACCACGGGGACACCACATCCACGAAAGAGATGTCTTGTCCGTTGACTATCTCCACCTCTCTTAGGAAATTTGGTTTTGACAGGGGTGCTCTCATTGCCCCTGAATCTGTGGGCAGTCCTCAGCATCATGTGGGAGCCTCATCAAGCTCTGTCGCGGAAACACAGGAGACGTCTGTCAGTGATATCGATCAGACGCATCGACGGAAACTTGGTAGGGCGCCGATCGCCTGCCGTGAAGGGCAGTGCTAACACATGGATCAGAGTATCGCAATGCTCCTAAACTAGACCGAACTATGACGGATGTTTATGGCGACGAGCTTTACAGTCCAAATTTTACCATCACGTCCACACCCGCGCCACAAGATCGATCAGAGGCGTCGCCTGGCAACCCCGTATTCAGCCAACGTATAAATGCCGCCAACAGCCAACATCTTAATGCGGCCCATTCCCCTGTGTCAGCGCCAAGAAACTTCTCCCCATTCAGAACATGTTCGAGTTACGCATCGGCGGTGTCTCACGACAAATGGACCTCACGCGATAACTCACGACGGAGGACAGAGGAAGGAAACACAAGAAAGGAGGCGTCAGCAACTACACATCCAACAGCAGCCGCCCTGATAGACATCGAAAATGAACCGGAAACCCCAAAGACCATATCGCCTAAAGATGCGGTTCTCGAATATAGTGAGACGGATACAGATTGCAACTTTCCCCTTTTTCCGCAGGATGCTGCGACGTTTACGATTGATCCCACTGTGAAAAGCTTCATGTCATCATTGACCAATGATTATCGCGACCCAGAGACGTGTCAAGTGCTCGAACCACGCAAACACTTGAACTTACATATATCTCACCTAATGTCTGATTTACATACACCGGCCCATTACTCTTCTCTTTCGGGCATCCGATCAGGCAACCACACACCACCGAGACTCAGCTCATCACGCTCAAATTCCGTAACATCGGAGAAGACCCCCTCCTCTTCTCCAACCGAAGTGAGCAAACCAACTCCCTGCAGTGCAGATACCGGTACATACACGTGCACGTATCACGGATGTAGGCAACGATTTGGAACGCCTCTGTTGCTACAGAAACACAAGAGGGAAGGACATCGGCAGGCGCAGGGATCGTGTGTGACGAGCGACGCTGGAACTGCACTTGCACTTCTGAATACACAAGCTGGCCCACACCGCTGTGATCGCATCAACCCAAGTACAGGGAAGTCATGCAACACCATCTTTTCAAGGCCCTACGATCTCACACGTCACGAAGATACCATTCACAACGCGCGGAAACAAAAGGTTCGCTGCGACCTGTGTACAGAGGAAAAGACATTCAGCCGCGCTGATGCTTTGACGCGTCACTATCGTGTCTGTCACCCAGATATCGACTTACCGGGAAGCAAGCATAAGCGACGGGGGGCTTCGTAGTAGGACATTTCCTAAGAATTAATAAGTCAATGTATCCATATATGTACATAGAATTATTCTTCTTGTTCTGACGTCATTAGTTTGAACTGACCTATCCATATGTATGTTAGTACGGGAACAGATGTCCTTATAAACCTGGAAAATTATAAACTGTGTGCGGGTAACAATACATATGACGTATATGAGGCTCCACCCCCACAGCGAGAAGTAGGGGTTATATGTCGTCATCATGACGTCACTACTGCTTAGGCATTAATCTGTTTATAAACTGTACAGACTTTATATATACAAATACGCTTAAGCGCGGAGTATAGTAAGGAAAAATAGTAAAGGTAAAGGTTTTATATTTTTAATTCCTAAGTACCTATTTAATAACTTTATATATTTAATATACTTTACTTTTTTATATTATTTTTTTTACTTTACTTTATTTAAATAACTTATAATTTAAGTATTTTATATACTATTATATTATAAAATTATAAAATTATAAAATTATAAAATTATAAAATTATAAAATTATAAAATTATAAAATTATAAAATTATAAAATTATAAAATTATAAAATTATAAAATTATAAAATTATAAAATTATAA
>PDHQ01000267.1:0-47782 GCA_003339415.1 Ophiocordyceps camponoti-saundersi (nom. inval.) | reverse complement strand
TTATTATTATTATTATTATTATTATTATTATTATTATTATTATTATTATTATTATTATTATTATTATTATTATTATTATTATTATTAATATATAGCTATATACCTTTTATATATATAATATATACTTAAGTATATTTCTTTTTAATAAGCTTTCTTAATTAGGAAGCTTTTCTAATTAAAAAAATATTTTTATAAATTAATAATTTAAGGCTTAAAAATATATAAAAAAGAGGGGGTTACTTTTACTAGCGTAAATAAGTTATTATTAAATTAATAATTTTAATATAATTAATAATATAATTAATCTTAATAAGTATATATATAGTTTATAGCTAACTTATACTAAGAGTAGAATACTTATTAAATAAAACTACTTTAAAAATATATCTTATATTAGTTATATTAATATATTTATAAATTTTAAAAATTTTTACTAAATGTAGCGAAATAAGTATTTAGCCTCAATATATATTTATATTTACTAATAATTAGAGTAAATTAGCTTAATATATATTATATAAAATATATAAATAATTATAGTAAATATAAACTAATTATTAATTCCGCTATAGCTAAGGTTATTTATATTATTATTAAAGTAGCTTATAAGCTAAGCTTTAATTATAATTTTTAATTAATAAGTTAAAACCGGGGTTATATTAAGTTTAAGATAAATCTTATACTAATAAAAATAATAGAAAAATATTATTTAGCGCGTTAAGGAAACTTATATTATTACGCGTTATAATAACTCTTATAGTAATTAAGTTATTTAAGCGGCCGCCGGCCGCGTGCTACTTTAAAGCTTATAGCCTTTTACTTTCGGCGAAGATTTTATTATTAAAGTAACTAAGAGTCTAACTAATATCGACTAACTTATTATAGCTATTATAGCTTAGACTTAGGAGTAGCGTATTTTCTATATATAGTCGATTAACTTTTACGATAAGGCGACGGACGAGTTACGCTATATCCGCCGCGCGGCCGAGAACGAGGCAGCGTTATAAGGGACTCCCTAGCCCCGTAATCGCCCGACTATCCTTACTACTCCCTTATAAAGTCCGCGTTAGCAGCGTTAAAATATATAATAAAGAGCGATAATAATAGCTTAGAAAATAAGCTTATAAGAGTTAAAAATATTATTAAGTATAAAAGATAAGGTAAAGGGCGGGGTAAGAAAAAAAGTAAAAAGGCTAAGTAAGTTAAATAAAGGAAAATAAAGTAAAAAATAAAGTTAAGAGTAAGGAGCGAGGAAAATAAATAATAATAATTATATAGTGAAAATATTAAAGATTATATTTTACGCTTAAATTTTATACTTCAATATTTTAATATATTTAAGTATTATAAAATAATAATAAAAATTAAATTAAGAAAAGCGTTATAAGCGGATAAATTATAAAATAAGTAAGCTTATAATAGCTTTATAATTAAAAGCTTTATTAAAGTTTTTATAATTTTAAATTAAACTTATAAAAAGTATAAGTAAAAGTATTTTTTTATAAATAGTTAATTTATAATATAAGGTAAAGTAAGCTATTATCTTATTTTTCTTATTATTATAAAACTAATAAGGGGTTATAATTATAGGAATATTATAAATATAAAGAAACTTATTAAAGCTAATTTTACTATTATAAAGCTAAGTTAGGGCGCTATTAAAAAACTTTAAAAAGCCTTAATAGATTTATAAAATAATATTAAATTTTAATTAGAGTAGTTTATAAGTAAGGTATTTAAAGAATTAGCTATATTTTTAAAGCTATCCCTTTTTAAAGTTTTAGCAAAGCTATTATTTTTTATAAAAATAAGCTTTTAAAGTTTTAAAAAATTAAAAAGAGATATTTAAAGTTTATATTTAAATAATAAAAAAGGTTTAAAAAGATTTAAGGAAAATATAAATAAGGTAAGGCTAACTTCTATATTATTAGTAGAGGTATATAATAATTCCCTTAAAAGTAAAGTAGATATAAGCTATAAGTTTTTTAATATAAAGGAGTTAGTAGCTATAAATAGCGTAATAAAATAAGTAAATATTAATAAGGGGAATAAAGGTTTTAAACTTAATATAATAAGAAAAGGTAGCTTAGTATATCTTAAAAATAATATAAAGATATTTAAACTAAGTTATAATTAATTATTAAAAAATAAGGCTTTTAAGTTCCTTACTTAGCGAAGTTAGAATAAAGTAGATTATAGCGCTAAAAGTAATAATAAACTTAATAACCTTAATATAAATTTCCCTTACTTAAAGAAAGGAGAAGCTTTAAGTAAATAATATAAGCTTAGTTAAAGCTAGCTATTAATAAATAAGCTTTTTTATAGAATAGTAAAAGTAAAGCTTTTATTAAAGTTTATAATAAATCTAAACCTTAAATATATAGACTTTTTATATTAGTTAAATAATACTTTTATTAAGGATAAGTATTAGTTAAGTATCCTTCCTAAGCTAAATAAAAGGCTAGTATAAGAGATTCGGGCTGCGCCCGAATAGCTAAGTTACGTAAGGGGTGCTTAGTTAAGTCCGCGCGCATAACGGGCGCGGGGTATATATAGGTATATATAATTAGTTAGCGCCGCGCGCGGGACGGGCGCGGGCTATATATAGACTATAACCCTAAATACGTATACTATATATACCTTAGAACCTCTTAAGTTATTTTATATTAATAAAGTTAGTTTTTTATAGATATTAAGAAGTATAGGACCTTTATAGTAGAATAATTTTAACTATAAATAACCCTAATACTTAATAAGTTATTATCGCTTAGCTTTTAAAAAAATAAGCTATTATCGCGGAGCTTTAAAGCTTTATACGCTAATAGTATTAATCTATATAACTTCTTAAGTAATAGTAGTTATAACCCCGCTATAAGCTGCTACCTTTTAGATTACTATTTAATAGTAATAAGGATCTTTTTCTAATATAGCGCTCCTTTATATTTTATAAGCTATAAACGGACTAAGCTTTTATTAGTACCGCTTATAACTAATAAGTATTTTTATACTAATACTTATCTTTTATAATTTAGGCTAAGGTAGCCTTATTTTTTAAGTAAAATATTAAATATAAATATAACCTTAACTATTTCTTAAGTTACCTTAATATTATATTTACTAACTTATACTAGCGTTAAATAGCTATAATAAAGCTTAAATACCTTATATAAGGCGCTTCTAAGTCCTTTTCTAATTTCCTTATCTATTTTAAAGCTAAGCTTATTTTAGTAAATAATACTAAATAAGCTAATAAGATTAAAGTTATATACCTCTATTATACCCTTATACTAGCTTTTCGCTAATACTATATAGGGCGTAATATTCCCCTAACTAAGTATATTATCGCTATTATTAAAATCCGCGCTATTACCGTAAATATTAAGTTTTTCCGCTTTAAAAATAAAAGCTAGACGCCTTTACCTTCCGCTCCTAAGCTATCTTAAGATACCCCGATAACTAATATATACTAGACTAGCACCTAGCTACGCTTTAGTAAATATAGTAGCCCCCTTTTTCGAAGCTAAAACGGCCGCGGCGGTAAGACCTATTATTAAGTAACTAAGGCTAATAGTAATAAGATTATAAAGCGGCGCGCTAAGGGCCGCTACCTCCGCTATAGCGGTATTAGCTATTTCTTATATAAATATAAGCTTAATCCTCCTTTACTAGCCTTTTTAGTCCGCTTTATAAATACTATAAAAAAAGAGGAGGACCCCGCCTTAGATTAAGGAAATAAATCCCCCTTATATTAAGTTTCCTATAAGGGGAGGACTCTTATAATAATATTACTTATAGAATATTAGATAACTATTTTATAAATATTAGTCGGAATATAAACTCGCCTCCCCTTTTTTTCCCTATATTTATAAATTATAAGCGAATTTTTTATATAACGCTATTAGCTTAAGTAAATTCCCTTTTCTCGCCTGCGAGTAATTTATATTACCGTATAGATATATCGCTAGTAGCGCGTACGCTTTAAGCTATACTTATCTATCTACTACCTTATCCGCTTTATAGCTAATATTAATAGCTAGTAATCGCTTATAATAGCGTATATAATCTTCAGCCTTATTTAGAACCTAATCTTTAGCTTATTTTAGATAATATATTATTAGAATATATATATTACTAGCTGCTTAGGAATATAATACGCGTCGCAGAGATTACTATCTCTATATAAATAAAGTAGGAGGTCAGAGGCACGTATAAAGAGGAGTCGAACTCGAGATAATACCGATCTAAGACTAGTATAATATTAATATAATATACGTCGTTAATACGATAGGAATCGAGGGCAGGAGGGAGTATAGCTAGACGTATATATAATACGTTAATCTTTTCCGCACTATTAGAATATATATATTACTAGCTACTTAGGAATATAATACGCGTTAAATACGCGTAATACGCGTCGCAGAGATTACTATCTTTATATAAATAAAGTAGGAGGTTAGAGGTATATATAAAGAGGAGTTAAACTTAAGATAATACTAATCTAAGACTAATATAATATTAATATAATATACGTTATTAATATAATAGGAATCGAGGGTAAGAGGGAGTATAGCTAGAACGTATATATAATATATTTACTTTTCTATACTTTTTAAAAAAAAGATAAGTTATAAGTAAAATTATTATTTAATTTTTTATAACTTTATTAGCTAAAATATATTATATAGTAAACGTAATATTCCTATACGCTATATAATCTAGATAAGTTACCTAAATTTTATTATTTAAGTTAATATAATATACGTATTTTAAGTTTAATCTATTAATATCTTTACTATAAGAAGTTTATAATATAACTTTAGCTACCTATTTAGCTTAGGAAAGATACTTAACTAATACTAATTAGTAATAAAGCTAAGTTATATTATAAACTTAATTACCTTTTATTATTTAAAATTTAATTAACTAATATAAGCTAAAATACTAGCTTTATTATTATTTAACCTTAGTTTAGATTAGAAATAAAAAAATAATTTAAATAATAAATATTTATTAAAATATTAATTTCTAAAAAACTATAATTATTATTTCGATAATATATAGATATATTTTAATTAGTATCTAGTTAATAACTTAATAATTTAGATATCTTAGTATTTAGCGATAACTTACTATAAGTTAATATTATCTATTTTTTCTTCTTTTTACTTTTAGTTTAGGATTTTTAGGAACTTACTTCGATTTTAACCTAAAATCTTATTAACCTTAGATTAGTTTTAATAATTACTTTATAACTATTATTTACTAAGCTTTTATAAGTTTAATATTAGAAATTTTTTATAATTAAGTTAATTTAGTAATATATAAGAGATAAAAATAATAAAAGATAAAAATAATAAGAAAAGAAAAAGTAAAATCCTTAAAATTAGAGTCCTTTACCCCTACTCCTAATATAGATATTTAAGAGGGCACGATACGCGATAATCGCGTAAGGCTAGCTAAGTAATATTACTATATTAGTAATATTAGTTAAATATTAACTTAAATATAAATAGGGATTAGATTATTATTAGATTTATTTTAATATATTAGTTTTTATATAAAAGCGTATTATCGCTTATAAATATAATAAGAGCTTATATAAAAATAATAATAGCTAGGATAATCTATTAAGTTAGTATTAGTTTATATAAAATTAAATTTTAATAAGCTATATATATATTATTATATTAGATACCCTTTTTAGCGTATTAATAATAAGCGGTTATTAATTAAGAAACTTATTCCTAATAAGCGTTAATTTTTAGCTCTTATTTACTTATATAGCTAATATAATTTTAGTATAAGGGTACTTTTTTAATATTACCGCGCTTAATATTATCGCGCTACGCTTAAGATAATAGCGTAAGCGGCGGCGGGGATATAAAAAGATTATACTTAGCGGGTTATATTTAATAAGGCGTAATAAGCGTCGCTATTAGTATAAGTAACGGTATTCGCGGACGCGGGCGAAAAGCGATTACGGCTATTATAAAAGGAGCTTATAAAGGGCGCGTAAAAAAGATAAGAGTAGGATACGTATAATACGCGTTTAAAGCTAAGTTTAAAGTATATTAGAAATTAAGTGAATTTTAACTTATAGCTAATATAAATTAAAGCTAGAATTAATATATTTTTACGCCGCTAGTAAATTAAAGCTTTAAGAGTATTATCGTAGTTAATATTATTCTTAGACTTAGGACTTAAAATAATAATCTAATAACCGAGCGGAGCGGTAAGCGTACGAAAAGGCGGTCCTAATATATAATAGATTTTAAGTTAAGGTTAGTAAAAGCTTACTATAATATTAACTCGGGATTAACTTAAACTTACCTTCTTATATATAATAATAATAATAATAATAATAATAATAATAATAATAATAATAATAATAATAATAATAATAATAATAATAATAATAAAAGTAGAAAGAAAAGGAAAGGAATAAGGAGCTTAGGCGCGGGGTAATTTATAGGTAAGGTATTAAGTTACTAATTTACCCCGCTAAATAAGGTATATACTTACCCCTTTTATAAGTAGTATATTAATACGTACTAACCTCTCCTATAGATATAAGAGGTACGTACCTCTTAGGTATAAATACCCCCCCCCCTTTAAAAATTTTTTTCCCTTCCCTTTCTATAACTACTTTAGTTTTTCTTATTTATTTTTCGTAGATAACTTAGCGAAGATATACTAAATATTACGTTCTTTATTTAGTATACTATACTATATTTATTTTTCGTTTCTTTAGTCTTTAAACTAAAAAGAGAAAAGCTACTAGGGGAGTATAATACCCCTACTATACCCCTAGGGCCACGATATAAAAAAGAATAATATATATCGTAAAGGCGTTAAACCGCCCTAGGGGTATAGTAATAATAATTAAATAATAAGGATAAGGCTAAAGATAATAAAACTAAGTTAACTTTAACTATGTTAGACTTATATAAGAATAACTAAAATTTACACGGGTGTAGAATAAGATTTATATATACTTAGGATAGGGGGAAAAGGGGTGCATTACGTAGGACGTATTAGAGGGACTTAGGTAATAAGAAGTAAGGTAAGTTTCGATTATATTTTTATTATAGTATTTTAAATAGGAGCTTAAATAAACTCCTAGTTAATATTAGATTAGTTTCGGGAAGAGATTAGATTATACTTAATCTAATATCGAGTATAAAAGAAAAAAGTATATATAAGGATATTTTATATATAAGTAAACAACTTTTCACGACTTTAGATAATCGGGGTCCTTATTCGTCCTTAACGCCGTAATATTACGAGAATTTAGTGCTTTCTGCCTCTCGGAGTCCGACTCTGCTAAGGGAATAGCCCTAAACGCGGGGTCGCGGGGCGGCCCGCCTCTAGGTCCGCCGTCGGTGCCGATAATACTTAATAGCGGAACTCGGGGGCTTAACTAATCCCGATAGTATCCGCGTGCGGGTAAAGGTTAATATAATATAGCTACTAACTCCGATAACCCGTTTATCGATACTCTTCGGACCCCGACGGATCCTATTCTAAAATTCGTATATAAAAAACTTACCGGGGTAGTCTCCGCGTAAGATTTTCGCCCTATATAGGGTATCCTTAATATAGCGTTTACTAAGCTTTAGTAGCGCTAATAAGCCTCCGAGAACCCGTTTAGCTTACCTATTACTATCTCCCGCGCTATTTAGAAGTTAGTTAAAGCTACCTTTTATAAGGTAATAGGTAAGGGGTCGGACTCCGCCCTTAGAGTTCTAACCTAGGCTAGCGTAGTTACGAGCTCCGCCCCGAACTCCGCCCCCCCCGCGGCGCCCCTTATACGCCCGGTTCCGGCGAGAATAGAGAGGGAGGCACTCGTATCGGTAAAGAACGTTCCGGTAGTCGAGGGAGTTCCGGCGCCTACTCCCTAAGAGGTTATCTAGAAAGTTAATAAGGCTATAGGCTACTTCGTAATAGTTACTATACGCCGACTTCTTAGCGGAGACCTTATAATTATATTTAACTTAGAGTATAAGGACCTTACCTCGAGGGATAAGTAGGTAGCCCGGGCCTTCGGAGCGGAGGCTAAGCGTATACGCTAGACCTATATTATTATCGCTAAGGGTATCTAAACCTTAGTAGCTAACCGCGACCGTAACGCGCTACTTAATAATATTAGGGAGGTAAATAAGGTTAACGTAGTCCGGGCGAAGGCACTCTGACCCCGATATACCTCTAGCGGAGATACTTTATAAACTTATCTTATTATAAGCCTAGGTAGCGTAGAAGATATAAATAAGCTTTGCTTAAACGGAATAGTTATAAACGCGGAGATAATTTACTATAAACTTTATAAGGACTTTATATACTTTAAGTAATACTATAAATATTTCTAATTCGGATATATTACTAAGTATTACTAGAAGCCCCTTTAATATAGATACTACGTAGCTACCCCGTATAATAGCGGAGAAAAGAACTGCCCTATATAAAAGGGAGAGAGACCCCGCTACTATATTTTATATAAGGGTATATACTTTATATAGTTAAAAGACTGCCCGGAGTCTTAGAAATAGTAAAGCCGCGCTAAGTCTAGCTTCCCTAATAAACCTCGCTTTTTTTAATTATTATAGTCTACTTAACCTCCGGCCCCTACTTAGTAGTAACCTTATAAAGATAGCGAAGGCTTCGTTACTATCTTCTTAAGGAAGCGAGCATATTACGGATCCCCCGGAGATACGCCTTAGCGCCCCTCTTATAGTATGCTACTTACCTAAGTCTCCTTAAGAGGCTCCTAACTCGGTAATACCCGCGGTAGCTATAAGCTACGTAATAGACTCTATAACTTATAACTAGCTTTATAATAATCCTAAGCGGAGTCTATATTTATAAACCTTACGCTATTAGAGTAATTATAAATAACTATTCCTAATACCTAATTTTTATAAGGATTATAACTTTATTATAAAATATATAAAAGATTAACCGCTTCGTTTAGCTCGCCTTATTTTATAAGGAAAATTATAATATTATCGCTATATAAGAATTCTAGCCTAATATATACGATCGCCTTTCGCTTCTAGGACTCGCCCCTTACCGCCTTATCTAAGGCGAAGGTAAAGCTTTTTTTTATATATATAAATAATACGAAATCTATAACTAGGACCCTATAATAGGGCCTAACCTTACTAAAGTATCTTTCTACGACGGACCCCGGGTGCTTACGGTCTACTCCCCGCCGCTCGGAATATATACCGAACCTCTTTTACGCCTACTACCCCCTCCTCCCTCCCTATACTCCGCCTCTAACTCCGCTCCGCTAGTTATCCTCGGCGATTTTAACGCCTATTATCCCTCCTAGGACCTCTATAATCGCACCTCCCCCTACTCCGCGGAGCTTCTCTCCGCTTTCTACTAACTCCGCCTCGAACTCCTTACCCCTCCCTACGAGATTACCTAGGAGGTATATAGGCGGAGGACTAATATTATTAACTTAATTTAAAGCACGCTTAATTACTTCCTTATATACCTTAGCCTAGACCTTAATCTCCTTAGCTCCGACTATATCCCTTAGTCTGCGTTTTTTATAACCTCTCCCCCCCCGGACTCCGTACCGATACCGCGCTAGAAACGCTTTAACTCCGATATCTTATAAGTAAAAGTAAAGAACTAACTCTTATTTTCCGCCGTTTAAGCGGAGTTCGTAGTAGATATTAAGAAGTTAGTAATATAGCTATATAAGTAACTAAACGTTATAGCTAGCTTAATAGTTCCGAAATTACCCTAGCGATATAATCTTTACTTATGCCCGTAATAGACCTTAAAGGTTACCTCCGTAATCTTAAACGCGAAGCGTGCTAAGCGGTATTAATAGGCGTAGCTAGACTCCGATCGCTAGTAAGCGTACTAAAACGCTATAATATAATAAAAATCGTCTATTAGGAAAGCGAAAAAGGATAACTAGAGATAATTTCTCGCCTCCGTAAGCGGCGACCCCGGCACTATATAGTCTATAGCTTAGTAGGTAAGACTCCGTAGCTAGGCTCCTCCGAAGCCTACGTATACTCCTCCTTTTTAATAGAATATAAACTCCGCCTTTTAATCGTCCTTCTCCGAAAAGTCGGAGCTCCTAGCTTATAAGTTTTTTCCCCGTCCCCTAGAGAATACCCCGTACCTCCCTATCTCTAACCCCTTCCTTTTAATAAATATTCCCTCCTAAGTTACCGAAAATAAGGTCCGCTCCGCCCTTTTCGGTATTATATCGTAAAAATCCGCTAAGCTTAATAATATCCCTATTAGCTTCCTAAAAAGTTACGGTTAACCCCTTATAGTAGTTTTAATAAAGCTCCTCTAAAGATATATTACTTATAGATATTTCCCCTCTTAGTATTAAACCTTTAATATTATAGTTCTCCGGAAAGTAAGTAAAAGCCTAGAGGTTTATCGGACTCCGGGCGGCTACTATCTTATCTCCCTTCTTAATACTATAAGTAAGATTTTTAAGACCGTAATTACGAAGAAGATATCTTATACGGCGGAGTCCGCGGGAGTCCTACTATAAGGTTAGATAAGTAACTATCTTAACCGGTTTACTAATAGCGCCCTACTCCTCCTAACGGAGTCCGTCCGCACCGCCTAAAGCCTCTAAGGCTCCGCTTCCCTCCTAATACTAGATATAATAAGCGCTTTTAACTACGTCTCGTACTCTAAGCTAATAGAAATCCTCGACTCCCTTAGCTTCCCCGGATAGATTATAGCCTTCCTCCGCTCCTACCTCTCTAACCGCACCTCCCGCTTAAAAGTTAACGGTAGATTATCGGACCCTTTCCTTATCCTTACCGGAGTCCCTTAAGGCTCCCCGCTCTCTCTAGTGCTATTTATCTTATATATCTTATCTTTTTATAAACGCTTAGAATAGGTAATTAGTATACTTACTATTAGATTTATAAATAATATTAATATTTTTAATATTAGGCGTACCTCCGCTTAAGTCCGCTACTAGCTTAAATAGGCTTAGGGTATTTACCGGGATTAGGTAGCGGAGTACGAAATAACCTTCTAGCTACTTAAAAGTAAGCTCCTTTACTTTACGAAAGCTCGCTCCGCTAATATAACTCCGCTAATCCTTAATAGGATTATTATTTAACTTATATAAGAAGTACGTATATTTAGGGTTTAGATTTACTATAAGCTTTAGTAAAAACCTTACCTCCGCTATCTTATAAAGAAGCTTAATTACTAATAGCTAGCCCTAATTAGACTTATATTATTTACTTAGGGCTTCTTGCTTTTTTAAGTAAGGGAAGTTTATATTAAAGTTATTAGGTCCGCTATCGCTTTTAGCGCTATAATTTACTCCGCTTTAACCCCGCTAGGCGGTAAACCTAAGGGCCCCGTTCTCCGATAGCTAGCTATAACCTAGTCTAAATACCTCTATATTATCTCCGGGGCGTACTAAGCTACCTTTTCTTACTATATCGAGTCCGAGTTTTTTATCCCCTTTATTAATATCTACCTATCTTACCGCGCTGCCCGCGGCTACTAACTCCTTTATACTAAAAGACCCGTAGCTTATATCCGCTCCGCCTTAGAGAGAATCTCCGTATACTTTCGCCGATAATATAAAGGTTAGCCCCGCCTTACTTACGTCCCCCTCGAATCCCTCTAATCTTCCTCTACTACCTAGGCACGGACTCCGGATATCTCCTCCTAGTCCCCTAAAACTCTAAAAGCCCGCCTCTACGAAGAGTAGCAGCTCCGCTAGAACTTTAGGAAGGGAAGGCTCCGAAAGCACGGCTAGTCCTCCGGATACCCTACTAATAAACCGCCCTAATTAAAATTTAATAATACCTTATAAATTTATTAGGGTTTTCCGAAATTCCTTAGCAGCGCCTTAACTTAGCTTTATAATAATAAAATTAGCCTTAATAGGTTTCTCTATACTTATAACGTTCTTACGGTCTTAACCCCTTACTATTTTTATAATAGCGGGGAAGATAAGATAGCGGCTTACCTCGCCTTATAATATAAGCTTACCGCTTATAAAAGAACGCTTCTACCTATACTTCTTATAAGTCCGATCTAAGACCGCGGGGACTTTAATAAGGCCCTTAGTTATAAGGCCGTTATAAGCCCTCTCGCCTTATAGTTTATCCGCCTATAACGCCTCCGCTAGTTTAACCTCTTTTTATTACTTTATAATACTTAGGTATATTAAAATACTTAAGCGTAAAGTTTAGGCGCGGGGGATAGTCCCTAATATTTTCACCGTATAACTACTATTATCTATTTACCCCGTACCCCGTACCCTGCTCTTACCTGCTCCCGCTCCGCTTAGCCCCGCTTAGCCCGCTTAGCCCTCTTGCCCCTTTTCCCACCCCGCCCTCCGCCTCGTCCTCTGCGCCTAATAGTGCCTCCGACGCCCGTAAGCTCGTCCTCTAAGCTGCTACTATCGCTCTCCGCCGCGCGCTTCGACGCCGCTAACGCGGACTCCGTAGGAGTAGGCTCTAGCACTCGAATAAGGTCCGGCTCGGGCTCCGGCTCCGTTGCTCCCCCGCCCTCCTCCTCCAAGCGGCTGCCCCGCCACTCTGCCCCACCCCCCCTCGGACTTTCCTTCCTCCGCCCCGCCCCGCACCGCCTCGCCTCGCACCGCCCCGCACCGCCCCGCACCGCCCCGCTCTTTCCGCCCCGTGCCTTGCGGACTTTCCTTTCTCCGCCCTCCCCTCCTTACCCCACTTTCTTATATTATCCGAGACCACCCCCGGGTAGTAGGCTCGTTATACTATACCGCCGCTAACTACCGCTATGCCCTTATATAAGCGTATAGTAAGCCTTTCCTTTATAGTTAGGGGGTTTTGCCCTACTTTAGGGGATTTTTCCTACTTAATATATTATAGAAGCTTTAGATACTATAAAGGCCCCTAGTATATAAATAATAATAATATATATAAGTAAATAAAGAATTCCCTTTATTTTAAAGAAAATATAAATAAATATTATAAATTAGAAAAATTATACTTTTAGTATTAGTAATTACTATTAACTCCCGTATATATACTACGAAAGCTAACTAATACTAATTAGTAGTTAAAATTTAGTTAACTATAATATTAGAATATATATATCGCTAGCTACTTAGGAATATAATACGCGTTAAATACGCGTAGTATACGTCGTAAAGATAACTATCTCTATATAAATAAAGTAGGAGGTTAGGGATATATATAAAGAGGAGTTAAACTCGAGATAATACCGATCCGAGATTAGTATAATATTAATATAATATACGAAGTTAATATAGGAGGAGGATAGGGAGGTAATTAGTAAGAGGAGGAACGTATATATAATATACTTACTTTTCTATATTTTTTAAAAAAGAGATAAGTTATAAGTAAAAATATTATTTAATCTTTTATAACTCTATTAGCTAGAGCGTATTATATAGTAAATATAATATTCTTATATATTATATAATTTAGATAAGTTACTTTAACTCTATTATTTAAGTTAATATAGTATATATATTCTAAGTTTAATTTATTAATATTTTTATTATAAGAAGTTTATAATATAACTCTAGCTACCTATTTAGCTTAGGAAAAATACCTAACTAATACTAATTAATAATAAAGCTAAGTTATATCGCGGACTTAATTACCTTTTATTACTTAAAACTTAGTTAACTAACGTAAGCTAAAATACTAGCTTTATTATTATTTAACCTTAGTTTAAATTAGAAATAGAAAAGTAATTTAGATAATAAATATTTATTAAAATACCGATTTTTAGGAAACTATAATTACTATTTCGATAATATATAAATATATTTTAATTAATATCTAATTAGTAACTTAATAATTTAGATATTTTAATACTTAGCGATAACTTATTATAAGTTAATATTATCTATTCTTTCTTCTTTTTACTTTTAGTTTAAGATTTTTAAGAACTTACTTCGATTTTAACCTAAAATCCTATTAACTTTAGATTAATTTTAATAATTACTCTATAACTATTATTTACTAAGCTTTTATAAATTTAGTATTAAAAGTCTCTTATAATTAAGTTAATTTAGTAATATATAAAAAATAAAAATAATAAAAAATAAAAATAATAAGAAAAGAAAAAGTAAAATCCTTAGAATTAGAGTCCCTTACCCCTACTCCTAACGCGGACGTTTAGGAGGGCGCGACGCGTAATAATCCCGTAAAGCTAGCTAGGTAATATTACTATATTAGTAATATTAGTTAGATATTAACTTAAATATAAATAGGGATTAGATTATTATTAAATTTATTTTAGTATATTAATCCTTATATAAAAGCGTATTATTACTTATAAACGTAATAAAAGCTTACGTAAAAGTAATAATAGCTAAGATAGTTTTTTAAGTTAATATTAATTTATATAAAATTAAGTTTTAATAAGCTATATATATATCGTTATATTAGATATTTTTTTTAGTATATTAATAATAAGCGGTTACTAATTAAGATACTTACTCCTAATAAGCGTTAATTTTTAGCTTTTACTTACTTATATAGCTAATATAATTTTAGTATAGGGGCACCTTTTTAATATCGCCGCGCTAAATATTATCGCGCTACGCTTAAGATAATAGCGTAGCTAGTAGCGGGAATATAAAAAAATTACGCTTAGTAAGTTATATTTAATAGGGCGTAATAAGCGTTATTATTAGCGTAGGCGATAATATTCGTAAACGTAAGTAAAAAGTAATCGCGGATATCGTAAAAAAAGCTTATAAGGGGCGCGTAAAAAAGATAGAAATAGGATATATATAATACGCGTTCGAAGCTAAGTTTAAAGTATATTAGAAACTAAGTTAATCTTAACTTATAGCTAATATAAATTAGAGCTAGAATTAATAAACTTTTACGCCGCTGCCGAATTAAAGCTTTAAGAATATTATTATCGTTAATATTATTCTTAGACTTAGGATTTAAAATAATAATCTAATAACCGCGCGGAGTAGTAAGCGTATAAAGGGGCGGTCCTAATATATAATAAATCTTAAATTAAGGTTAGTAAAAGCTTACTATAATACTAACTTAAAATTAACTCGAATTTATTTTTAGTACGTAATAATAATAACGATAATAATAATAATAATAAAAGTAAAAAGAAAAGGAAAAAAATAAGGAGCTTAGGCGCGAGGTAATTTATAAGTAAGGTACTAAGTTACTAATTTACCCTACTAAATAAAGTATATACCTAACCCCTCTTATAAGTAGTATATTAGTATATACTAACCCCTTTTATAGATATAAGAGGTATATACCTCCTAGGTATAAATACCCCCCCCCTTTTTAAAAATTTTTTTTTCCTTTCCCTTTTTACGATTACTTTAGTTTTTCTTATTTATTTTTCGCAGCTAACTTAGCGAAAATTTACTAAATATCGCGTTCTTTATTTAGTATATTATATTATATTTATTTTTTATTTCTCTAGTCCTTAGACTAGAAAGAGAATATTACTAGGGGATTATAATACCCCCGGGGTTAAGAATCACGCTACCCCGAGGGTATCGTAATATAAAGACTATAATAACCCGGCGGAATTACGAATATTACGGTATAAAAACGCTTAGTATTATAGGAAAGAGATAACCTTTACTAGCTACGAAGGTTTATTAGTTAATAGGGGAGATTCCCCCTCGTATAGCTAGTATTTATTAGGGGTTTTTAAAATAAAACGCCTTAGTAATATCCTTATAGCTAGCTTATATTATATTTAAAGAAGTTACTTACTAGTCCTTTAATCTAGAAGCTACTAAGCTAAGGGATTAGCTTATAATAGTAGCTAATAATATATAGCGTTAAGCTTTATACTAGCGATAATATATAGCGTTAAGTTTACTACTTAAACCTTATCTATTATTTATAAAATATAAATAATAGGGAGTGTGAGGGATTCGGGCTATGCCCGAATAGCTAAGTTACGTGGGGTAATTAGTTATTTCCGCGCGCGGCGCGCGCGCGGATCGCCTACCCCTATTAGGCGTTATAACCCCTTTTCTATAATTCTTTATAGTTATTCTAAATAATAGAGTCACCTCCTCGTAGATAGCTTAAAAGCCGAACCCTTATATAAAATAACTATTATTACGATAAATAACCTTATCTCTTAAGAGGTAATTATCGCTTAGCTATAATAGTAATAGGTAATAATTTCTAAGCTATAAGAGGTCCTATAAGCGTAACGCGATATTATTTACTCCTTAATATAATATTAGTAACTTTAGCTAGAGCCCTCGCCGTAGCCCTTACGCTAGAAACCTTTTCTATCTAGCTCCCTTTTCGATAGTAATAAAACCCTTTTTCTAGCTTAGCGGGCCCTTATATTATATAAGCTATCGGCGGATTATACCTTTATCGGTAATAATTATAATTAATAAGTTTTCCTTTATTAGTATTTATCGCTTACTATTTAGTTAAAAGTAGCTTTATTTTTTAAGCGAGGTAAGGAATATTAATACTAAGTCGAGATTTTCCTTAAGTATCTCGATATAATATTTACTAACCCTTACCGCTATTAGATAGCTATAACGGAGTTAGAAAGGCTCTCTTAAGGTACCTCCGAGTTATTCTCCGATTTCCTTATTTATTTTAAGGTAAAACTATCGCTTTTAGAAGGTACTATATAAGTAAACGAAATTAAGGTAATATATTTACGTTACGTATTTACCCCTAAGTTACGACGCTACTATTTTAGATATAATATTCCCCTTAATAATTATATTTTAGCCGTAGCCCGTATCTATTCTATTATTATTAATATCGAGTTATTCCGGATTAAAAGTAAGGGTTAAATACTCTTTTCCCTTACTTTTTCCTTAGCGGCTTAGGATATTAATATACTTATAATAAATATCCGCTAGATTAGCACGACCCTAGGGCGTTCTTCCCGCGGTTAAAGATATAGTAAATATAAAGGGTAGCGTTTAAGACCCCGCTATTCCGCTCCCCGTATTTTTACGAAAAAATATAGTAAGCGTTAGGTTAAAGGATATTATCTACGTTATAGCTAGGTAAGCTACTTTATAAGGGATTATCTAATATACCTATCTTCGCCCTTATCCTTATCTATACGCTTCGTAGAAATAGGAGAGGCTAACTAAGATACTTATTTAGATTAGGGAAAAGAATCCCTCTTATACTAAGTTTCTTATAAGGGGAAAGTAGTCGCGTTAATTTAACGGATAATAATTTAAAAAACTAGTTTACGGATATTATAAGGAATATAAACGTAAGTCCTCTCCTTATCCCTATTCTCGTAAATTTTATTACCTTTATCGACGCGTAGGTAGATAGTAGCTATAATTACTACGCTACCGTAAGTAAGTTTTAAGTATAATATTACTATCTTTAATATATTCCTCTCCTTACTCCGCGTATAATCTATACCGCGGTTTAAATCCGCTATTAGAAATAAGTTTACTTTAAGGACTCCTCCCTAATTTATTATATTATTTAGTTTATTACCGATATTAATAGCTAGTAAACGCTTATAATTATATATATAATCCCTAGCCTAACTTAGGATATAATCCTTAGCTTTCCTTAGATAGCGCGGTATAATATATCCCTTTATATAAGATAATAATATCTTATAGTTTACTTTATAAATAACCTCGTTATCCCGTATAATAAAACGCGAGTTTAAAGATATTAAACGGTTACTATTTTAGGCTTAATTTTTACTATACTAATAAGGCGCGAATCCCGTTAGTAAACAGGCTATTATTTCTTTACTATAAGCTTATAGGATATCTTACGCGTCTTATAGATTAAAATATTATCTCCTTTTACCCCGCCGGTTTCTTTACTTTCTAAGGTATCTAACTTTAGCGACCTTTTTAATAAAGAAAAAGCGAGCGTTTTTCCCCCTTATCGCGGTATATATAATTACTATATCTATCTATAATAGTAGCTTAATAGATTTTTGCCGCTATTACTTTAAGAGCCGTTATATAATATACCGCGTAAATACCTCTTTAAAATATAAAAGTAAATTACTAATCTAATAGATAAAGGATAGATTCGCGTAAGCTTATTATTTATAGCTACCTTAGTCCTCTTAGCTAAAAAATTTAAGGGCGGCTAGCGGTTTTATATCGATTATTAGGCCTTAAATTAACTTACTAAGTAGGACCGCTATCTTTTACCCCTCGTAAAGGAAACTCTATATAGTTTTTCTAGCGCTTAGTAATTTACTAAACTCGATATATATGCCGCCTTTTATAAAATATATATTATAAAGGGCGAGGAATATCTAATTACTTTCCGTACGTATTTCGGGCTATTCGAATACTTTATTTACCCTTTTAGTCTCGCTAGCGCCCCCGCCTTATTCTAATAATATATTAATATTTCCCTAAGCGATTTTTTTAAAGATTTTATTACTATTTATTTTAATAATACTCTTATTTATTTAAGTAGCTTATTTTCGGACTATTAGAAAAAAGTCCGTATTATTCTTACAAAATTATAATAAGCTAAACTATATTTAAACTTTAATAAATACGCGTTTATAATCTATAAGGTTAAATATTTTAAGTTTATTATCTATACTAAATAAAAAGTACGCTTAGACTTAGCTAAGATTTTAGTAATTCGAGACTAAGAGGTACTAACTTATATAAAAAGTATATATAGTTTTATTAGCTTTATAAACTTTTATCGTAACTTTATCTCTCGGTTTTCCTCCCTTATAGCCTTACTCGTTACCCTTACGAAGCATAACGCCCCCTTCGATTAAACCTTAGCTTATTAAGACGCTTTTAAGTAACTTAAAAACGCGTTTATCTTCTCCTTTACCCTTACTTAGTAGAGCCTCGATCTCGATACCGTTATAAAGGTAGATTATTTAGGTAAGGTAATTAGTAGCTATCTCTCTTAGTATAGTTAAGATTAAATCTTACGGCTTATAATATACTTCTCTTAAAAGCTTTAGCTTACGGAATAGAATTATACGATTTATAATAAGGAACTTTTTACTATTATTTACTACCTTAAGGCGTAATTAGCTAAACTCCGAAGCGTCTCCTCCCCGTTTATTATACTTATAGATTATAAGGCCTTAAAGTATTTTACTACTCCTAAGGCTATATTAAAATATTAAGCTTAATAAGCTAAAATACTTACTCTTTTTAACTTCTATTTATAATACCGCCTAAGTAAGTAAGCTACTTAGCTTAATACCTTTTCTTATTATAATTAAAAGCGACGATATACCGCTCCGCGTTTCGGCTATATTATATAGCCCTTATCTATTTATTCCTTCGAACTATAACTAGTTTAAAGCTAAAATATTACTTTTACGATATTAGCCTTTTTTATAAATAAGTACTTAAGGGAATTATAGCTTATAGCGTTATAGTCCGACCTACTTTATATAGTATAATATACCGCGCTATAGGAGGGCGCTTAAAAGTTCCCTTTTAAGGCGGGTATAAAAGAGTAAATTATAAACTATTCCCTTTCCGCTAGTAGCTAGCTATAATTCCGGGGCCGACTTTAAGTACTTAACTAGGAACCCCTAATAATCACCTTAATCTAAAAAACTTATAATTCCCCGCTTATAGGGCACCTTAGTAAAAATATTATATTTATATTACTCTATTATTACTATTATTAGAATAGTATATTAGCTAATATAGCGCGATTTATTTAAAATTATTATTATTATAGGAATTACTTTTAACGCTATTATCGCTAAGGCTTACTATAACCGTTACCGCCCCCGGAGAGGTACTAAATAACTATCTTTATAAACTTTATAATAAACCTACTTATTATAAATCCTTCTTAGCCCCGCTTCCTTATAGTTATTACTAATTAGCTATTAAAATACGTATAGCTAGAGGTAATAATATTTATAGAAGCTAAGTATTATATAAGATATTTTATTTATACTTAGTAGCGTTTTTATAGCTTTCCTATAGCTATTATATCTAACTACGGTTTAAATTAAATAAGTTATTTTTAGTTAACTTTTTACCGCTTTATAAGTATTAAATAACTTATATTAATAGCTTATTACTTATAAACTAATAGCGGTATAGAACGAATAAACTAGGAGGTATAAGCTATCCTCTATTATATAATATTATTCTCTTAACTTAACTAGCCTTTTTACTTACTTACTTACTAACTCGCGTTAAATAATAGAGAGTTATCTATAATAGGCGTAAATCTAAACCGCCTACTATATAGATATAACTTAAACCTTATCTAATAGCTATTTACGCTTTCCGTACTAATTACCTCCCCGAGGGGGCGTGCTATTACCTTCGCTTAGTATTTATAAGAAAGTATTTAGCTTACTTAAGTATTTATTACGTAAACTTAATAAAAGTAATAAGATATTTCTAATAGTACTTATCGCCCTATAAAATAATTTTAAGTTAGTAATTTTATATAATTAGATCTTCGCTACGTTTATTCTAACCGCTTATCTAAGAAACTCGATTATCTTAAAGCTAAATATAAAATTATTATTATCTTATCCTTTTTAACTATTATATTTAATACTCTAAGAGGTATATATCTTATATTTTATATTAATTTACTTAAATATACCGCGTATAATTTACTCTTATCGTAATCTTTTACTAATAGCTATCCTAAACCTTTTTTATAACTTTCTAACGATAACTTATCCCTTAATAAATATAAGATTAAGGAAATCTTTACCGTAAAGAATACCCGCGGGTAACGCCCGCGAGGCTAACCCCCCCGTTATTAGGCGTTAGTAAAATAGAAAAGATATATTACGCTAACTTAAGAGCTATTAGATAGCTTATAATATTACGCTATTTTAGATAATTATAAGTTACGCTAAGGAGATATTTATATATATAATAGCTTTAAATATACTCTCCTATTTAAACTTAATTAAGTAAATAATTAAGTAAATTCCCCCTCCTTTTTAATAAATTTCTTCTAGCTTATTATACCCCGCCCCCCTCCTATCCTTATCTTTCCTCTTACTATTATAGCGCGTTTAGCATATTCTATTACTTTTCTTCCTTTTTAATATTATTAGCTAACTACGCTTAGCTTAAACTACTATAGCTACGCGAGAGTATATTAGGCCCGGATACTAACGCGCTATATAAGTAACTATAACCTCTAGCCGCGGGCGACGGCGATTATGGCGGCTAATTTTACCTAGCTAGGGCGCGATAAGGAGCGCGGGGTAGCGATAATAAAGCGGCGAAGTTAGCGAAGGCTATATAAATATTATAATTAGCCTTAAGTTATTATTATTAATCCTTAGCTTAGGTAGCTATCTTTTTCCGCTATAAGGCGAGAATATCTTACTAAGTTTACTCTTACCGCTATAGGGATTTTTTATAGCGGGAGGCGAATATATTAAAGCTAGTAATAACTTACCTTTATTATTAAGCTTAGTACTATTAATATTATACTATAGCGCTACTTATATTACGGTAATATATTAATAATATAAGCGTAAGGATAATATTACTATTAAAAGGAATAAAAGCGTTAAAGTTAGATAGCTTAGGCGATAAGGATATAAAAATATTAATAATAGCGTAAGGGGTAAGTTATACGGTATTAAGCTATATTCTAAGGCGGTTAGCGCGGGCTTAGAAAGTAAATATTAAGATAGTATAATAGCTAGAAATATTACTTTTACGGGCGCGGGCGGGCTCCTAAATAGCTTCGTTATTAGCGGCTATATTTTATAGATTACGGGCGGCCTACTAAAAGCGTATATCCCCGGCGAAAAGGTGCCTTTTTTAAAAGCACCTCCTACGCCGCGAATAATACGCTTAATAAGCCGCCGCCCGGCCGCGGATATATTTAGCCGTGCCCTTATTTATAAAATTATTAAGGTAAGGCGTATATATATACGATACCTCCGTTAGCGGCGCGGCGTCTTTATTATTACTATTTCCCTATACGATATACTCTTTTATAGCGTAAATCGGCGTTAAGAGTATAGCCGATATATTAGTAAAACGATAAATAAAATAATATACTAATAAAAAAAATAACGCGAGGAGGCGGCGCGGCGATAGCGTAATAACGATAAGGTTAATATTTTTAGAATAAGTAATATATAGAAAAGGAAAAAAAAAGAAAGGGAACGCGTAGGGGAATTTTTATTTTATTTTAACTTATACCCCTACTAGGGACGGAATTTTTATTTTCCTAGGGCGGCGGGGTATATAAGGGATTCGGGCTATACCCGAATAGCTAAGTTACGTAGGGTAATTAGTTATTTCCGCGCGCGGCGCGCGCGCGGATCGCCTACCCCTATTAAGCGTTACGACCCCTTTTCTATAATTCTTTATAGTTATTCTAAATAATAGAGTCACCTCCTCGTAAATAGCCCGGAGGCTAAACCCTTATAAGGAGATATAATATATAGCTTAACGTATACTATTTTAGGAAATTATACTAAAATTATTAAGAAATATATTAGATATCGGCATAATATTAACTTAAGTTTATTTATAAATTAGTAAGGTAAGGGTATTTACTAGTTTTAAACTATATAAATCCTTAAAAGTAAAGAAACGATTTAATTTATAAGAGCTACTAAACGAACCTAATTATACCTAAACTACTTACTCGATAAATATATATTCCTAACTATAAAAAGAAAAGCTACTAGTATTAGAATATATATATCGCTAGCTACTTAGGAATATAATACGCGTTAAATATATATAGCACGCGTCGTAGAGATAACTATCTTTATATAAATAAAGTAAGAGGTTAGGGATATATATAAAGAGGAGTTAAACTTAAGATAATACTAATCCGAGACTAGTATAATTATTAGACTTATATAAGAATAACTAAAATCTAAACGGGTATAGAATAAAATCTATATATACTTAAGATAAGGGGAAAAGGGGTATATTACGTAGGACGTATTAGAAGGACTTAGGTAATAAAAAGTAAGGTAAGTTTCGATTATATTTTTATTATAGCATTTTAGATAGGAGCTTTAATAGACTCCTAGTCGATATTAGATTAGTTTCGGGAAAAGATTAGATTATACTCGATCTAATATTAAGTATAGAAGAAAAGATTAGGTTATACTCGATTTAATATCGAGCATAGAAGAAGAGAGTATACGTAAGAATATTTTATATATAAGTAAACGTAGAATTCCCTTCGTTTTAGAGAAAATATAAACGAATATTATAAACTAAAAAAATTATACTTTTAGTACTAGTAATCGCTATTAACTCCTATATACGTACTATAAAGGCTAACTAATACTAATTAGTAATTAAAATTTAGTTAACTATAAATTAGTAAAGATAGAATAGTTAACCTTAATAGTAAACTTTTACGAAAGTAACTATATAGAGGTAAGCTATAATCGATTAAAAAGTTAATAAAAGGCTACGTAAAACCCCTTTTAGAACTTTTAAAAAAACTAACTTAAATACTTTACGATATTTATCTAAAGCCGGTTTAAAAACTTACTTATAACTATAAGCACCCCTCCTAAAAATAGAATAGAACTCCTTAAATACTATAACTAACTAACTTAAGAAATATTTAAATATACTAAGATCCCGAAATAATATTAGAATTAGTTTAACTTAGATTACTAGGATAATAATATACTAGGAGATTACGAGAACGTAAAGATAATTAAACTAATAATAGCGAGATTTATCTTATTTATTAAAAGTAATAAGTAACTTTTTAATCTCGCTTTATTTAACCTCTTCTAATAATATTTTAACGGCTAGAAAACGAAGATATAGGAAATAGGATAAGTATTTATAAGAGACCTTACTCGAAGCTTTCTTATAAGATAAGGAATTTATATTAGTAGATCTAAGGAACCCGCCCTAAAGAAACTCGAAAAACTTCTAAATATAAATAAACTTTTTATATAGCTAGCCTAAGTATATACTAAAACCTTTTTTAAACTAAAACTTATAATCCTTATAAGATTAATATTAAAAATTAAGACGGAAACCTAAACTACTATTATACTTACCTTATAATAGTAGATAATACCCTAACTAAGGCCTAGCCTAGACGCTAAAAATATCTAAATCTAAATTATCCCTAACCCTTAAATATTATAATTAAATATATTATCTTAAAACCTACTAGTTTAACTTACCTAGTAACTAATAATATACTTATTCTAAGACCCTTAAGCTACCGCTCGAAGAATATAGTTCTTACTAAATATACTTATTAAAGAACTATTAGTAAGTATAGCTAAACTTAATATTAATAGCTAAAATCCTCGTTTAGATACTAATATAGAATTTTATCGATATTAATAAAGATTCTTATCGAAAATACCTCGATTTTAGGATAAACCTATATTAAACGCTTTTACTTTCTCTATACTACCCCTAATTAAATTTCCTAATATATATATATTAATTTAGAAATAATTACTTAATTTACTAAAATCTAAGATAAGAATACTATATACTTAAGCGAACCTTATAACCTTTTAGATAATAAGGTTTATATTTTTATAAATACTTACTTTATACTAGAGATTTACCTATTTTATTTTTATATAATTTTTCTACGTATTTTTTTAGGCCGAGTAAGATAGTATTATCTTAATTATATTAACTAGTCTTCTACTTTCCGTAATATATATCTTTAAATATAGAAGTATTTTAATATAGATATTAACTACTTTTATTATTATATAGATTAGATATCTATTACTTACTAGATAGTTCGGACTTCGTACCTTAAGAATAAACCGCATAAAGTCCTATAAAAACTCTTTAATAAATTAAATCTTTATTAATATACTCTCGGTTCCGATTATACTAATAACGCCCCTTTATAGATAACCCTTATTAACGCTTACCGAGGTATCCTTAAATTAAAATTTATACTCTTTAAACTTACGAAAAATATAGAAACGCTTATATCTAACCTCCGTTCCTTTTTAGAAATAGCCTTAACTTATTAATCTAATAGCTTATAATATATTTAAAGCTCTTACTTACTATTACCTCCTCCTAATATTCTAAGCTTTAATATTTTCTACCTTAATCGCTAATATTAAAAAACCTTTAACCGGCCTTTAAACCGATATCGTAACGATAGCGGAAGTAACTTTACTTATAACCTAAAGGCCGATACTTTATAGAACCGTAAGTACTTCGTTTACGGTAAGACTAGATATTAGTCTTCTAAATATACGGAAAAGGAACGTAAAGTATTTAGACGTTTATTTCTAGCCTATTATACTTTTACTAGTATAAAGGTCGATTTCGACGCTTATCTTATAGACTTCGAAGGGATAGAAAAAGTACTAGAGGAGGATAGTAATAATAGATAAATACTCCTATCTTATAAACTTACCGAAACTCTATACTATACTTTATTATTTATATAATTAACTTAAGTATTTTATATACCTTAAATTACGGAACTAACGGAAAACTTACTATTAATATTACCTTAGGTAGTAAAATCCCTTAATTAGTCTTAAATTATAGGATTAGATTAGATCGTATAGTATTATGCGTTAGGGTATTAGTAGTCGTGATCCCTTTTTATTAGTCTAATAGTAAGTCTAATAATAATAATAATAATTCCTCTAAGTCCCCTTTTCTTATCCTCCTATCCCTTATCCTCTAACGCCTACCTAATAAAGTAGGGGGGCATCTTTATTATAGTCGCCTACGACTACTTTCTCTATCTAAACCTCTTTATTATAACCTTTCTTAAATAGCCTAGGTTAGAATAGCCTAGATTAGGGCGGTATACCCCTAATTTCCGTTAACTTACTTAACTTAGTAAGAGACCTTTCTTCTCGTCCTAGGTCCGATTAATCCGATAGCTTTACCTTTTTAACTATTTTATCGCTTAACTAGGTAGCGGTAATAGGCCTCTTTAATTTAGGTATCTAATTAGAATACTATATAGATAGGTCCGACGTTATCTATTTATTAAACTTTTTAAAGGACGCTTTTATTACTTAGCGTAATATTAACTTAATAACTATACTTAGAGGGGTTTAGATAGTATCTCGAATTAACGTAAATTAAAGAGTATTATATATTATTTTTTAATAACCTCCTAGATTAATATTAACTAGAAAATATCTTATAATATTTCCTTAATAGCCCCTTATAACTAGGTAGCGTCGGTTATATTTATTAGGAGTTTTTTTAATTAAAGCAATATCTAATTAAGTATCCTTATTAACTTATTACGAATTATAAGGATTATCTTTTTATTCTCTTTTATAGATATTTATAAAGGTCTTACTAAGGCGACTATAGAAGTAAGCTAAGGTAAAGTTATAATTAAAGCTATCGAAGAGAGGAAGGAGAAGGGAGAGAAGCCCCCTTCCCGAGCTAGCTATATACCCCGCGCGATAACTAAGCGCTATCGGGAAGACCTAAATATATCCGCTATAATCCCCCCTATCTAGCTACGATTAGTTATAAACTAATCCCTTATATAGCCCCCTCCTTAGGCTAGCTAAGGAAGTAGGAGCGTAGGACGGAAAAGTTACGTATTACTACGCTAGCGAGATACTTTATATAATCCCTAGCTAATTACCTAATAGCCTCTATAAAGATAAGGATAAGAGGGCGGAAGGGCTCCCTTATAGCCCGGGGAATTAAACCCCGATCCTTATAGGGAAGATTCTAATAAGCTTAGAATCGTAGCACCTCTTAAGGTAAGAATTAATAAACTCGTATATTAGTAGTAAAAACTTACTTATATAGCTAGCGTATAAAACTAAGTAGCACTATGCTAGTCGCGGGAAGCTTAGAGAATAACCCGATCGCGGTAAATAGTAAAGCTAACTATATACTTATCGCTATATACTACTAGCGCTAGTTTATAAGCTAGGGCGTAATACGATTATAGTACGTACCTGCTAATAAATCTATACGCCTAAGCTACGTATAAACTATCCTTATATAAGGTAACGTAATAAGGCCGGAAATTACTTAAGCTATAATATCTAATATATACTTATCCCTCCTTACTTATTATCCCCCTAATTAAAATACTCCGGATTTACCTCTAACTTCCCCGCTTTACTTATAAAAAGTCCTAACCTTAATATCCCTATTTACTTATAAAGCTTCGGATAGTTACGCTTAAAATAACTAATCTAGTTATACTAATAGTAACGCTAGCGCTTAGTAGTGCTAAAATAAGATTATATAAACGTAATATCTATTAGGTTAGCTAAAAAGGGGGGCGGTAAATTAACTAGCATATTAGGAATATTCTCGGAACTAAATACTTTATTAAAGCCTCGGAGAAGGCTAGCGAAGGCCGCGTATATTATAAGCTAGTTCTTATAATCTAAGCACTCTTATAGCTCCTTATATAGCCCGAACGAGAGTAGAATAATCTTAGTATAGTTAGACTAGTTTAATAGTCTAGCCTCGAAGAGGGTATATTCCTACCTTATAATATATTCTTTAAGGGGCTCTAATAGCCCCTAACGTATCCTAACTAAGGAAAAACCTACTCGGCGCTCCTTATAACTTTCCCTAAAAAGCTTAGAAATATACGCTAAAAAAGCTTTAAGCTAGTAAGAAAAATCTATAGCTATAATAATATACGGAAGGAATATTTATTAGAAGGTGCTAAGATAAGAAAAAATATAATAAAACCGGGACTTAGGCTCCCTAATTACGGCTCCGTTAATTATAAATTTAGTATATATAGTAGCTAGCTAAGAATCTAGGCCGGAACGAGCTAAGAGCGGCTTTAATATAGGTAGAATTTAACGGCGTTCTATGCTAAGATCTTACTTTTACGTTCGGTTAGCGGTAAGAGGAGCTTTAATTAATATAAAGGTCTTACTAAGGCGATTATAGAAGTAAGCTAAGGTAGAGTTATAATTAAAGCTATCGAAAAGAGGAAAGAGAAGGGAGAGAAGCCCCTTTCCCGAGCTAGCTATATACCCCGCGCGATAACTAAGCGCTATTAGGAAGACCTAAATATATCCGCTATAATCCCCCCTATCTAGCTACGATTAGTTATAAACTAATCCCTTATAATATTATCTATTTAATATCTCGCTTTATTTTTATCGCTAATTAAAATTTTATATATTTATAGCGGATAATTTCTCTTATCTTAGTTATTTATTAATCTCTTTATTCGTTAATTATAATTTATTACTTAGTTAGTTATCTAATTTTCTATTTATTTATAATAATTATAAGCGTTTTTATCTTAGCGCTTATTATATTTATAAGTACTTCTATCTTAGCCTATTACTTAGTTATTAATATAGTTTATATCTTTTTTTTATAAATATTCGAGTTCGTAGTTACTATATAGATAATTTAGGCGGCTTATAGCTACTTAGGTATAAGCGGGATTATTACTACTAATATAAGGATCTATAGAATAGCTATCTTTATAAGAATAAATATCTATAAAGTAACTATCTTTCCTAGAGCCGTTATAGTAGAGGTAGTAGCCTTAGAGGTAACTATTATTAGAACCTAGGTATTAAAACTAGAGGTAGGGGTCGTAATAACTTTCTTTATTAAAGCTTAGGTAGTAAAACTAGTAAGGGTTATCTTTATAATAATAGAACTAGTAGGGGTTATCTTTATAGTAATAGAACTAATAAGGGTTATCTTTATCTATCCCTATCTAACGGATTTTTATAATAGCCTTAACGGGGTTATTTAAGAGGGAATTAGTTAGCTACTTAATAGGGTCGTTTAAAAGGAAATCGGTTAGCTTATTAGAATAGATATCGCCTTAATAAAACTTAAACTTAGAGTTATTAGCTTAGCTAGAGTTAATTTTATTAGCGTTTTTATTAGCGTTTTTATAAGTATATTATCTATTAATAAACGCCGTTTATTCTTATTACTAATTCTATTTACGGAGACTAAAATATAACTATCCGATTTATCTTCTTTTTATTTATTTATTAGTTTAATTATCGGTTTTATAATAGAAATTAGCGGCATAAGCTAGGTAGCTCTTTTTTCGATTACGCGTCGTATATTCTAATTAACTTTAAACTTAGATATTTTCTTAGTATTCTAGGCTCCCGCCTTAAAGCTAGGTATAGCGATTACTTATTACTAATTATAGCTATTTCCTTTAAGTGCTAATTTAGATAAGGCGGCTCCTAATATATCTATATTTTCCTAGCCCTTAAGCTTATCTTAAATTAATTACTTAATATTAATAATTATATAATCGTATAAACGCTAAGCTATTTTAAAGAAAGATTTACTAATAGTAGATAAGATCTATTTTTATATATTTTTTATTATTATAATAATCTCTATTATTAAAGGAAATTTACTATCTTTACCCCTCTTAACCTTAATATTAGCGAAGTTATACGCTATCTTATATAACTTTTAAAGCTTATCTAGCTTTATAAGCTAATTTTTCGGTAATATATTTATTATAATATCTTATTCTAGGACCTAGAATTTTTAAATATTTACTATAACTATTAAGAGTGCTAATTTATCCTATATAACCTTAGCGAGGCCCTAGGCTACTTAGTCTCCTTTAGCTACTTATTTAGCTAAGATATAGCTATATAAAATGCCTATAATAGGAGAGATTTTTAAATTTCTAGAAATTTTAAACTTTTAATTTTCCCTTATTTATTTATAGAATATTTCCTAGTATCGTTTAAACTCCTAGCGTATACTCTTATATTATTTATAAACGGTAAGGTTTTTCTTAAGGTTAATTTCTTCTTCCGTTAAGTAATCTATAATCTCGTATACTTATATAAGGATAACCGTAGGAAATAGGAGACGGATAATATATAAAGGTATAATATATATAAAGACGGTAATATATAATAAGAAAAATAAGTATACGATAAGAGAAATAAGTGCATAATAAGGAGAAGAAAATACGTAATAATAGATCGTAGTATATAATAAAAAAAATAAGGAAAAAGAGCGTACGATAAGAAAATAATAGCGTTAATACTTAGTAAGATAAAGAGAGAGAGAAGGGATACGAAATCGTATATACCGATAAGTTAGAAGAGGTATATATAGGCAAGAAGAAGAGGTTATATATAATATATATAAGTAAGAAAAAGAGGTAAGTTAAACGAGAGAATAGTTAAAAGAGAATAGGGTTATTAGAATATATATATCGCTAGCTACTTAGGAATATAATACGCGTTAAATACGCGTGGCACGTATCGTAGAGATAACTATCTCTATATAAATAAAGTAAGAGGTTAGGGATACGTATAAAAAAGAGTCGAACTCGAGATAATACTAATTTAAGACTAATATAATATTAATATAATATATAGAGTTAATATAGGAGGAGGATAGGGAGGTAGTTAGTAAGAGGAGGAATATATATATAATATACTTACTTTTCTATACTTTTTAAGAGAAAGATAAGTTATAAGTAAAGTTATTATTTAATCTTTTATAACTTTATTAGCTAGAGTATATTATATAGTAAATATAATATTCTTATATATTATATAATCCGGATAAGTTACCTAAACCTTATTATTTAAGTTAATATAGTATATATATTTTAGGTCTAATTTATTAGTATTTTTATTATAAGAAATCTATAATATAACTCTAGCTACTTATTTAGCTTAGGAAAGATACCTAATTAATACTAATTAGTAATAAAGAAAGTTATATTATAAACTTAACTACCTTTTATTACTTAAAACTTAGTTAACTAATATAAGCTAAAATACTAGCTTTATTATTATTTAACCTTAGTTTAAATTAGAAATAAAAAAGTAATTTAAATTATAAATATTTATTAAAGTGCTAACTTCGAAGAAATTATAATTATTATTTCGATAATATATAGATATATTTTAGCTAATATCTAATTAGTAACTTAATAATTCGGATATTTTAGTACTTAGCGATAACTTATTATAAGTTAATATTATCTATTTTTTCTTCTTTTTACTTTTAGTTTAGGATTTTTAAAAACTTACTTCGATTTTAACTTAAAGTTTTATTAACCTTAGATTAGTTTTAATAGTTACTCTGTAATTATTATTTACTAAGCTTTTATAAATTTAATACTAGAAATCTCTTATAATTAAGTTAATTTAGTAATATATAAAAAATAAAAATAATAAAAGATAAAAATAATAAAAAAAAAAAGTAAAATCCTTAAAGCTAAAGTCCCTTACCTTTACTCCTAACGCGGATATCTAGGAGAGCGTAACGCGTAATAATCGCGTAAGGCTAGCTAAGTAATATTACTATATTAGTAATATTAGTTAAATATTAACTTAAATATAAATAAGGATTAGATTATTATTAGACTTACTTTAATATATTAGTTTTTATATAAGGGTATATTATTACTTATAAATATAGTAAAAGCTTACGTAAAGGTAATAATAGCTAGGATAGTTTATTAAGTTAATATTAGTTTATATAAAGTTAAATTTTAATAAGCTATATATATATTATTATACTAGATACCTTTTTTAGCATATTAATAGTAAGTAGTTACTAATTAAGATACCTACTCTTAATAGGCGTTAATTTTTAGCTTTTACTTACTTATATAGCTAATATAATTTTAATATAGGGGCACCTTTTTAATATCGCCGTGCTAAATATTATCGCGCCGCGCTTAAGATAATAGCGTAGCTAGCGGCGAGGATATAAAAAGATTACGCTTAGTAAGTTATACTTAATAAGGCGTAATAAGCGTTACTATTAGTATAGGTAATAATATTCGCGGACGCGGGCGGAAAGTAATCGTAGATACTATAAAAAGAGCTTATAAGGGGCGCGTAAAAAAGATAAAAGTAGGACGCGTATAATACGCGTTCGAAGCTAAGTTTAAAGCGTATTAGAAACTAGGTTAATTTTAACTTATAGCTAATATAAATTAAAGCTAGAATTAATATATTTTTACGCTACTAATAAATTAAAGCTTTTAAAATATTATTATTATTAATATTATTCTTAGATTTAGGATTTAAAATAATAATCTAATAACCGCGCGGAGCGGTAAGCGTATAAGGGGGCGGTTCTAATATATAATAAATCTTAAGTTAAAGTTAGTAAGAGCTTACTATAATATTAACTTAAGATTAACTTAAACTTACTTTCTTATATAGAACGATAATAATAATAATAATAAGGGTAGAAAGAAGAGGAAAGGAATAAGGAGCTTAGGCGCGGGGTAATTTATAAGTAAAGTACTAAGTTACTAATTTACCCCGCTAAATAAGGTATATACCTACCCCTCCTATAAGTAGTATATCGGTATATACTAACCTCTTTTATAGATATAAGAGGTATATACCTCCTAAGTATAAATACCCCCCCCCCCCTTTTTAAAATTTTTTTTCCCTTCCTTTTTTATAACTACCTTAGTTTTTCTTATTTATTTTTCGCAGCTAACTTAGCGAAAATTTACTAAATATCGCGTTCTTTATTTAGTATACTATATTATATTTATTCTTTATTTCTCTAATCTTTAGATTAGAAAGAAAATATTATTAGGGGATTACGGTACCCCCGAGGTTAAGAATTACGCCGCCCCGGGGGTATTATAATATAAAGACTATAATAACCTAGCGGAATTATAAATATTATAGTATAGGAACGCTTAGTATTATAAGAAGGAGATAATTTTTACTAGCTATAAGGGTTTACTAGTTAATAAGGGAGATTCCCCCTTATATAGCTAGTATTTACTAGGGGTTTTTAAAGTAAAATACCCTAGTAATATCCTTATAGCTAGCTTATATTATATTTAAGGGAGTTACCTATTAGTCTTATAATCTAAAAGCTACTAAGCTAAGGGACTAGCTTATAATAGCGGCCGATAATATATAGCGTTAGGCTTTATATTAATAATAATATATAGCGTTAAGTTTACTACCTAAACCTTATCTATTATTTATAAAATATAAACGATAAGGAGATATAATATATAGCTTAACGCGTACTATCTTAGGAAATTATATTAGAATTATTAAGAAATATATTAGATATTAGTATAATATTAACCTAAGTTTATCTATAAATTAGTAAGGTAAGGGTATCTACTAATCCTAAACTATATAAGTTTTTAAAAGTAAAGAAATAATTCGATTTATAAGAGCTACTAAAAAAACCTAATTATACCTAGACTACCTACTCGATAAATATATATTCTTAACTATAAAAAAGAAAAGCTACTAATATTAAAATATATATATTACTAGCTACTTAGGAATATAATATACGTTAAATACGCGTAGTACGCGTTATAGAGATAACTATCTCTATATAAATAAAGTAGGAGGTTAGGGATATATATAAAAAGAAGTTAAACTTAAGATAATACCGATCTAAGACTAGTATAATATTAATATAATATATAAAGTTAATATAGGAGGAGGATAGGGAGGTAGTTAGTAGGAGAAAGAACGTATATATAATATACTTACTTTTCTATACTTTTTAAGAAAGAGATAAGTTATAAGTAAAGTTATTATTTAATCTTTTATAACTTTATTAGCCGGAGTATATTATATAGTAGATATAATATTCTTATACGCTATATAATTTAGATAAGTTACCCGAACCCTATTATCTAGGTTAATATAGTATACGTATTTTAGGTCTAATCTATTAGTATCTCTGCTACGGGAAGTTTATAATACGACTCTAGCTACCTATTTAGCTTAGGAAGGATGCCTAACCGACAAGGGTATATAAAGATATAATTAAGTATATAAAACTTACGAAGGTATACGAGGTTTAAGGTATACGAAGTATAGTGCACTAAAATAGGAAAAATAAAAGAGAGCACTAAAATAGAAAATAAAAAAGAAAGATAACGAGTAAAATAAATATAAATAACTATTAGCGATCCTTAGCCCCTTAGCTAGCTAATAGCTATTAATAATTACTATTAATATATACTTACCGTAGTAACTTAATATCTACTATAGTAATTTAGTAAGTTATTATTCTTAGTTTATTTTTACTTAACCTTACGCGTTTCCCTACCCCCCCTAACTTCTTATAATAGCGAGTTCCTACAAGCGTAAGGGTCTTTACCTTAAAGCTTATCTATTCCTTCGCCTAACTTATAGCTTTATTAGGTAGCTATATCTTATATTACTCGCTATAGGGGTATTAAATATGCCTTACGTAGTATAAATAGTTTAAGATCGTCCACGTAAAGCTTTCGCAAAACTTAACGTCTAATAACGCCGCGGATTAGATATATAATAAATAAGATAACCTTAATAATAATAGATAAGTTATCCTACGTAGTTATAAACTTCCTATATAATATATTTACCTTATCTTACCTTTCCTATACAAAGTTACTAACTTATAAGGCACGTTATAGCTTAGTATTATATTTAGTTATATTAAAGTTAGCTAAAGTATCCCGGATTATATCCTTTTCTTCTATTATAGCTAATACTAAATTGCGGACTATCTAGTTATCCTAGTTAAAATAGTCGAAGTTAAATTATTTAGCTTTAGGTATTTCTTTATTTTAGTATATAACTATAAGGTTAAATCCTAATATAGCCTTTACTAGAGTTACCCCTAAAGTCTTAACTTTTCGAGAATTTAGCACGTTAGTAATTTAGGGTAACGCTTTATTTTACGCTTCTAGGGAGATACCGGATCGCTTAAGACTCTATTTTTATAGTTAGTTTTTTACTAGTTAGACGTACCTCTCCGCTAGTCTAATACTCTAAAAATATAAGACCGGGCTAAATTTCTATTTAACCTTATATTACTTAGCTATATCTTCTATAATAATATTAGCGAAATAGCGTCTATTATCTAAGTAAATAGCTTTAAGCTAGCTAAATATTAGACTCTAGTAATATTACTATATATATATTATATTACTCTAATAACCTATATAGGTATCTAAGTATATAATCGTTTAATAGAGAGGAAAAACCGGAGTGCTTAGGGGAAAACCCCTTACTTAATATATTCGGCTAGCTTATAAGCTAATTATATTATATCGGAAAGCTTAATCGTTATAGGAAGTATCTAAAGTTACGCTTATCCTAAGTAAGAGGTACTTATACTTCTTATTATATATCTTATCTAAGTTTTAAGTAATTCCGGTATATATATCGGCAGATACTATAGCGAAGATATATTACTTCGTAATTATACTCTATTACTAGATTATAATCGCTATTAAAAGGGACCTATTCCTCTAATAACCTACGTTATCTAACTATACCCTTACCCCGCGCCTTACCTTACCTAAGCCTCGGCTAAGTTACTACTCCTACCGAGGGAGGGAAGGAGCTCGGCAGGGTTACTACTCCTACCGGGGTTATGCCGGGGTCGGACCGTACCCCGGCTATATAGTTAGGGTGAAAAATACCCGTGCCCTCTGCCGGATTCGAACTAACTACCTCTCTTATAGGAGACTAATATCTCTAGACGCTTAACTACTACGCTAGGAGGGTAGTAATATTACTATATATTTACTACTTCCGGGCTAGTTATATTTTTATATACTTAAGTTAATAGAAAACGTATTATATAATTTATAGCTATTAGAATATATTAATATCTATAAGCACTAATAAGCGTAATAGGTTCTAGGAAGTTAATAATTACTATTTCCTATAGCTTATATATTATAATTTATTTATATTTTAACTTAAGTAAGCGTAGTATAGTTTACTAGTAAATTATATAAAATATATAATAATAGGTAATATTTAATTAATAAGTTAGCTACTATAAGATTCCTTTTAAATTCGCTAGAGTTTTTTCCTTAAAAAAATAACCTAATATATTATAAGTATTTTATAACTTTAACTAAATATTTAACTATAAATAATACTTAGCTTACTATTTATCTTATTTAATATAATATAGGATCTTATTCTAAACTTAATATATATATATTATATTACTTTAGTAACTTATATAAGTATTTAAGTATATAATTATTTAATAGAGAGGAAAAACCGGAGTGCTTAAGGGAAAACCCCTTACTTAATATATTCGGCTAGCTTATAAGCTAATTACGTTATATCGGAAAGCTTAATTATTATAGGAAATATCCGAAGTTACGCTAATCCTAAGCGAGAGGTACCTATACTTCTTATTATATATCTTATCTAAGTTCTAAGTAGTTCTAGTATATATATTAGTAGATACCGTAATAAAGATATATTACTTCGTAATCGTACTTTATTATTAGATTATAATCGCTATTAAAGGGGACCTATTCTTTTAATAACTTACGTTATCTAACTATACCCTTACCCTGCGCCCTACCTTACCTAAGCCTCGGCCGGGTTACTACTCTTACTAAGGGAGGGAAGGAGCCCGGCAGGGTTACTACTCTTGCCGGGGTTATGCCGGGGTTAGACCGTACCCTAGCTATATAATTAGGGTAAAAAATACCCGTGCCCTCCGCCGGATTCGAACCGACTACCTCTTTTATAGGAGACTAATATCTTTAGACGCTTAATTACTACGCTAGGAGGGCTCTAGACTTAATATCTAATAGCTATTTTTTAAATATAGCGATATTTATCGTTTAGTAGTGCTTATATTTTATTAACGAGAAAGAGTATAATTTCCGTATATTACGGGTCTCCTAGCTAAGGGGATATAGCCGCCCGGAGGTAAGATACCTCTCTACCTATTAGCAGTTTACCTAATAGGAGTTAAGTAGCCTTAATAATATCTAATATTAATATAATATAGCCCTTTATATCTAAAATATCGCTTTTTAAAGCGTTATATAATCTAAATATATTATCCGCGATTTTAATAATTTTTATTATATTTAAGCGGTAAATATATTTAATATCCTATTCTTAAAGAATATTAATTTACCTTATAATTTTACTATATATTTCCGCTATATTTATTATTAAGTTAATAATGCCCTTATAATCTATATAAATCTTAAGGGGATATAGGGATATATTTATTATTTACTAATATTCCTTAATTATATAAATAATAGCTAATATTTCTTTTTTAAGTATAAAATATCGCTATTTTAAATTATTTAGCTAAAATAATATTTATATAATAATTTTTATATTTTAGAAATTAAAGTCTCTAATAAATATTCCGTCGGGATAGTTATTAAGTTAGTAGAGAACGGCCCCGGTCTTAGTATCGGATATATTTATTACTAGGTAAAATTATATATTCGTTTATACTCCGAATATTACGTTATTCTAAATAGCCTAATATAAGAATTATAAAGCTTCTACCGCTTTTAGCGTCTAAATAAGTTCGTCTCGATATTATATCTTTAGTTATATAGATTAGCGTCCTAATAAAGTTACCTTATTTACCTTTTTAAAGAACGCTTCCTTAATAAGTCTAGCCTTATTTACTTTCCTTAGTATAAAATAATAAAAGAACGGGGTTAGCTATAATACTATTTAAACTTTTTTCTAAGATTAAGGGGGATATTATTAAAAATAGTCTCTTAACTATATAAATCTCTACCGATACTTAGTTCCTAGATAAAATTACCTTATTTCTAATTTAAACCTAATTAATTCGGCTATATTATTAAATAGCTTTATCTTCTTACCCGTAAGACTAATTAGCGCCTATATTACTTTAGGGAAATACTAATATCGAAGGAAATCGAAATATTTATTAAAAGTTTCGCTATTAAGGTTATAATTATCGATATAAATAAATATTAACGTTAAGTATTTTATAGTAAAACCTAATAACGTTTAGTATTTAACCTTATTTACTAATACTAATTTACTAAACGCGATATCCTTATACTTTATATATATAAAGGGGGCGCTTATTAGTCCTTATAGTATATTAATATATTCCTATATATTATTAGAGGCGGTAAAGCCTATCTTATATATATCCTCCGGCTATATTAGAATTAACTAGAACTTATTAGATAAATCTAGCTAAGAGAAAACTATTAGTTATCTAATATATACTTAGTTTAAATTAACCTCTAAGTTATAATATAGATATCCTAGTTTTACCGTATTCTTATTAATATTATAGTAATCGTAAACTATTCTCTAGGCCGCCGGGTTTAGTAAGTACTTCTTAATAAATAAAGTTCTAGCTACCTATTCCGTATTATCGCCGATAAGTTAAATAATATTTACTTCTTATATTATTAGGAATACCTTACCCGTAAAGATCTATTTAAGCTTACTATACCTTATTTATTTAAATACGGCTAGCGTTACTCCCTTTTTTAATTTAATTCGATAAGTAATTAGTTATATAAGCCGAATCTCCTTAAGAGTAGAAATAAAGTAATTCTTATAAGTAAAATATAATCTTATAACCCTCTTTCTTTATTCTTCTATCTTAACGTAATCTCCTAGCGTAATAAGGCTTTATTTAAACTACGCGTTAATTTCCCTAATTAGGGTATTCGATAAAGGATAAATAACTAGGTTTAAGGTAATACCTTTATAAGATATAAGTCTTAAAGTTATAATACTTACTTATCTAAGATATAATATATAGTTAATATTATCCTTATTACTTATTTTCTCCTAGTCTATCTAATATTAGGGATATTTTAGAAAGTCTATTATATTTAGTTTACCGTAGTTATAAATTACCTTTTCTATATTACTCTTATCCCTAGCTATCTTATTTTCTTTCGGGTTAGCTAATTCTATTTCTAGTAACTTTTCTACTCCTTTAAGCTATCTTAAATACTTAAGTAACCGTCTATTCGTTAACTTTAGTTTCTCCGCCGTTTATTTAAGACCTATTACCTTATATATTTTCTTCTATATAAACTTAGGTAGTATTACTTTTACTTACTTACTAATAGATATTACTAGCTTTCGCTAAATCTAAGGCTATAATACTTTATCTACCTTCTTCTATACTATCTTTAGCTACCCCGCTATTTAGCCCTTATAGGAGGTAGCTATTAGTTTTTTAAAAAGTCTTACTTTACTTAAAAGGCTAATTATTTAGTAATAGCGGATAAAATATCTTTAACTTTTTCTAAAATAAGCCTATTATCTTTAATAAATATAATTTTATTTTTATTATTAGTAATTACTTTTAGATATTTAGGGGCTTATAGCGTTTTCCTATTTAGCTTAAATAAATTAGGTGCTAGGAAAATCGGAATAATCTAAGTAATATTTTCTAAGCTAGTAATCTTTAGCTATTCCTTTACGTAATATTCTATAGCCTTAACGCGTCTTAGCTATACGCGGCTTAATAGAATATCCTAATTATCGTAATCTCTTAATATATATATTTTTATATTAGCTAAAATTCTTACTATAATTACCTAAAAGTAAGTAACCTTTTTAATAATTATAAGTTTATTATTCGCTATTCTAACTATACTTAGTTAAGGTAACTAGATTATAGAGAGGGCGTTATTAGCTATAAAGGCCTTATTAACTAAATTAACTATAAAGCCTTTATTTAATATAATAATAATATACCGATAATCTTTAATATAGCTTTCGATATACCTTAATATCGATAAGATAGCTTTAGCTAGCGCTATAATATCTTTCTAAACTACCTAATTAAGCGTATTATAAGATAGAATATCCGCTAGCGAGTTTTATAATTCGAATAGTTAAATAAGATTCGTAATAACCTCCTTACTTTTTAGGAACTTAATTTTCTTCTAATACTATATTAGTTTATTAAGTTACGTATAAATCGATAATATAACTTAAAGTAATTAAAGGATACTTAATATTACCGGGGTATTTTTTAACCTATCTCCTAGTTTAAATAGCGGAATATTATATTCTTTTATAGCTCGGATTTTCTCTAACTTATATCGTTTTTTAGCTAGCTTAGGCTCTTAAGGGTAAGTCTAAACTTCCACTTCTAGGGGTTTATTAGGCAGGCGTTAGAGGATAAGGGATAGGAGGATAAGAAAAGGGGACTTAGAGGAATTATTATTATTATTATTAAACTTACTATTAGACTAATAAAAAGGGATCACGACTACTAATACCTTAACATATAATACTATACGATCTAATCTAATCTTATAATTTAAGACCGATCGAGGGATTTTATAATAATAAGACTAGGATTTAGCGCGTTACTATACGAGCTGCAGAATTAATATAATAGTATCGTCTAGTAATAATAGCTAAGTATTTAAGGATTTCGGCAAATTACTAAATTAGGAAGCGAAGCGAGTTCTAATTAGGTTAAGCGGGAGCTACTTAAAGTAAGTTTAGCTATAGCTACTTATTATTACCGGAAAAGTAGCCTTATAATAAGTAAGGTAAGAAGGACTATATAAGCGAGAATAAGGGGGGAAAGAGGACGAGAGAATATAAGAAAACCCCGTAAGTGCGGATAATCTTCCCTTTTTTTCCTTTTTTTATTATCGCTAAAGGTAGTTAAGATAAGAAGAATATTAGGATAAGTAAGTAAAAAAGATTAAAAGCGTATAATCTTCCTAGATAGATTAACGCTAGAAGTTTTTTAATTCGAAGAAACGGATATACTTAATAAAAAAAGACTTAGTTCCGCTAAATATTTAATAGTTATAAGTATTATAAGTAAAGGTAAATTATTAAAATATACCTAAAGAGTGCCCTAAGGTAAAAAATTAGAAAATAATATTAGATATAAATATAGGTTTATTATAAGGTTTACTTAGTTTATTAAAAAGTTTACTATATTATTTACTTTATCCTCTTCCCCTAGTAAGTTAGACCGGTTTAATAATTATATACCTAGTACTAATATAAAAGAGTATTATTAGACTAAAAGGTAAGCGTTACGTTATAATAGCGTTAACTTTACTATTAGGGCTTAAGCTATTTACTAAATACCTAAAAGATATCTTAGCTAAAAGGTACCTCGATTAGTATAATATTAATATAATACTATTAGGTATCTAAGGAGAGATATATAATATTATCGTTAAGGAGATTTTTTTTTTAGGTCTTTATAGTAAGGCTACTAACTAATATAATAAGTTAGACGACGAAAATCGCACTTAGTTTAAGTTAGTAACTTTATTTATAAATAAGTTTAAGGAGGTAGACTTAATTATAGAGAGTACCCTTATTATAAAAGCGTATAAGTTTAGTTATAAAAAGGGAGAATTACTAGCTAATTATATAAAATAAGCGGAGGCTCTTTATAGCTAAGTAAAATTAGAAACTTAATAGATTCTATTTACTAACTTTTTAAATCGGATAACTAAAAATACTAAGAAAGATAAATAGTATAAGCGGGCTATTATTAAGCGCCTTTACGTTAATAATAAATAGAAGTTATTAATAGTAATAATAAGCTTAATATAATCTAATATTTAACTTACTATATATAACTTACGTAATATAATATCTAAAAAGATTAAGAGAGATATTAATAGAATACTAGCTATAAAAATAAATTCGTAAAGAGTAATAGCTAAGTAGTAGGAGATAATAACTAAGATAGCTAAATTAATAAAATAATTTAATATTATAGTAGCGAGTAAGTTAAGTAAATATTTATAGAACTTAGGAGGCTATCTTATTAGCGGATATTTAAGTATATAAGGTATACTTAGATAAACTAATACCTAAGTATAAAATTAAGAATATCTATTATAGAATTCTTCGAATATATTATAATAGTAACTCTAAGCCCTTAGATTACTAAGTATAAGACTTAAATACTAACCTCCTAACTTAGATTTATAGTAATATTTTAAATATAGCGAATAACGCTATATAAGCTATAATTATCTATCTATAGCTTCGTTTAATAGAGAAGCGTTCTAGTAGTAGAAAGCTCGTTAGGAAATTTACGCAGAGGAGATAAAAAAATAGAGATACTAGTAATTATATTAAGGTATTAGCCTTAGACTATTAGTAAAGAATTTAATAGTTATTAGTTTAGATATAAGTATTCGACTACTAATAGGATATATAACTAAGATATTACTAATATTACCTATAGTAAAAAGTCTAGATAGAAAAGCTTTAGATCTTACTACGCCCGATATTAATTCTATATAGGGATAAACTTATACCGCTTAGAGACTTAATATTTAAACCTCTTATTAGAAAGAAAAGATAGTGCCGATTTCTTAACTTACGCGAGGCCGCGTAACTAAACCGCGCCCTAAAGTAGAATTTAACTTAGATAACTTAGATAAATTATAATAGGATAAATTAGAGTAGGAAATTTGTCGCCGATTAGTTATACTAAGTATAGAGCCTAATAATAACGCTAGGGAAGGCCCGGCTTTAAGAGACGCACCGACTCTAACTATTCCTAGGCCTATCCGTAGCTAAAATACTATACTAGTTAGTATATATATACTTCCTAATAGGAGATAACCCCTACGAGCCTATACTTATTATAGCTCCCGCTACTTAGTTTACCTTAATAAACCGCTATTCTTAGATAACGTTTTAAGGTATTCTAATCGATACTAGTACGGTATTTATATCGATATTAGGTTAATCTTAGTTTAAAGTATTACGGCTTCTTATACCCTTACTATCCCTTAATAAGTCTACCGCTAGCTAAATATCTATTAAATTCGGTAAAAGTTAAATCGTTACCTCTCTTAGCTTTATTCGAGTTACGACCCTAGTAAGTAAGATTATATTCTATATCCTACCTAGTTAAACCCTATTCTTCTTATACCTTATAGATATAAATCGACTAGGGATATTTTTCCGTAATACTTTAAATTACCTTATCTACGGTATAACTAAGATCTTTATTATATATAAATAAGGTTATCCTTAGTTTTTCCTTTTACTCTTAGAAGAAATAATATTATATCTTACTAAGTAAGAGATACGCTAAATTTATAAATAATTTAAGTACCTTAGCGTATCCTATCTATACCGACTACTTACTTAGGCTAGATATAATACTAATATCTAAGCTATTAAGGCTATCTTTAAAGTTTATCGTTAGTACTAATTAAATAGCCCCGCGCCCTAATAGTTTAAATTTAAGCTAAAAGATAACCGCGATTTTAACTTTAAGGTTATTATAAATATTCTCTATATTAACTAATAAGCTATCCTATATATTATTAACTAAGCGATAGCTTTCTAAGCTACCCGGTTTCTCCTATCTCTCTCCGTAAAAGATATTTAAAATATTTTTCGTATAATTTAAATTAATATTTACCTTAAACCTCCTAATATTATCCGTTATAATACTAGAAAAAACTTTAACTTTTAGGAGTTCTATTCTAAGGCCGCTACTTTAGGTATTATATATACTTAGGTCCCCGTTAAGGTATATTAATTAATTAAAAAAGTTAAATAATATTATGCCCCCTTTTAATACGCTTATAAGATAATCTTAGCTAAACTTTAACCTAATATTAGTTAGGATTCTATCTTATAAATAGCTATAAAAGTAATTAATAATATAATAAGATCTAATAAACTTATCCTAACTTTTTTAGTTTTTAGAGCTTACTTACGTATATACCCTAACTTAGCTCTAACCCCTTTTACTTTACGATAAGCTACCGCTATCTAAAAAGCTATAACTAAACTCCGGAAATATTATACCTAATAGATAATCTATAATATTTTATCTATACGAAATAGCCCTAATATCTCCGATATTTTATAGCTACTTTTAAATAGCTAAGTTCGTATTTAGCGCGAACTTAGTAAATAGATAAAACTATATACTTTTCTTTTTATCGATAGCTATAATATTACCGTTAATCTCCTATATAAACTTTATTTTTTCTAATTTACGTATATTTACCCTTTTCTAATACCTCTATATAAAGGCCCCGAATCGATATTAACTTTACCTCCTCTTAATATTAACTTAACTTCGGTATTATCCCTAATAACGCCCCGTCCGAGGATTACTATATATATTCCTCGAAATCTCTCTATAGATAATACTTTTATAATATAAAAAGAAAAAGATAATATATTATTATCCCTTAAGCTTTAAGCTAAAGGAAAAATTATAACGGCTAGCTAACTTTTTAAAGCTTTAGATACTTAGGAAATTAATAACCTTATTAGCCGCGGTATTTTTTCCTTTAAAAAATATAATATTATTAAATATCGGGGCGTTTATATTTTTAAAGCCCGTATAGTTCGGGAAATTAAAAAGATAGGCACTAACTACTTATATAAAAAATCTAAGCTTATTATTATAAGTTATAGCGATAAGGGTAAGGATATTATCTTTACTTAATTCTTAATAATATAATAAGTTAGCTAGTAGCTTATTCTCGCTTTTACCCTAGCTATTTTTTAATTAAGCTTTAAATTAGCTTTACGTAATATTACCTAAGTATACTTATAGTTATAATCTAACCTTAAAAGGACTATTATCGCTACGCTTCCCCTTAAGATAAAAAACCGGTATTTTTCGGATATTATAATCCGCGTTATTAAGCTACTATACGATATTATAAAAGCTAATATCTACTAATTTTAAACTTACTAAGATTATTATTTTTAATAGCTATAAATACGGATATTAACTTTTAATACTTACCTCTTTATTAAATATAGTAATTAAGCGCGTTTTAAGTTTATTAGTCTATAAACCGATAATATTCTTATACTTAGTATAAAGGCCTTTAGATAATTAGAGGATAAATAGATAACCGCTGCTTAGTTCTATATTAAACCTAAAACTATCTTCTAAGCTAAGGATATTATAAACTTTAATAAATCTTAGATTAACCTTACCTTAAATTTAATCTCTTTTCGATAAAAAGGCTAAGTAGCTAAGATTTAACTTATTAATTACTCCGCCCCGGATTACGCTTAGTAATACCTTAAATAACGTGCCTAAGGTGCTTATATCGCCTCTATCTATTAACCTAAAGCTACTTATAATCTTTCCGTTATTACCTAAAAGTAATCTCTAAATAAAAAAGATTACGAGAAGCTTAATAAAAAGCTATAATAATAATAAAAGTACTAAAACCGAGGACTATAATATATCCTTCTCCTATAAGAGAGGTAGTTAGTTCGAATTCGGCGGAGGGCACGGGTATTTTTCACCCTAACTATATAGCCGGGGTACGGTCCGACCCCGGCATAACCCCGGCAGGAGTGGTAACCCTGCCGGGCTCTTTTCCTCCCTCGGCAGGAGTGGTGACCCGGCCGAGGCTTAGGTAAGGTAGGGCGCGGGGGCAGTCAGATAACGTAGGTTATTAGAGGAATAGGTCCCCTTTAATAGCGACTATAATCCGGCAATAGAGTACGATTACGAAGTAATATCTTCGCTACGGTATCTGCCGATATACGTACCGGAACTACTTAGAACTTAGATAAGATATGCGATAAGAAGTATAGGTACCTCTCGCTTAGGACCGGCGTAACTTTAGATACTTCCTATAACGATTAAGCTTTCCGATACGACGTAATTAGCTTATAAGCTAGCCGAATATATTAAGTAAGGGGTTTTTCCCCGGGGCACTCCGGTTTTTCCTCTCTATTAAACGATTATATACCTAGATACCTATATAGGTTACTAAAGTAATATAATATATATATATATATATAATATATCCTTATATTACTAAATAATATAAAGCTTTATATTTTTACTAATAGTTTTTTTACGAATAACTCTAACTTATCTTTATAGATTAGATACGTTATTATATTTAAATAAGAGACTAGCGGTAAAGATAAGTTTACGCTTTTTAGGAATATTATCTATTAAAGCTTAATAAAATATAAAAAGGTAATATAGTCTGTACTAGCGTCCGAAATATATAAGATATTAGCTAGCTTCGATATCGGTATCTTTATTAGCTTAATATTAATAAGAATTTAGTTTAAACTCGGATTAAGCGTAATCTAAATTATTATCTATATTAACTTATACTCGCTATATAAATATCTAGTAAAGCTTAGGACTACGAAAGAAAAAAGGTTAATAATTAATATTATATTAATATAAGAGTCCTATAAAAACTAGGAAGTTAAGGAAATTAGATAGATAAATAGTTTAGATAATTTTATAAACGCTATAACTAAGGATAATCCGAATAAGGCGCTAGAACGCTTAATTAATATTAATACTTTTAATATTTAAGCTTAAAGCTTTATAACTTAGAAGGAGAAACGCTTAAACTTAGCACGGACTAAAAAATCGCCCCTTCCCGAAAAAGAAAAAGTTACCGATATTAGATTTATATAAAAATAACTAAAATTTATATAAGTATAGAATAAGATTTATATATACTTAAGATAGGGGGAAAAAAGGTATATTATATAGGATATATTAGAAGGACTTAAGTAATAAAAAATAAGGTAAGTTTCGATTATATTTTTATTATAGTATTTTAAATAAAAGCTTTAATAGACTCCTAGTTAATATTAGATTAGTTTTAGGAAGAGATTAGATTATGCTTAATCTAATATCGAGTATAGAAGAAGAGATTAGGTTATGCTCGATCTAATATCGAGTATAGAAGAAAAGAGTATATATAAGGATATTTTATATATAAGTAGACGTAGAATTCCCTTTATTTTAAAGAAAATATAAATAAATATTATAAACTAAAAGAATTATACCTTTAATACTAGTAATTGCTATTAACTCCCGTATACGCACTATAAAGGCTAACTAATAATTTATATAAAGATAGTTATCTCTATAACGTATACTACGCGTATTTAACATATATTATATTCTTAAGTAGCTAGTAATATATATATTTTAATATTAATAGCTTTTCTTTTTATAATTAGGAATATATATTTATTAAGTAGGTAGTCCGGGTATAATTAGGTTCCTTTAGTAGCTCTTATAGATCGAATTATTTCTCTACTTTTAAGGATTTATATAGTTTAGGATTAGTAAATACCCTTACCTTACTAATTTATAGATAAACTTAAGTTAATATTATACCGATATCTAATATATTTCTTAATAATTTTAATATAATTTCCTAAGATAGTACGCGTTAAGCTATATATCGCGTCTCCCCGTTATTTATATTTCGTAAATAATAAATAAAGTTTAGGTAATAAACTTAACGCTATATATTATTACTAATATAAAGCCTAACGCTATATATTATTAGCCGCCGTTATAAATTAGTCCCTTAGCTTAGTAGCTTCTAAATTATAAATATAATATAAGCTAGCTATAAGGATATTACCGGGGCGTCTTACTTTAGAGACCCCTAGTAAATACCGGCCGCGTAAAGGGGAATCTCCCCTATTAACTAGTAGACCCCTATAGCTAGTAAAGGTTATCTCCTTCTTATAGTACTAAGCGTTCCTATATTATAATATTCGTAATTCCGCTAGGTTATTATAGTTTTTATATTATAATACCCCTAGGGTAGCGTAATTCTTAACCTTAAAGGTATCGTAATCCCCTAATAATATTCTCTTTCTAGTCCGAGGATTAGAAAAACGAAAAATAAATATAATATAGTATATTAAATAAAGAATACGATATTTAGTAAACTTTTGCTAAGTTATCCGCGGAAAATAGATAAGAAAAACTAAGGCGGTTATAGAGAGGGAAGGGAAAAAAAAAATTTTTAGAAAGGGGGGGGGGGTATTTATACCGAAAAAGTATATACCTCTTATATTTATAAAAGGGGTTAGTATATACTAATATACTACTTATAAGAGGGGTAAGTATATACCTTATTTAGTAAAGTAAATTAGTAACTTAGCACCTTATTTATAAATTACTCCGCGCCTAAGCTTCTTATTTTTTTCCTCTTTTTTTTATTTTTTTTATTATTATTATTATTATTATTATTATTATTATTATTATTATTATTATTATTATTATTATTATTATTATTATTATTATTATTATTATTATTATTATTATTATTATTATTATTATTATTATTATTAT